>CM057155.1:1942407-2134361 GCA_029962745.1 Echinometra lucunter
AACGTCACCACTGTTTGTCCTGCGAAGAAGCCGCTCCCAGATTGTGTGACCTATTGACAAGATTAACCACACCTGAAGAGTCGATAGCTGTGGCGTCATTGAATGTAACTGCAAAGGGACCTGGCTGACCTACCTCTACTGATAGGTCGATGTTGTTAGGGCAAGTTACGACCGGTGATGTGTGTCGACTAAGAACAGAAAAGGTAATAAGAAATATGATCAGTGACTTAATATTAACTCCATCGTAAGCCGTGATTTCATCAAAATGTTATCTCCTCATAGAGTAACACGTCAAAAAGTCAAACCCAAAATAGATAATGATTAAAAAGAGATACTGAAACATGTATCTATCCATAGTCAATGAAGTTGCAATAACATTAAGTACTAGAAAATCTCTTCAATTAATACTTCATATGATCAAGACCGTAGAATACAGTAATGTCCGCCGCAACAAGTCTGTTTATTGACTGCGTGAGCGACAGGCACGATTTTTTATTCTCACTATGAGAGGTATATAGCAAAAGAAACATAGTAATAGGCGATTCATAAATGTGTTGTATTATCATTACTATTAAAAGACATGCAATATGATTAACGCAAATGTGGCGTGAAATAACTTATGCATACAGCTATATGACCTTCAAAGAGTTTGAAAGGTTTGGAATATAAAACTTGAAATGGCGCATCGAATGCAAATCCCAGTTAATATGGGGCGTCATTTTGGTCAGTACCTCGGTATCGGTTAATCGAGTCTTGTTTCGGCAATTAACCATACGCCAGTTATGACAAATAATTTTGACACTTCTCATTTTGCAGTCATTATACAATACACCGTCCCTTTTGACAAACAAAAAGACAGTAACTGTTACTGACGCTGTCCTTGCGTCAAGTAATGACGCCTCCGCCAATAGAAACTTCCGAACAGCTGTAGTGATTAGAACTGACCTGTGTCACAGAGCAATCCATCAAATCCTGGCTCACAAATACACTCGAAACTATCGATATTATCCATGCAGGTCCCGTTAACACATGGTGAGCTAAGGCACTGATCCGTGTCTGTGAGATGAATTGCAAAGAAATATATATAACATACTTAATATCAGGGGTAAATTATTGAAGCAACGCCGCTCATTACAAGTGGCAAATTACTTTTGTACTGTATACCATAACAAGTCCTCTACAGGTGTAATGACAAAATCATATGAATTAACACTTGGGGAAAGTGTCAAGACTGCCACAGCCGGTGGATACCGGATTCGTGCTTACGTCAATATTGCAGATTTTTTTTTTCAATTTGGTGCCTATTTTATACTTCGGAAGTAATGTAGACTAGTGACAGTTAATCTATAAAAAAAAAAAAAAATATATATATATATATATATATTATATATATATATATGATTCGCACACAACGGATCATCCTTTTAACTTACCAATAGTAATTGACATATCACAAGACGCACTGTTGCCGGAAAGGTCTTCAAAAGTGAACGTAACGACAGAAAATCCAAACGGAAACAAACTCCCCGATTCGTGGGACTGAGAAACGAAAATGACTGTATCGGACAGGTCTGCGGCAGTGGCATTGTCGAACATGACTGATGCAGGCTGGGGTATATCAACTATTTGTGTGATATCCGGTGGACATGTTACGTTCGGAGACGTCGTGTCAACTGCAAAATGATTGAAAAGGTTGTTCATGATTCGCGCAGGCTTACGAAATCATATATTTCATGATAATCCCTAAAATCTCTACTTTTTCTAATACATGGTTTTGTTATTTTTCTGATCACAAGTTAACGTCTTTAACAGGAAGATGCTTTTTGGTTTGTTTGTTTATTGAATTCACATAATTTTTTCTATCATTTCCTCTGCTTGGGACCAGAAAGGCTTCACTCAATCAAACCAAACAAACTTTTTAAGACAAACGGTCTATCATTCAATCCAAATAGTAAATAAGCACAACAACACTACAAGAGTCTTGAGATCCTAAGCTTTCGGATAATGTGTCATATTGTAAATGTTTCAGAGTACCTATATTGAAAGAAATCCTGAAAGTGCATGATCCTTCATTGTCAAATTCATCCCTTGCAGTAAAGGTGACTTCAGTAGTTATATCAACAGGGAAAAGCGAGGACGACGGATGGCTTGATGACAATGTTGTAAGGGAGAAGTCAAGACAGCTGGGTCAGGAAAAGATACCGGGGAAGTTGTTGGTCCTAATTCAATTGTCTGATTCATGTTCGCAGGGCAAATCAGCATCGGATTCGTTGTGTCAACTGCAATATGCAATTAAAAAAGAAGAGGAAGATTAGAAAATGGTCAAAAATATTGAACTTAAAAGAACTCAATGCATTGGAATCTTCTTTCATAAAAATAATAACAAGTAACTCACTGATCATCATCTCGTCATATGCACAGTCTTCTCCATATTAAGTAGAGCATACAGAGCCAGAGGCGTAGTACGTATTTGATACTAAAGGGGCAGAGACACCATGCCATACCTGATTGATGCAACAAACACCAATCAGCTAGACCTTCACTAAGGGCGAGCGTGGTGAAAGGGTTGTTTTGTTGTTTTTTTCTTAGTCGAAGTTCCCTTTTCCTATGCCTTTTCTTTTTATTTCCTTTTTTTTCCTCTCCCAACCATCCAATTGGAAGATCGGGGCACATGCCTTTCAAGTAGCTAAGCCACTGCATTTAGGCCTTTTCTATATTTACCTGCTTCGACAGTAATGTTGAATGAACATGTGCCTTCATTTCCACTCTCATCCCCAGTGAAGGTAACTGGTAGTTTCTCCTGCAGAAAAGGGTCCTGGAGAAGTGTGACTCGAAGATGTAATCACAGCGGTGTTGGAGTCGTCCATGACGGTAGGGTTATCAAATGGAACAGGAAGAGTTACTACTATACCTAACTCAGCCATGTCTATGATGTCAGGAGGGCACGTTAGGACTGGATCCGTTGAGTCAGCTGTCGAATGGAAAAGTAAAGGGACTATTTGGAGACTATACTGCTACACATTTGACAACTCTGTGTTTCCACGTTTTGCACGATTTCAGTTTTTTTCGAGTGGAAAAAGAAACATGGTAAACATGGTACAGGGACTATGGACACAACTTTTTGCACTATTTGAATATCGCTTTCCTTGTAGTATAAAGAGTAATTTTGGCTCTACAACACCAAAATAATGAGATGAAATTAATATTGCTTCATTCTTTCATAATCATCATGCTAATATTGGTCACTGTGTTTAATAAAAAATAAATATTGTACGATATCCTTTTAATGTTTACTTTAGTCCTTAACACCTTAGCTCAGACACAGAAAAACAGACCATGCAGACAATGGTATTTATTTACACCAAAATCGAGGTAGGGTTCGATTCTTTACTAGCTGCCTTGATATAAAGAGGATACAGTCTACCACCCTGGAAAAACGTCAAGAGGAAGGACGGACATCGGACATGTGAAATCCTCGTCGAAAGTAAATCGAAAACAGCCCAAACTATTGAAAATAACTGCAGAAATCCACGCTTAGAGGGCGTCAGTATTAGAAACTGAATTGAATGCCAACGTCCGACACAACAGCAAATAAAAGTTTGGAACTAATACTTAGGCATTATAAAAATTGATACAACGACGTACCTTCCATTATAAAGATACTAAAGAAGCACGATGCTTCGTTGCCACTCTCGTCACTAGCAGTGAAGTTGACCTGAATTACTTCCCCGGCTGGATACAGATCACCCGAGTTAGTGACTGCTGGATACATCCTCCCGGTGTTAGAGGCATCTGAAATGATGGGATCCGGAAGGTCACATTCACTGGACCCTGACCGAGTTCGATGGTTGGAATATGGGTCCGGACATGTCAGCATTGGTGCGATGGTGTCCTCTGAAAAAGATTCAGAATATGGGATTTAATAAATGCCTCCATTCTAATTCAAAGTGAGTATATTGGCAAGGGATCTCCGTTCTCACATGAGAGGTCCTAAGGTCGATCTTCGCCGAGTGTTTACAGAAAATCCTTTGAAAAGACATTTTACCCGCAATAGATATGTCCCCTCCAATCAACTGTACTAGATGAAGACATACCTATACTGGGATGAACTTAGTAGCCGTGCGGAAGTGCCCAAACAAAAAAGGGAATAGTGATGCTACTGCTAAGGATAAATCAAATCCCACGATGGGCTACTCACCAGTGGTAACATTGACAGTAAATGTACAGTTGCCTTCGTTGTATACTCGAGTCTGCGTATACCACGGTTACAAGGTTATATGCGACGGGGAACACTGATCCGGACGGTGGATTGATAGCTCTGAAGCGTTGGTATGCCTGATATAATCCGTTGCACTGGTTGTATCGTTAGGAAAAGTTTATGATCGTTCCGTTGAGACCAAGCTCAACCGTCTCGAATATAGTGGTGGACACGTGATGTTCGGTGGTGTGGTATCACTGTGAATGATTAAAACAGAATGGCAGTTATAACACGGTTTAGACAACCTCCATGAAAGATATCAAGTTCAAAATGGTAAAGAATCATTACATACTTTAACGGGACAGTTTTGATCAAAGTTTTTTAGTAGCTGAATTAATGAAAAAAGGACCAATCTTTCCAGCGCATCAAATATTCCATACCAAGATTTGAAGGAGGGGGTGGGGGGGGGGGGGGGTAATGTACACACGACTCCAAGGCATTGTAACGTATAACCGGGGTCTAGAGACCCTTCGATAGATGTGAATTGTTGGGTTGAAATGTTTATCAACACTTCCATATCTATAATCTACTGTATATTAAGATTATTATGCAGGGATAAATTTGAAATGGCAATATGCCCAGCTAAAGTTTCTCATTACACTAAATGATATCATAATTGTCATTTACCATCGTCACCTTTAAATTGTTGCCTTGAATATACTCTTTGCTCTCATACTAGAAGTCCTTGTTCAATTCTTCTCTTATGCTTGAAGTCCTTCAACAATGTGTTTAACCCTGTAATTATTTCGAGCACGGTGTATCAACTAGGTATCTGGCAATCTTGGGTTAATAGAACAAGGGCCCCCGGGAAGAGCATGCAGCATTGATACTGATGGGGCTACATGCATGTGTATGTATTCACCCAGAGTGAATAAGAACGTCATTAACATACTGTACTCAAAGCACTCATACTATATCTCAAGGCAGAGTATTGAAATTTACTCTTTAAGGAGTCAAAATAAGGAACCACTTAGTTCTTGATTAAAATCCAAAGAAAAAGGTTTCAATCATTCTTTTCAAAGGGGACTTCATTATTTTAAGTGGACCTCCACTTCCAAATACAATTATCCGTATGATGATTAACCGCGGTGAAATTCACCTCCTAATGTGCCAATTTTCCACTACTATTCTAGTGAATTTTCACTCTCAATATAGAGAAATTCGAATCCTAATCTAGTGAAATTGTACTCCTGTTTCACTCAAAAGCTACACACCAGCATCGACTATGATGGTGAAACTGCAATTCCCACGGTTGGAGCTCTCGTCCTCAAAGATGAAGGACAACGGTAGTTATAGAACCTACTGGAAAGAGATCACCCGACAGGTGACTCTGATTCACAAGGATGACGTCACTGAAGTCCGTCGCAGTTGCATTGGGAAAGGAAACACTGAGGGAAGGTTGTCCGAGTTCGACTGTACGGTTGACCGGTTCTGGACAGGTCACGTCTGGTGCAGTTCTGTCAACTAAATTAAATCAAAATATCGATATACCTGTCATATATTCAAATTCATAAGATTTTATAGCTTATACGACACATTATTGCTCAATGGACAATATTCTACACACCCACCTAATTGTTATATTCAAGAGGTTAACCTCGGACTACAATATCCTAACCCAAACACCGATATTGACCCTATGTATACTTGACGGAAGTGTAGAAGAAGCCTCGGACAGCTTCTTCCGGTAGTTTGGAGAACAGCAGAAGAAGTCTACGGGAGAAATGAACATCGTAAAAGATGTACAATGCAGTGCTTACAGTGATGTGACAGTAATATTTAAACAATTCAATGATCTCATGTTGACGTTCTCGAATTTCGAAAGTCAGTGATAATGGTGCATTGAGCCCTTTACCGCAGGTACTGGTAATGGTCTTTCATGCTTGAGAGCACATTTCCAAATTTCTTCACGACAAACGCCTTTGATCTAAATCGAGGGCCCTCCAATGTTGGTTCCTTGCCATGGGTCGTTATAAGCTAAATTACCCCCCCCCCCCCCCCACACACACACACACACACAGAACACACACACACTCACGGGCTTATATCTAAATATATTCCATTGACATCCACTGACCTGAATAAGCTTTGAGAAAAACGATAATAGTACTGATATTCTGGATTTTAGTAGCGTGTTATACGTCTCTCTGATGTCTCTAAGCTCTTTACAGAAATATTAACCCAGGTCATCGGATTCAGTCTTGTCTG
Organism: Echinometra lucunter; assembly: GCA_029962745.1. NCBI lineage: Eukaryota > Metazoa > Echinodermata > Echinoidea > Camarodonta > Echinometridae > Echinometra > Echinometra lucunter. Next base: position 1,948,874 of record CM057155.1, read on the forward strand.
CACACAATGTGTGCACCTTCTCCACTCCCTAGGGGAGCATTCCAGCCAGACGCATTTTGCAGGCTAGAATTTACGAATTGTCATTAGGGTTGTAGTCGACTACTAAACAGAAATCTTCTACCATGTGATATTCCATAAGAGTATGTGATACGTTACCTCCTATGAAGAAAACCGAAAACGTGCAAGACCCCACGTTCCCGCTCTGATCCCTAGCACTGAACATAAACAATCGTCTGTACATCAACTGAGAAATTAAATGGAGAATCGTGACTACGGAATGACAAGGTAGCAGTGTTGGATTCATCCATGACGATTGGATCATCAAAGGTAACTTCCACCGTCGCTGTTCCAAGTTCGACTACTTGTGGTATGAAGGCTGGACAGGTCAAGACTGGATCTATGTTGTCAACTGCAGAAGAAAGGAAGAACCACCGTGTCGAATCATAACATTAAGAGCTATGGATAGCTGTGGTAAACAAAACCATCAGATGCCGTTGGTGCTACACCAACACAGTGTTAATGTTATGTCAAGGATTAGGGTTATTGGTTGGTTAATGTTAGGCCTAACCCAAGATGTTACGAGAAACATTTGAATTAATATGATAACGCTAGACCGATGTTGCGGTAATTTTCCTGAACTTGCATGTGTAGCAAAGGATTCTTGTACATTAGACAATGGATAAATGCTACTGAAAACCTCCATTACGACCTCATAATGCAGACGGAAATGATAAGTGTAGGTCTCGATGGGATTCCTGATAGGTAGGGTTATTCTATTCAAATTTTCTTGCCAACCATTTCCTTTCCTTAGAGATCCTTAATCGTGGCATGGATTTGAATCCCTAAGGTTGTCAATATCACAAAGCAGGCAATCACTCCATCATCAGTCACTCTGCTTCTGTAGTATACAACGACAATCAGTCGAACTCAGTCATCAGAAGGAACACCAAATAATTCTAAAGTTAAACTCCTAACAGTAGCTAAGGATAGGCCAAAGTATCTTACAGGAAGAACAACTGAACATACCCACTCCAGCACGTGCAATCACATTGAATGTACACAAGGCCTGTAGTCCCGTCATATCTATAGCCGTGTAAGTGATGGGTGTAACTCCAACCGGAAAGCTTTCACCAGGGTTCCCAGTAGAGGTGAGTGTCGGTTGTCCATCGCTGTCACTCGCTGTCGGCGCTGTCCATGTTACAGCAGTAGATGTAGCACCAAAGGGAGCTGAAACTACCACATTAGATGGACATCCAGAAAAACTCGGGTGGGGCTGTATCATCTAACAGACATAGAAAGAAAAACTGACAGTTATCTATTTCATTTATATTTGTTAGATGATTAAAATCCCATGAAACATGAGAGATTTGGGGGTAACTCCATCTGGGTTAGTCCTTAAAGAACTGTTCTGTTTCTTTCATAGGAGAGAAACTGTTGCGAAAAGAACTGAACTTCATTGAAACTCAGTATTCTTTCGAGAGAAAAAAAAAACAACTACCAGTGATTTAAATGATTGACCCATACCACTCATACATGACCAAAACCCATCCATCTCGAACTCAGATGCGAATGGGGATCTGGTAATGCTTGAAAAGTAACAGTGATTTCAGGACCCACTGGAAGAGCAGTATAAATCTTAAGGTGGCTATCCCAGATAAAGGAGACCTTGGTTATTATCAATAATGGAATGAAATCAAATATTTACTCATTCTATGTAGTTAATGAAATTAATAATAACAATAATAATAGTGGGTTCTGGTATAGCGCTTCATGTCCGTCAGAATTGACACTCCAGGCGCTCCACTGTTATTACTTTCGGTTTTAGCAAGGCAGCCATGAAGGCGCTTTAGCATTTCAGGGAAATTCTTCCTTCCAGGTACCCATTAACTACCCCTGGGTCGAGAGTGGCAACTGTAGATTAATATCTTGCCAAAGATATTGGTGCCAGGATGGGACTCGAACCGCCAACGTAGTGATCTACAGTCCGGCAACATATCCACTTGACGTCGACACCTCTACTATCAAGTATTTAAACTAGTTCACAAAAGGTATATGCGATTCCACATACCATTGTCTGGATTTGGGACTACGACAACATTGAATTCACAAGTTACGAAGTTTCCCTGAATGTCACTGAACGCGTAAGTCACTGGTGTGGTTCCTACGCCAAATGAATCGCCCGGATCATTAGTGGCCGTTACGATGATATCACCCTGTAGTGTAGTCTCATCGGTTGCAGATGGTGGTGTCCAGGTGGCAGTGGCCGTGAAGAATCCAGGTTCAGCAAAAGCAATATTCATCAGCAGTATCACAGGACGTAAGGTTCGGAGATGTTGTATCAGTACGATCTGTTTGAAAGGGCATTTCGTAATGCATTTAAATTTAAAACGAAACATCAATGACGAACACCTAGTAACAACTATATTAAATTTGTTCTGTGTCTATGTATTTCTATAGAATACAGATTTCACACATGAGAAGGCTACCAGATCGGACAAGCCAAAGCGTTTCTCCCTTTACTACGCCTGTCTGTGGCAACATGTGCATGTAATTAGGCCCATAAGGACAACCCACGAGGCTGTCATAATCGGTTTGTGAGCCTCGTGGCAGTTTTTCTTCGAGCTCACCAGACTGACAGTGACGGTCTCGTGGGCTGTCGGGATGTCTCAAAATCACCCGACAGGTGATGACAGAATACACTTAATCAGGCGAACTTCTTGAACTCTCGTGCACCAACCACACAACACAAGGCAATAACATGTACGAAACGTATGTATTTTGTGTTCATACTTCCTGGAATGGAATACCGTAAATATTAACAATGCAGAAAAGAATTAAAATGAATAGTTTTAAAGGGTTTAACTGAATAATCCAAATTCCATACCAGTGACAAAAATGCGCATCACGCAAACGGCTTCATTTCCAGCGTCGTCAGTGAAGGTAAATTCATAAGGTCCGAATATACCTTGTGGAAAGACACCTGGAACAATGTCAGGCTCACTGGCTAAAGGAACGGACGCTCCATTATCAACTGCAGTAGGTACTTCCCATGTAACTCGATCACCAATCTGGACTGCCACAGCATGAGGGCAATTAGATATAACTGGTGGAATGTGATCCTCTGTAGATATTGAACAGCAAATATGTAACAGTTGTGTTTGAAAAGAAATCAAAAAGACAAATATCTCTGCAGGAAAAAGATTACAAAACTGTTCAAATCATCTGAAATGTAAAGGTTGCTCAATGTACACCCTTAAATTGATTCACTGAATTCTGTTTGATAATGAGAAGCTCGAAGACGGAATTAGTTATTGCGTCAGTGGAAATGACTCAATAGTTCAAATAAATTACAGGATAACAATTTCGATAATCAACGGGATCATTAAGGTCTTTGATTTCCGTATCATTTCTTTTATTCGAATGAAGTATACTTGTTTGATTTATTCTTGCACACAAGTATTTTTCTTCCAGGTGAGTGTACTCTGTATTGGTGAACAAGTTTGCTGATGATGGTATTTCACCCCATCGATGTTTATCAGGTGTAAGTAAAGAAACAAGAATTCATCATACCCCAATCACACCAACTTACCGACATCAAACCAACAACAGACCGAACTAAAAATTACATTGCCCCGAATGGTCATGCATGAATCTGTCGGTTTCGAGTCAGTTTGGTATGGGTACCGTGTGACTGAAGTATCATAGGGAATTGCATTACCAACCGGTAGCTTCTAAGATCACATTAAAGGCACACGTTGCTTGCAACCCGACCTCATCGGTCGCAGTATAGACCACCAGCGATATACCGACGCTGAAGATATCTTCTGGAGAGTTTGTTGATTCCAGGGTGACTTGGCCATTTGCATCAGTGGCATTGGGCGGTGTCCAGGTCGCTGTAGCATTATTCTCTCCGATGGGCAAGACAACGGTCACGGTGGAAGGACAGTTGGTGAAAACCGGCGACTCAATATCGGCTGTACAACGAGACAGGGGAGAAAAACACGCACTGAAATGTCAATTGTCTATTCTGTATGAGCCAGTGTGGGCCAAGGTGGCAAGTGCATTATTGTGAAATGTTAATTATCGAGGCCTTGAATTGGGGAAGTGAGAGGGGGGATCCTGTTTTCTTTATTTTACTTTGATATTCTTTGTTTTTTTCCACTGTTTGACGGAGGGGCGACGAATCCCCCCCTCGACATCCATTGTGCATCTTAAGTTAAACATCTCCTTTGACAATAAATTTCTTATCGAATTCGGTATAGTTTCTGTCATATTCTCTACATCTAGGCTTCATGTATAGAGAATGATATTATACGGGATCGTTCCAGGATGTTCAGTACATCAAAAGGAATTGAGCACCACCGAATTTAAAACCAACAAGGTCATGAGGTCTAAGAACGATACAGATCTATCGTTTTGTCAGACACATAAATATGAAAAGTCTCTCCAATGATATAAAACATTTCTGCACAGGCAAAGTAACATGTACCGCGCATAATTTTTACAAAAATACTGATCAGACCAATCCATGACAAGATCTGAATTTTTTATATTTATCCTCATACTACTCCAGTCGAACTGTACATGAGCACATGGCCAGATGCAGCGGGGCGGGGGGGGGGGGGCAAGGGGGCACTTGCCAATCCCCCCTCCCCCCCCCCCCGAAATTTTCAAGAGTTACATTTTTTTACTGAATTTTTTTTTCCAAAATTCCACCAAAAGTGTGCAGCAGATCCATCAATTTCAATTTTGAAAATGCAAAAGTGCCCTCATGACAAGCTCAGTCGCTTCGCTCCTTCGTTTTCATGTTTCTTCAAAAATTTTGCAAAGTCTTGCCACCCCCCCCCCCAGGAAAAAAATCGACCCTGCTTGAGCATCAAAATAACTAATTCGGACTGAGAAATAAAGATTTGAGATAATACTGCTTTACTCTACACGCTCTAAGGGTTCCGTATAGTGTTTGGTTGAGGGTATAAAAGGATATTTCAGCAATTGTCGGTAGAGCAAACATCGTACAAACCATCTTGGGTATCTCACCTGTTGGCGTCACCTGGACGGCAAAGACACAAAATGTGGTTTGTCCCTGGCTATCTGTAGCAGAATATACAACTTGGGTATTTCCGGGATTAAAGGCCTCTCCCGGATGATAATTGCTGGTCAGTTCTACAGTATCCACGTCATCTGAAGCTATAGGTAATGTCCATGTTACGTTTACCGAGGTCATCCCATTCGGAAGAATGACCACCAGGTCTGAAGGACAGTTGTCGATAGTTGGTGGTAGATCTGAACAAAAAGTGTTCAAATATTACAAAAAATGTTTTACAGTCCAGTAAAATGCAATAATTTTGTCATTCGATTTGCCTCTTTTTTCCTGAAATTTTCTTCTGACCTCTCTCTCTCTCTCTCTCTCTCTCTCTTAATCCTTATTCTCTCTTTTCTCTACCCTCCCTCCCTCCCTTTAACTCACCTTGGTCCAGTGCTGAACATGTAGATTAATGCCTTGCCAAATGGTGTGAATGATCACAGGTAGCAGAATATCTGGGTCCTATCTGAGGGTTAACGTGGGGCCAATTATTATTATTATTATTATTATTATTATTATTATTATTATTATTATTATTATTATCATCATCATCATCATCATCATTTTAGAAGGTGGAATTTCAAATTGCTTCTTTAAAATGTGCTTTGAGTTATTTTAAAAAAATATATATCTATTTTAAAAAATGGATCGATGAAAAATTAGCGAAACATGTTAAAGGAGACAAGCAAAAAGATATAATTGACTGAGATATACTCACCTCCAGCCGACACTGAGCAAGTGAATCCATCGGATGAACTTTGTTGAAGAACACAAGTGTTTCCCGCAGGACAAGGGGTGCAGCTGCAGACATCCGTACTCTCTGAACAGTGAAATGGAAGAAGAAACAGGTAAGAATCGTTTTTTATTTAACTGCGAAGTTCTTCCTGCCGAACCATCATCTTCACATTTACAATAAATTTCACATACCAGTAATGGTTGATGCTTCCCTCTTAAACTCTAGTAAAATCAGAACATAACTTTTACCATTGTGCTTTGCATCTGAAATTTCGATATTGTCCTCTTCAACGGAGAGAAATGAATCATTAGGGACAGTGAAAAGCATAAGGCTGTCAGAAATGACAGACGTGATCAGAATGGTAATTGTTGCCCTCTGAATAATCTCCTGAAACGCGCAAGATCCTTGTGGCTCTGATTTTTTTTTAAACTTTAAAATCTGATTAAATGATAAAAAGTATATCCTTTAATATTCATCAGAATATAAAAATATAGGAAGGAAGAATTTTAGAAATCAGTGGTCCAAGAGAAATGAATAACACCCCTATAAGTACCATGGTGCCCATGGTAAATTGATAGTATACCACAGTAAAGTCAAATTGTCGTTAATTACCATGTGTACTGTAGTACTTTTTGATGAGACTAGGAAAATGAAAAATGGGTTTAGCGGTTTTTAATTTTACAATAAAGTGGAAAGAATTGTTTTCCCTTATATTCACAGATGTAAAGATTCACTCCTAAAAAGTTTATTCGATTTTCACTCCTTTCCCTGAAGAGAGAATCAGTATGATAATGATGGTGATGATTATACAAATTATTATGGTGATTACAATAATAATACTTAAAATGATAATAACAGCAACAACAACAACAATAATAATAATAATAACAATAACAATAATAACAATAATAATCATAATGATTAAAAAATGATAATGAAAGTAATAATATTGATGATGATAGTTGAAAGAAGAAGAAGAATGATAATGAATTTGTTCTGCTGTTTTTTTCCTGGGGGCATCCGTATTCATTATTACCCCAGGCCCAGCAATTTTCGAGTCCCCGTTTACACCTAGGTCGAGAGGGAAAAGTATGAGTAAAACATCGATGGATCGATGTAGGCACCAAACGAGGATCGAACCAAGGACTTTGGGAACAAGAGTTAAGGGCCTTGACAGTGCTGCGACTGTGGAAATGTTCGGCATATATGGGTGAAATCTAGCCCCACTCTAATTTCTGCGGAATCAAATTTGACTTGAAATGGCTTCAGCTGGGAGTCAACTTTATTCCGAGTTAAAGTGACTCAGATTTCCGATTAATTTGACTCGAAATGGTGAGGCGTCAACTGAGAATAGACTAAATTCGAGTCAAAGTAACTCCATTCCGAGTCAAAATCTATTCAGAATCAGAGTCACTTCAACGCCAATAGAGTTGACTTCCAGCTGACTCCATTCCGAGTCAAACTTGACTCTGCAGAAATAAGAGTGCAGAAAAGAAAACTGATTCACATCTGACAATAACTCACGTCTAATCTCAAGAGGTATCACACATTCTGTAACAAAGGCCTGAACGTTGGTGAAAGTATAGACGACATGATAGATGCCGACATCGAACTCATCTTGAGGAGTATGAGTAGAAGTGAATGTCACCATCGTCTCGTTGACAATAGGAGGATTAAAAGGAGGGCTGCAGGCAACATTGTCAAACGATTCATAGCCAATTGGGGCGCGACTGGTGGGGCAGCGGATGATCTCAGGACTCGCTCTGCCGTCATTGGCTAGAAAGACGAAAAAAAGACATGACCATCGTGAATTCGTATACATGTTTCCAAACCAAATAGATGTGATCGTTTTTGGTTCGCATTACTCTAGCATGTATATTATCAAATGTAAGGTATAATTTGTGTGTCAATAGACTGTAACCGTATTATAGTTTATCTCCCCGCAACCCCTGGTTCCTAGCTTGACCCTGCAATCTAGTTCTGGTATGCATAATTGCATCTCAGTAAATGTAATTCGCTTTATTCAAATCAGCTGTTGCTATCCAAAGGCATGCTTTGTCAAGCTTCTGAGTTGTGAAGAGGGACTCATATTCAAGAATACGAATGGAACAATGAATATGTTATAGTGCGGTTCGCATAGTCAAATGTTTCATTCAGGGGAGTATGACTATTAAAAGCGGTGCAGTAAAGTACTTCGGGACTATGGGGAAATCGCTGAAGACGTTAAGGAAATCAAGGATGTAGCCTATGCCTATTCCTCTGCACATGTGTGTTTCTTATACTGTGTTTGGAGATGACTTCCTGCACATCCCCCTCAAAATAATGGTCACGACAATTTGAATTATCAAAAGGCACAATTTTACTATCTTTGACACCATGGATAGAAAACCAATCACGGATTTTTCTATGGATAAAATTTGCAGTTTAATTATTATCGACCATTTCTTCAAGACGATTTTAAAACAAGCTTATTTCTACCTTAGATAAGAGTGGGCGTGTCTGGAATGAAACGGAGCAGAATTAAGGGAAATGTTTACTTTGATCCAACGGTGGTCAAATTATATCACATATCAATCAATCATTTGAGTTTACTTCTTTATCAGATTATGAGTCTTTTACTGGTTTATCATTGCCTAAGGCATATTCGTTCTCGATGTAATGAGATTTGTGAAATGAGATAAGATAAGAAGCACGAAAATATATAGCTGTCAAAATGTAGGCATGAACAACTCACTGCATAATTATCATGAACTAAAGCAATTATTACGAAATGGTGTAATGATATGGAAATACTGACCAGTTATGGTAACATAGAAGAAACACGTTGCTGAAACACCCCCGACGTAGTCAGCAGTATAGAGCACAGCATGTCTGCCTACACCAAACATTGTTCCATTACTATGTGTAGACTGGACATTGGCTGGAATGACCGGTTCTGTCCAGAAGACTGCGATCTCATTTTGTCCTGCTGTCACGCTCATGGATATATCAGCCGGACAGGTAACTGTGACAAGTCATTGCAGAATGTCCGGAATAGAAAAAAAAACACGGTATCTGAACATGGCACATCAGGGATTCGTATGGAATAGACAAAGACACTTTCACACCTGAAACGATAAAATCTAGGCTTTGAGAAAAGCTTTTTATCTAGGTAGCACTTTTAGGACAAAGATGTTTATTGATATTTTGATTATTATGGATCCCTCTCGTTGCCCTTACCGAAAAATGCAATGGACTCCAAACTTTACTCTTTGAAGAATTCTAGTTGTGCTTAATAGTGTGTAAGAAACTAATGAATGAAAAAGAATACGAATGCGAAACATTATTCAGCTCCACAGTTGCTCCCATCTTCCCAGATCTGACTCATATGTTTTGGGTTTTAGTAACGGGTTATTGGACGGGAAAATTGGATCAGGAAAATTTGGTTTGTCCCAGTGGTAATTTTTATGCAAGTTTATGCCTTCATCTTAACATAAACTTACTTTGCTTATTGAAAATCTCTGAATTAAATTGGAAGTTATGATGTTATCTTTTCTTTTTAGCTTGTTTTTAACAAATTGCATATACTGTTAAAATATTTGCATGTGTGTGTGTGTGTGTGTGTGTAATAGGGTTCACAAAATTTGATATTAGAAGAGGAAATGTAAATATCATCAAATTAAATCATCAAGCATAATTATCAGATGAAGATTTGGGAAAAAAGAAACGCTTCTTTTTTTTAGTTAGTTCAATTTCTTACCATTTTGACCATCCACGGCTGTCAATAGCAGCATGAGGAAGACCAACAGTAATGTATTCATCCATAACATGTTTCGAATTTCTTAAGACTCGAGAAATCCTGAAAAAGATCCACCACTTCATGTAATATTCCGATTATTCCATTAGTATTCCTATCTTGCAAGAAGTGAAATACTGAGCGTTCGGTATCTTTGCCCTGGTAGTCTTTGAATGAATACGATGGTGTAACTGTTATGAAAAATCTCTCTCTCTCTCTCTCTCTCTCTATCTCCCTCCCTTTCCTACCCTCTTTCTCTATCTTTCTCTCCTTCTGTTTGACTCTCTCTCTCTTTTGTATGGCTTTCAAGGTAAAATATCTATATTTGTCTATTTTACAAAAGAGTAGGTGGAGTTGAAAAGCATTGCGTGCGTTTCAAAAGGATGTCATATAAATATATCAGAAATTGTCGATTCATATTGGGTGGAGAAAATTTTTTAATGACGTCACTGTCCATCCAATTTGAAAGAGGGGTGAAAAATCACAAATCATCAATAACAAGAGCGTAAATTATGAAATTATAGAACATTCCCGTGGAGTTCTTTAACTGACGGACTCGGGGTGGGCTTCTAGGGGCTGATGCCCCAACATTTTCACGACCAAGGTTTCTTTATTTTCAAGTATTGTTTGTAACTTTTCAACATTGTTACTACATCGAATTTTCTTGAATCTCTAGCTGATTGGACCTTTTTTTATTCTGTTATTCTTCATTTTCCTTCGGGAAAATTGGCTTATTATGCCACTGAGTTTTTCACACCCACGTCCTTTCTCCAGACCAAATCAAAATTAGGAAATCTTCTTTCTATTTCCAACATTTGATTGATATTCCCTGAATATAATGCTTTTGTTTATCAAATTCTTAACTGGACACCTCGAGATATTTAACTATTGGAAAATTGGATTTCATTAGCACTACATGTCTTTTTCTCACGTACAATTGCAGATCAGAAACCTTTAGGGGGAGGGTATAGATTAAATCAAAGAATTTGAGAAATTAGCTCATTCAATTTACCAAAATAATTAGAGCAGCCACGTCTAACTACACGATAGTTTACTCTTTAAAATGATCGTACATTAAAGGGTTTTTGCTCTGAATGTCTTATATCAAATATAACTACTTGTAACAATGAACTTTTTTTCTCGCCCTCAAACAATAAATTGTTATTCTATTTGCGAACGCCCTTATGAAAGCAATGGAATGGTGTGAAATGCAGGATTGCAAAAGTGACTCTTCATGTCGGTTAACATATTTTCTCTTTTTCATTTTGTAGGGCAACAACTTTCAGAAATCTTGAGAACTTTTCATGACATTCTTTGGGTAAACCCAGCGGCAAATGCCCAATGACTTTTAAATACAAGCAAAGCATCAATAGTTGAAACAGTTAACTGAGAAATATTATTTCAAGGTATGATATGTCTTCTGGTGACAATTGCTCTGGTTACACAAAACAAACACTATTTCCAATCCCAGTTGCAATCCTAACACTATAAGGAATTGAGCCCAGTAGAATCGTATTGATTTAGGGAGTAATCAAGTAAATAGTATTTACTTTCTCATTTTTATCTTCCACAATATAGGTCATTTCATTTGTTGTCTTGAGGTTATCAAAATATCTCAGGAAATGTTTCAGCTGCTGTTTCAAGTTAAGAGTGGTCGGGGCAGCCATAGGGAAAGGGCTCACAAACTTTAACCATGTGAATACAAGCTCACGCTGTTTCAGTAATATTGAGATGCAGTTATTGGCAGATATCAAATTATCAATTCGCGGGTTTAGTGCTACAAAAAGGGCTATTCGCGTTTTTTATTTGAATGAGATTTCTAAATTAAAATGATGCAGTAGAGACCAGGAACCCTTCGGTAACAATGGTTTCTACAGCAAACTAAACGCTACAGCTGGGTATCACCCAAGATAGATTTGCCTATATGCTTTAAAGTGCAGTGTGTCAGTGCAACAAATCTTTATTTCATGATTTATCAAAATTGCCAAAAATGCAGATAGCCCTTTGTTGCACAAGACCCTCGATTACTATTAAGATCTTGAAATAGGTGTAATCGTTTCACAGAATCCAAACAAATAATTTATCAAGGGATATTTTGCATGTGTTCATACTAGACTGATGATTTTGAAATTGTTCTAGGCATATGCATACTCTAAAGATTTAATGTAGCTTTATTTCCATGCTCGTTCGCTCGTTAATTGTTTTGAAGTAGTTTTGCTTTGAAGTAACTTTATATATGCTCAAGCCTTTTTACGTCTGTATGTCCAGGAAAAATTATATATAATTTTCATCACTCTGAAAGAATTTTCTTTACACTTCTCACACTACATGTGCATTGTGTTTTCGACTCTTCTTTTTCAGTGAAGATTTAGTCTGTCAATGCACTCAAGACTACTTTTATGTCAGTCGAGGTACGAAAAAAGAGAATGAATTCGAAACGTGTTTTCTTCTTATTATTATTTGTCGACAACAAAGAGGTGTGCGCTATTTTGCTTCAGCACGTCTGAGCATTCCAGACCTCTGTTATCAAAGAGATACAAATATAGGACGCTGAATAAACAAAAGCGTGCCTTTTGAAAAAACAAAGTAGATGAAACGCCCGACTTTCTTCACGAAGAGGGGCGCAAACAATCACTGGAACTGCATCTTAATTCACTCCCTTTTTCCATTCTTCAGAATCATCAAGGAAAAAAATTATAGCCCGTGTCATGTTCCTATGATATAAAAATCAGTCGGACCTTTTCAAATTTTCAAATAAGTGAGTATATGGATGTCATTCTTTGGGGGATTCTTTGTTGTTAAGTGTTGTAGATTTTTCATTTGGCTTTTTTATAGTGAATAATCTCGTCATACTTTTATACATAATTACAACAAAACTGGAGTCAAGTGAAGTAGGGCAAAAGTATATCAATTTATGAAAACCGAGTTTTTTATATAAAAAAATAGAAAAAGTAATGGTTTTGGGAAAAGGAAACGGGAAGAAAAGATCAAAGAACCTTTTCCAATATCCTTCCTCATTTTGATGACGTTTTTTATTTTATGCTCACTCTCCCCTTACAATATTACCCTCCTTAAATTGTCTCGATCCAAACTACGATACGCCCATGCCTTTCAACCATATGTTTTAAAAATACAATAGATTCATTCGTCTTATCTCCTTCTATTCAAGAAAAAAAAATTCTGAACAACGTTTATTTGATAATGGCCCTGGATATTGTCTCGATGGTTTACAAGTATTCCCTTGTATGCTCCTTTTTTCGATTATCAAATATTTTACTAGATTTTTTTTAATACAATGTACATTATGAAATACCAAGGGTTATCTGTATATAAACGGAATAAAGTTCAGCCTCATTTGTATCGACAATGCTGGTATATAAACTGAGAGCTGAATAGAGTTTATTTGGAAGAGAGGTGTTTTCTGAAGTTCTGCTTAAGGCCGCCGCACACGACACGCTTTTCTTGCGATGCGTCTCTTGCGCCTATATGCGTCTCAGTTGAGGCGTGCGATCCAAGCGCAGGAATTCAACATGTTGAATTCCTGCGCTTGTCCTTGCGACTGGCTTCAGACTAGCTTGGGCTTGAATTTCTTGGTTGATGACGTCATTTTGAAGCGTAAGATTAGCGCAGCGCAAGAAAAGCGTGTCGTGTGCGGCGGCCTTAAAGTGATTACACAAAGGCTGAAAAAAAAGTTCTAAGAACTATGACGGTACAATTTTAATGAATCTCAATCGAAATTAATGTATTTAGGGAAAAAAATTGTGGTTTGGTCCGGTTGACCTCAATTTTTTTTCGTAAACTACGACCAACCGGAAGTGACGTAAAGGTGGATCACTTCGTATTTTCTTATATGTTTTTTAAAACATTTTATTGCAGGCTAAGTTGTTCTGTTCTCACTGGAAGCAAAAAGAAATGGGCCACATCTCAAACTATTAAAGTTCAGAGATAATTTAGGAGGATTTTAGAGCTTAATGAAGAGGTTCAAAATGAAGTATCTTTCTATTACTCTCTTATTCTCTCTATCTCTCCCTCTTTCTCAACCTTTGACCTCTCTCTCTCTTTCCCTTTGACCCATCTCTCTCCCTCTTATAATGATAATGATGATAATAATAATACAAATTATAATAATGATAATGATAATAATAATTATAATAATAATTAATAGTAATAATAATAATAATAATAATAATAATAATAATAATGCTAATGATAATAATAATAATGTGTTATATCATTACTGTAATTATTATCATTATTAATATCATTCTTATTACTATCATTATTATTATCATTATCATCATCATAGTAATGATAAAGATAAGTAGTTTTTTTTATTATGAAGCGCATAATGATGTATTATCTATGCGCGTTACAAAGTTTTTGCACCAGTTATTATCACATTAAAATAAGATTACATAATTCAAACATTATTTCTCTCTTGATCTCTCTTTTCTGTCATTAACCTTCAACGCTTTTAATTTATTTTTCCAATTTAAGCCTTTCAAACTTCCCTTCCGGCCTTTCCTCCCTCTTCTTCTGTCTCTCCCTCGCTTGCTCACTCTTTCATTGTCTCCCTTTCTTCTTACATTCCTTTCTTCACCTCTCTCCCTCTCTGCCTCTCTCACTCCCACACACACACACACACACCCACACACACGCATATAATGTATGCTCCTTCCTATTTAATCTTCAATTCTGCACACATCATGCACATGAACAGTTTAAAGAATGGTGTAGTCAATGTCCAGACCAGCTGATTACATAATAGTAAACATTTTATTTCTGAAGAATGGCTTATTTTTTCGCTCACATAATCCCCGTAAAAAGCTCAAGTACCTATGTATGAATAAAGAATATATACCGCAAAAACTAAATAATGGAACATACATATAGCATACACTATTGCAACAATCTGATATTACACATTTTCATGCAATATATCCATACTAAGTACCTATTTTTTCAATGATAAAATTAGATTATTTACATAGGTTTGTTATCTGTCAGCAAGTTCAAATGAGATAGTGAATTCCAGACTATTTCTTGATACCTTGCAAGATTATTTTATATCATTGTTTGGAAAAATATTCTGTGAACTATCCGCTGACATCCCCCACCCCCGAACACCAGCCTCGAATGTAACTCTCTCTAGATAAAGCTGTCTGGGGGGGGGGGGGGGTTCACAGGAGCTTAGAGGAGAGGGGAGCCACCGTTCAAAGGGGAAGTAATGATGTTTCTTAGGGGGTTTTTTTTGTTTTGTTTTGTTTGTTTTTTGCAGTGTGGCAGTCCAAGAGTGTAATACAAATGCTAAAATATGAGAGATTAAACTTATTCAGCGTGCAAGCATTCTACTAACTTATTAATTTCAAAGTTAAAACTTCGAATTTTTAAAAGTAATGGCTTAGACAACATCTGGAAAATTAAATTTTAATGCATCTCTATCACAAATAATATGGAATTGCCTGTAAATCTAAAGTCTACAGGCCTATAAAAAAAGAAGATTTTATTACTTTTATTTACATGTTGTGTGGTCTTTCTTAGATAAAGTACAATTCTCTAAAGCTTCAAATTAATCAATTAACTCGGCATGATTATTCGCCTCCAAGTTGAAAGCAGATGGATGCTGCTGGGCTAGTTGTGGATTGGTCTTGATGCAGGTTTTATCGACCAAATCAGGTTTCTTGAAGAAAACGTCAGGAACCGAGGATTGAACACAACCCTAGGAGGGGAAGAAGAAAAATGTGCAGATGATTTCAATGAATTGTTCATCTGTCCATTGAATTACTTTATTCTTCAGTTCTTGCAATGGTATACTCTACAGCTATAGCTACTTTGCGAAAAGTAAAGTGACTTTTTCATAGGCTTATACATTTCAGCGATTATCCCGAGAAAGCCGAATGTAATGCCTTCTTCATATAAAAGTATATGCAGTTATTAAAGAAAAAGCCCACTGTTATAACTGATGTGATCAATGGATTGTATAGACTAAACTGATCTTCATGAAGTGATAAATTATTGTCTGAGTGGCCCAAACATGGAGTAGCGTGTGCAGCGCTTTGTAACTGCGAGGAAAAGGTGCTATATCAAATGACTTCTGGATTGGATTGGATTGGATTGGATCACTAGTATCATTACTCTTATTACTATAGTTGGCCTAATTATTATCATATTATTATCATTATGATTATGATTATCATTATCATTACTGTCATTATTACAACTTCTTTTATTATCAATATCATCATTATCAACGGTAGATAGATATAGAATTATAGCCTACCTCAGGCACTTCGTTCTCACAGACATGTTGTGGAGCTGCAGCACGTTTTTTCACCTTGTATTCTTCACGATGAATACGAATGAGGTTAAAACAGAAGATGGTTATGATGACTATGATTACCAAGAGAATGCTTGGAACTAGGCCGATGTAAAGACGCCTCCTATCCAAACCAGATCCTGTCATCATAAAGAGAAAATGAACATGTTTAAAATATAGTGATGGTCGGCAGTTGATAATGGATAGCTAGTCCATTTATCTGTTTAAGGAAAGTTAACGATATGGAAAAATAGAAATTAGATATAGAAAAAAAAAAAACATATGCCAAACAAATCCATCTTGAAAAGTTATTTCGTTTTGTTCAAATGTGAAGAAGAACATTCTTACCCCCTTTCAAAGTTTTTGGTTAAAATCTTCCCATGACACGAGGATTTAGATTATTAATGATCGCAAAAATAGATCAACACCCACCTGGTTCTAAGTCTATTCCTGGTGTGTCGGTTGTTTGTGTATCTGTCCGTGTTCGGAAGAAAAAGACAAGACGTTATTTTTAAAAGTTCCGTTATGACTGGAACTCGAACAGACGTTCATAGACTATCACACGTTTCACCAGTATCATAAATGAAAAGGAAGTCATTGGTCAACAGGGGAGTCAATGTTGCCCCATTGGCAGGGCAGTGGAGAGTTTAAAAGGTGACCTTTTCCTTCAAACAAAGGGGAAAGGTTATCCGTTTATTTACTTTATAAAACAGTTAAGGGTGAATATATTTGAAAACACTGACTATGGTTTTACCAACAAACATCTGAAAGTTTACCAATCACCTGAGAAAAAAAAAAGAGTACAGCTAGTACGTGAGAAATAACCTCATAAAATTTACCCTTTATTCCAGGCGTTAACGGTCAAGGAGTTCTAGGAGTATAAGGGATAACATGAGAATACGCAATCAGAGCAATTACAGAGTCGAATGGCTGCTCGATAATTGCGTAGACGTGCTAATTCATGCCCGCTCGTGCGCTTACGTTGACTGGTCTGCATCTACCTCACCAGTTTCTGACATGTGAATTGCGAGTATACTTGAACTCACAATATCTCTTTATAGAAGTAATATTAAAGCTCCTATTTTGAATATAGTATGGTGACATGGAATTCCACAACATAGAGAGCTAAATGTCTTTGGTGATTGGTTCACTTTAAATGAGGGGTGGCGGGTGTAACACCCTATCCTAAAACTCGAAAGTGCCACGTAACATTGTCTACGTTTAGATCGCAGCACTTGATATAAAATTCTGCATTTAGTTTCGATGAGATTTATAAAACAATGACAGCAAGAAAGTAGTCAAAAACAATAGGATATAACCTTCCACACAGAAGCGTCCAGGCAATGATTCTGGGAAGAGGTCCTTGTAGCCCTCTAAACACATACACATATACCCGATTCCTTCCCCATTCAAGCACTCAGCATTCGTTGAACAGTCGTTATGCTCAGGGTCCTCACATGGGTTCATGTTGGTCATTTCTACAGAAAAGAATAAGAGTAAATATGTGAAAAAAGTGGAAAATGTCAATGACAAAAATCTCTCCTGGTAGCTGTCTGCTTTTGTATGCAAGATAAGGAAAATGATTTTTAAATATAAACGACTTGATTTTCCTTCTCTGATTCATTCTTGTTTTCATTACGATGAAGATGTACGAGATTTCCTATTCGGAAAGAATAATGTACATCTTGCTGAAGCAGCTGAACTTGAGTGTTTTGTGAGTTGCATTGAATAGATAAGAAGCAGAGGAAACAAAAATGTCCTATCCTTTCTCATGTATCATTTTATCTTCTGTGTTTAATGTAGAAAATATGAAATGCTCAAGTTACTTCTCTGTAATATGATAGAGTGATGAGTGCTTTCAGTTACAGTCGACTGGCATTTCTGATTTATCTTGGTAATGACAATGAGAAAATTGGAACATTGAATAGAATTTCATAGCGTACGAACATACCATGGACAGTGACAGAGTTCCTCCGAATAACCATTTCTCGGACATCATCGGCGAAATGGGGCGAGGTGTCGTTTGGCATCATGACTCTTTCAAAGTCGGTCTCGGAACCATTGAAATCTGGTCCAACGAACACCTGTATCTCACACATTAGACTACCCTGGAAAAACCCGCTGACCTCAACGTCGATGACTCCTGTCATTCCACCCGACTGAAATGCCAAAGGTAACTGCAGGATCGAGGAGATAAAATATATCAATCCGAGATTACAGATTGGCAAAAAATTACTATTCTTCAGTTTACTTGAAACTGATTCGAGGTACTAGTCTCTTTTTGCTTCATTATACTCACTTATTTGCAGCATAAAAGGTCATGTAAGAAAATAAGGTAGGAAAAATTAAATAAGGTGGCAATTTAAATGGTCGAATTTCTTTTTAAAGGTCGTTGATGCGTGAATGATTCTCAAAAATAGCTCATAATGTGTTGTTTTTCCATCCATACCAAAGAACGGAATGATATTATGATAAGGAGGAATAATGCAATCATGGTAATAGTCTCTGTAAAGCTATATTCTATGAACAAGATGTACACTTTTATCATTTTATTACTAGCTCTCATCAAGCCTGCAAATTCAGTTCCCCAAATATATTATGCATAAACGGCATGAGGGACCACTGCAGTATCAGCGATTAAGTTTGCTTTCCTTTCACGGTAGCCAACTGTTACACTGAGAAGACGGCCACACTCTAAAATCTAAAATGTTAAGTCACCATTTAAAAGGGCCGAGGAGTGACTACATTTTCAAAATTGTAGGTTGTAACTTTGAACCAATATCGTTGAATCACACTGATTATGTTATAATATTAGTTTTGTGATAATGCCCAATATATCATGATAAGAATGAGAGTAACGGATAGTATGATGTCACCCTCACATGACGCGTGAAGATCACACTTAGTTGCTGGCAGAGCCATTATGTTAATCAAACGATGCAATATACCTATGTGAGACTATACTCACTAAACCAGCGACGGCCGAGGATCCACTCTGAAAATCGACGCTTGTAGGATCAGCAAAGGATGGGCTAAAGTCCACCGGTGATCCACCGAGTTCATCAATAGTGAATACAGAGACAAAGGTTCGACTTCCTTCGGTTCGCAAGAAAATGAATAAAATTAATGTAAGTGGGATTGGCATTAATATTTTGATTTGAACCTGATCGGAATCAGAAGATTTCAAATCCAAACAATTGGATGCATGTAGATGAACAAAATATGATATCCATGAAAATTTGTTCACCGACTCGTACAAAATCAAATTACCTTAAAATCTCTCACTCTACGCTACACTTCAACTGTTACATCCTGAAAAAAAAAGATATAGCTGCGAATATACTGCATGAATACTAGGATTATCCATCTCTACTTTCCCTACTGCCACACTGCAATGTAGGTCTTTGTAGATCTTTTAAAAAGTTACGATGATTAATCAAACTACATTTCTGCTGTCACAAGTTGAGGAGAAGATACACAGATTAAAGCTGGACAATCAACACGGAGTATCATTTTCAATAAGAGGCCAAGACCCCATGGAAGAACAGTCGTATTTTATCAATCATGTCAACACGACTGAAGTGGGCTATCCACAGTTTATATCCACTATGTTTGTACATCTGCATGTTATTTTGCTTTTAACAAAAAATAAAATTTAAAAAAGGAAACAAAAAACCCCAAACCTCTATCAATTATCTCCTCATAAATTCGACAAAAACATAACTGCCAATTTGTGCATCAAATGATAAGACAGTTTTATAATCAATTGAATAAGAGCGTATATCTTTCACCCATCTTGTCATGAATATATACTGTGCATGTATCACGTAGGAAACTTACTACGAACACAAAGTCCCGTCCAGAAACTCCTCTCTCTGTCTGGTCTACAATCACACTCAAAAGCGCCACCTGTTGTCGGCATACATATCTCAGTGGAAAGATCGCATGACGGAGAACATGAGCCTAATAGTTATAAAAGACAATAAAAACTGAGGGATGTAAAGATGATGTTTGTTATTGATATTTTTGGCTATATGAATGGTAAGGAACAGAAGTAGGATTCTGAGAAAACGTGTCTCGTATCACATAAATTATGCCTTTTATCCATTTATTTATTCACACATCATATATCAATCAAAGATACCTATAATATTTCTGTCAAGATCATGTACATGTTGATTTCAAAAGCTAGAATGAAATCTGAATTTATCTTCTTATATAATTATATTATAACATAATAGGTGTAGTACGCTATCCAAATATTCGAGCTGTTGCACCGTATCATATATAATGGGGCTTTGTTATATAGTTACCAACCAAAACAAAATCGAATTAATTTAGATTTGTCCTTACTTTGACACAATCCTGACTGCAGGGTGAATCCCTCAAGGCAAGTACACTGATCATTCACACAAACTTGGGAAGACCCACAAGAAACTCCACCACAGGACAAATCTAAAATAGGTGAATAGTGCAAGAATAGTTTAGGTTATCTTAGATATTCCTATGTTAACGATTCAAGCCATGTCGTTGATAGACAAATATTATCCAACTTTCACGTCTCCTTCCAATAGCACTTAACCTTGTTAATTACATAAAATTCCGTCCATTGCTGTAAATCCCCGCCGAGCAATTACAAGATAAGTTTATGTGATTTATATTCAGCAGTGTGAATAGTCAACGTGAAGTAAAGTATAATATGCTGATAAAAATACTACCTGGATTTTGCGATCAATTCTGTATACGAGTTCAGAACCTTTGCAGACATTCCACTTAAATATAAAACTTTTTAATAAAGGGCATGAGATAGATGAATGACCTTTATTCCTTACTTTGTTCACATACTGGTCCTGTAAATCCTGCAAGGCATACACACACTACTTGATTAGTATCTGCTACACATGTACCTCCATTTTGGCAAAGATTAGCAGGGCACGAGATCGATGGAGATTCTGTACAGAAAACATACACAATGTAGAACACAAATGACATAAAATCTATTACAACACAATAGGTACTGTAAAGTACGTGATACAGACTTTTTTTCTTCATATTGGAAAAAAAAATCACAAACTGCAATGTATCATAACTGATGTTAACATTATACCGGGCAGATGCCAAATGCTGGCGGGGTGAAAGATAATTACGACATATTTTATACAACAAAAGCACTTTTTTCTACAATATTTCTTATTTTAGTTTACTTCCCGGCCGTCTTGTACTCTGTTCAATAAGAACTTGTAGTGGGTGTTTAATTTACTCCCTTACAGTAGTTTAGCGGAAAGTCTCCTGATTGTTTATCAAAAGTGACGGGCTTCTAAATCCATGCCATAGCACTACCGTCCTTTGGCAAGACATTAATCAACATTTGCCACACTCGACCCATGTGTAGTAAGTGGCTACCTAGTAGGATTTATTCCTTCAATTGCAGTGAGCGCTACGGTTGCCAGAGCTAAAACCGGGGTAATAATATCCTAAGTTCTCCGAAAGTGCATAGAGACGTTATATCATAATGTGATATGCGCTACACAAGAACAGAATATTAATATACAAACAGATGGGCAAAGTACCTTGGCAAGTGCCATCGGGCATGAGTTGGAATCCAGCATTACAAACGCACATGAAGGAACCAACATTGTTGAGACAGAAACTGTTGGGGTCATCACACATTAGCCCATTCCTGCATTCGTTTATATCTAAAACGAGAAAAGGTTGAAAAAAATAAAACTAATATCTTCAACACTTTTAATTTCAAACCAAATACCTGTATATTAGTGGGGGTTTGAGTTTTAGCAGAACTGTCCATTGGATATGATTTGCCACCGAACATGCCGAAATGAAAATTGAATTCTGAGTTTATTTCCTTTCTGATGAAAATTCTAGAGTACGTGAAATTAATAATAATAATAATAATAATAATAATAATAATAATAATAATAATAATAATAATAATAATGATGATAATAATAATAATAATAATAAACATAATAATAATAATAATAATAATAATAATGATGATAATAATAATAATAAAGATGAGAATTACGAGTGTTTACTTATTTTTTACACCACATACTGCATCGTACTCTTTGTAACACATTTTATAAACCTCTTTAGACTTTTGATGGTATTTGCTCTTTTCGGTGTAAATAAAATGGATTTAAGTACAATGCTAACGGGGCATGATAAGATAAATGCGTCTTTATGATACAAGATAATAATTTGTTATCTTATAAAAAAATGTCTATTTCACGATTTATGTTTTCGGGGGTGAGATGAAAAAATATCTGATATGATCTGAAATGGACATCTATTGAAAAATAATGATATATTATAATGGGGAAAATACGTAAACGGTCATGTCTTTACTCATGGTCTTGTGTTTCAAACTGTGCACTTTCATTATCGCGGTCTTGGGTTGATTCCCGGTATGGGACCTTCTTTCCTCCAACATGGAACTAGCATAATGTTTATCCTATGAAATCTGCAGAATGACGCAAATTTTGAGGAAGATTGAAGACCAAATCTCAACCTCCAAACAACATCATCGACAACATCGACATTATCATTACTAAAACAACGACGACGACAAGGACGTCGACTCCTCCTCAAAGAAGATACCCACCTTCGCAAGAAGGGAACACTCCACCTAAAATTCCATTAGATTGGCAGGATACAGTAGGCTCGCCCCTGAGGATATAGCCTAGATCACAGCGGTAAGTACAACTCTGGCCGACGTCGATGGACGATGGTCCAATACACTGTCCATCAAACGTATTGAGAGCATTTGGCATCGGAGGAACCACACACTGAATTGCTGTAAACGAATACATATAGTAGTTAGATCAATACATTAAGATTAAACTTGCGTTTTGGCATTCGTTCAAGATCCAGACAGACATTCAATATTTCTTGCGACATTGATTTCATAATTTGCGAAAATAAGCTGTAACCAAATCCTAACATTTTTAGTCGATTTTGTAAAATAAGGATTTTAATCACAATAATCGTTCAGTGACTTGACAAAGATTACATTTTCTCAAAATCTCTTTAAGCAGGTTTTTCACAATTCACTTATCATTTAGAGCACTGTAACTGACAAAGGACAACTCATTAAATTACGCAGATGGTGCAAAGTTAAGTGGCAGAAAATATAAGAATTCTTGGCATTATCCTTGATATAGAATGATTTTTCTTCAATTTGTTCCTTATTCAGCGGGTCATAGAAAATAACAGACATCCCTGACATTAACTAAGTCAATGCCCTTATCTAACCTAAAAATGGTTGATTCAATCCAAGGTCTTTCCGTTGTTCTTAATCATTTTTGACAACCATTATTCATTACCATCTGTCCAAAAGCAGGATTATAAATACTTTTATCTGTTCAAACAACTGTCCCTTAATGGGTTTTGATCTTGATTGTGTTTAACACATCTAACTCAATTTAAGTTTGCAATAACGTAAGGTTAGGTATTATCTCATAAATACATTACTGCTACAGTGATATTCGCCGCAAAGTCTGCTGCAGAAAAGCATAAGCGAATTTCAAGCCCCTGTGTCCTGTTTTTCAGAGTTTGCTAGGTGGATTGTAAGATTCAGCTGGTGTATCAGGAAGCTTGAGTTGGGCTCCGTGTACTATTCATTTTGACTCACCCGATTCACAGAATGTACCAAAATATCCGACATCACACTGACAGCTAAAACTCGTGCCGAAGTCGGTACACTGTCCTCCATTTTGACAGGGAGAAGAGGCACAGTTGTCCACGGCTAAACATAAGAGAAGACAATAAGCAAGAGACAGCCATGCTCATGAAAATATAGGTAGCATTAAATCTTTCAGTTGTTTCCCTTGAAACAGGTGGGAGCACTATGGTATATTGGTGAGGGCTTCTGACTCTCATTAGAGAGGTCCTGGATTCGATCCTAAACTGGTGCTTACATTCTTGGACCATATGATTTGTCTACGCTAGTCCCTTTCGACCCACGTGTAAATGGTACGTGGCCATCACTGGAGTAATGATAACTGCAGGAGTCTCGGGAAGAACAGCAGAGGCTTCCCCAGGTCAACAAAATTATCATTACTACTGAGGTCCAATTTCTTTCATCTGATAACTTTTAGTAATGTTTGTTCTTATATCTATAATTTGGGGAATTTTGGTATTGTCATCACTGACTTCGGCTTCCCCAACACAAGCTTCACTTTTCGGGCCTTCGCCACCTTCTTTGTATTTGGATGCATGTACTCTATAAACAAGTGTTATTGTCTCAGAAGGAAATGAATGTGAATTTCAATAAATCACAGTAATCATCGTGATGGAGGTAGTAACAGATATTGAAACGTGAGTTCCGTCTTTTTGGTTTTTACAATAATTTTCGTCTAGTTCCGGTGTCAAAGTCGTGATAAGATTTTCACTCAAATAGTCAATAGAGATGATCAAAATAATAGAAATAGACTGGATGGGATTCAAGTGTTGATACCTGTAGTGCCCGTCACAGACCCAAGGTTTATCTCGCCCAGCTGACCGAAACCCTCCACCACAAATGAATAGGTGGTGCTATGCATCAGACCTGAGATCACCGCTGGAGGGTTGAACGTCTGATCGAAGAAGGTGTTGTTTCCATCAGAGTATGTCACTGTGTATACCAGAGCGCCTTGGAGAGGACTCCACGTGAGAATGGCAGTATCTGATGTGATGCTCACAATCGCAACCGTTGATCCAGTTGCTGCAATAATACAAATGTCTTAAAGTCCTCATATCAGGATTTGTTTGAAGATCATTAGGGGTTTTGTTTATTACTTTTACTGTTAAAATCCGTAGCAGTATCATATTTTGAAAACATATCACTATGATTATTACTCTTATAATCATCATATTCATCACTGATAACACATTTGTTTTTCGTATCTTTGCTGTTATTGTTGTTGCTCTTCTTCTTCTTGTTTGCATTGCTTACAACAATGTAATAAACATTAAAGAAGATAATGACTTACTTGTAGTACCAACAGCGGTTCCCACATTAATCACCGCTGAACCGGTAGTTGCTACTACAGAGAATGTATACGTTGTTTGAGGTTGCAGACCAGGCACAGTACCCGTGGTAGTAGGTGTGGCTATGGTGAATGTTCCTGTGTCGGCAACATCTTGGCTGATGTAAGATACCATATAGCCAGTGGCTGTCGGGATAAAAGCCCACGTGATTGTCGCTGTAGTAGAAGCAGTGTTTGCCACAAGCACAGTTGATCCAGACAGTATATCTGAGAGAGATAGAGGGCGCGATATTTTTGTCATGTGTGACTAATGCTTGGAGAAAATGAATTCACACTGTAGGCCTAGCAGAGGATATCTTCATGTGAACTCCAACTCGAGGGTTACCACTAGAGTACATGCATAAGTATAAGTATGCTTATTCAAAAATGGGTTAATCTAGTTTTCTTATTCTTACGTTTTATACTAAGAATAACTCTCACTTGTTCTTGCTAGATCCCATCCGGAAACATACGACACTTGTGAGGAGGCAGAGACAGTCTCGACAACGGCTATGTATGGTGTATCTACAGTTAGATTCTGGAAGACGACGGAGGAATTTTCCACACCAACATTCCGACTGCGTTCTTCCGTTCCATCCTCACTGAATACATGGACCATGTAAAACTGAGCGTAGACCTGCGGGACAGTCCAAACTACCTCCAATTCCTGGGCCGTAACCGCTCCTATGCTGACATTGGCCGGTGTACCTGTAGGATTTATGGGGATGTATTATCTTAAACCATGCTAAATATTACTGCTTCAAAAACCGAACACACTATTTCAACCCTGGGTCAAAAACTATAACCAACCAAAACCCTAACTCTCTAACCTTGATGAAACTCATCCTCCAACAAATCATGTCGCCAGAGTAAATGCCAGATAACTTTAAATTGGATCGTTTTCTCACTGGCTTGACTTCCATATGTGTGAGTATTATGCTGCTTTAGAAGATGATCCGTCTAATAAAGTCATTAATATTTCCAGTACAAGTTACTCAAGGAGGTTAGAGGTCCTGATATCACCTTGGCATATTTAGTAATTGATTAAATCGCTTATATGAAGTATATGAGTTATTCAACTTTTGTGAAAGGATAGAAATAAGAATTTACTCACCGAGAGCGACAAAAGGGAACTGGGTAAAGGGGCTGGTGGTAGTCTGACCAATGGTAGTGAGTACTGTAAAGTCATATGCTGCACCAGTCTGAAGTCCATTTATTACGTAATTCCCAATGGTGGAAGGAAGAGCAGTCTGGTTTACAGCCCCGGTGGACAGATCCTGGTTCGCTACGAGATAACCCTCAAAGAAGTTATCAGGAGAAGAAGGTGGATCCCATCTTAAGAGAGCAGCCTCATTGCTGAGAGTATATAGGATGATATTCTCTGGCGGTTTGGGTCCTACGTAAGAAAAATCAGTTTCAGTCTTCAGTTTTATCATTCGTATTTCTACGCCAAATCGAAATAAAATACTTTACACGTGAAGGCCAATCTTTTTTCTCTTTGCCTCGGCTGAGTGTGAAGCTCGTTTAGCAACGTTATAAGGGGGCTTAGGAATCTTAAGGAAGTGCCATGAATATCTTATTTGCCTCGTTGACTTTAATAAAAGTTTTACCCATAACAGATTAACTGCATCTTTCAAAAATACTTAGTTCTCTCTTATTTAGCTCCTAATCAAGCACATTGAGTAGAGAATTCTCCAGGATTAGATCAAAAGAGGTTTATGTTAGAACTTACGAGTGTACAATCTTTCTGAAGCGAACTGACTTCTAACCAGACCAAGCAGGATGTCAACGTCCACTGTATACTGGGTACCGGGCTGAAGCCCCGTGAACTGATAAGTTAGGTTTGGCTCTGGAACTAGGGGCTGCTCTGGGACTATTATATTGGTACCGGTTGCATCCAAGAGTGTCAGGATGTATGATACAATATTCTGCGTAGGATCGGTGTTCCAGTTCAACGTGATGAAATCGGTTCCAAGATCAGACACAGCGAGAGATGTGCCCAAAGGAGCTAAAAAGAAGACGGAGCTATTATAAAAGATAACTTTCAAATATAAGTTCAAATATATAATATTCATAAAATAGTGATAAACGAGAGGAAACGGTTGTCAATTCACTTTTTTAAGTTTTCCGCGGATACTCTTAAAGCAGTCTTATTTTGTATCATCAAGATATCTGCGATATAAACTGCTATTTGTCGACTGAATTGCTATAGTCCGCAGACATGTCCTTATGGCGGATTTTCTTTAAATATTTCTGAAGGTTCACTAGACTCAATTTTGGTCTCGAATGTATTCAATTTTCTGACGGTTGTCATCGATCGATCTTATCTCTGTTAGTAGAGATCCCCGCCCCCTCCCCCCTCCCCCGGTTTACATAATGAGCCTTTGTTTCAGGTAATCCAAGGCCAAATAGTACATAACACATTCACGTACTTAATTCACATTGCCCTCCAGTAAATCCTGCACGACAAATGCATGTAAATCCAGTTGGTGAATCGACACATGTCCCAAAGTTTCTACAAGGTGCACTGCTGCATGCTGTATCTGTGGTCGTCGCTGATGGAATTCAAAGAAATTATACGTGTATTTATACGAAATGACACATTTATATACATGTATACATATACTGTATTACGTACAAGTCAAGCAGTACAAACAACATTTGTATCTCTAATATTATAAATACAAAAAGAAATACATTGCAATGGAACCACCATTTCTCATTCTTTCATTTCTTTTCACAGATATTATTATGTATGAACTGTATCTCTTCTTGTATAAGTTCAAACTTATAAATCCTAAAAAATGTTTGGGTTTTGTTAGGTTTAGGGCAAAGAAAACGAGCTAATTATTATTTTGTTTGAAATTATTTTATAAGACTTTGCTACATTATGAACTAGAAATTCACTCTACCCGTGACAGCAAAGGCGTGAAAGAGAATCTATGTGATGAATTTCAGTCAACAGAGATCAGAGATAAGCATTTGAAGAAGTTGAATACTCCTGGGCAAAATTATAGTCAAATCAGTAAGAGTGTATTTACATGTGGTTGCAACTACAGCGCCAACGTCCACTTGTCCTGTACTGTTGAAACCAGTGACGGTGATGATATAGGAAGCCCCCTCAAGTAGACCAGTCAAGGTAAGAGATTCGGTAAATGAGAAGGTCTGGTTCTGAGTCCCAGTAGGGTCAGTGTAGAATATCTGATATACAACATTCCCTGGAACGACCGGCCACGACAGAGTGATAGAGTCTTGAGTGACAGAATCCACCATCACACCTGTTGCAGGGGTGACTGTGAAGAAACATTAATTTATGTAACAAACCATGCATGTCTTGTATTATGACATTAAGTTATGCAGCAACCATGAATGTCTTGTATACCATTAAAATTAAGTTATGTAAAAACCATGAATGTCTTGAATACCGTTAATCCCAAAATTGAATGTTGGAACCCTACATGCGTCACGGCGTTAGGGACTTGAGCGCTATATTGTATCCAAGATTATTATCATTGCCTGAACTGAAGACATGCTCTACTCACCTACTAACACACTGACAGTAACGGTGCAGGATGCTTGGTTGTTCGCCTCATCTCTGAAGGTGAATGCTACCATCGTTGCTCCAATCAAAAAGCGGTTCTCGGCTGGTAGTGTAGTACTCACTAGTTCTACAGCACCAGAGTTATCAGTGGCAGTAGGGAAAGGAACAGTGATCTCTGCAAAGGTTGTTCCAGGTCCAACGGTCCGAGCAATATCGGGTGGGCAAAGGACAGTGGGCGGCATCGTATCAGATGATACTATGGAATAGTGAAGTGAAGGATTTTTTTCGAGTTGATATTAAGATGAAAAGCTGTCACTTGAAAAAATTGAGTGCTGGTTTCCGTTCTGAATTGGTTTAATCACTAGACTGTAGACGAAAGGTCTGGGATACGGTCTCGGCAATTGCCCTTATAACATTAAACAAGGCATACCCGGTATGATAACAAGGTTACTGTCATTTAAATGCCATGTGTGCGACTCTACATTCTGCAATGATCCCAAGAGGAGTGGAGAAGATGTACAGTAGTTTTCAATAGCAATGAAATCGATTTGCTGAGGTAATAATGATTAAGTTGTGGAGCTAAGATATACAGTATAAATCCTTATGGAGATGGATCTATATCATAATTATTTCATATTAAAGGGTGCACGTATTTTCATATTTAAACATACATGTTGATATAAGTCTTGATCCAACATTCACAGGTCCTGTATTGGTATTGCCACGAACAGTGATGTTATAGAGGGTGTCTTCAAGTAGTCCAGTCAGAGTAAAAGATGGAGTCAATGAAGCAGTCTGGATTGGTATTCCACCAGGAACAGGGTAAAAGATCTGATAGACGATATTCCCTTCGACAGGTGGCCAGGAGATGGTTATAGAATCCCGAGTGACTGAATCCACCGTTATGCTTAATGGTTGGGTTTCTGTGCAGGTTATTATGAGTAAGTACACCTGTTAAAGTCCACTATTTAGCAATGAATAAAAATTAAGTAGTGTTTAAAAGAGTTCATGAGAGCATATTAGATATCTTTATATTCATTTATAAAGTGGAAATGTCAACTTGAACGTTGAGGTTGAATCCCATACAAATAAGCTGTTGAAGTATCGTAACGAAAACAAACTCACAAAGTGACAAAGCCGTGTACCTTACCAATATATGATATAGGGTATTCGGGGAAGGACGTCATATCTGCAATATTTTCTAGAGAAGTTTGTCCATTACAATTTGTAATCTTTTACTCATCAAAGAGCATTTTGGAGTTAAAAGGTATGCAAGAAAGGGCGATGACAATGATCTTTTTAATTGTGTTTTTCTTTACTATTTTAAGGCAAGAAGTGGCTTTTCAGGGAAGTTCAGATATATCCCCTTCATGTTTTGACACAGATCTACCCATAGCCTTATCCCCAACATCATTATTTACTTACCTGTCGAGACAGTAATGTTGAAGGTACAAAAACCCTGATTGCCGGACCCATCAACATAGGTATATCTCACAGGTGTTGTTCCAATGGCAAATAGACTTCCAGGAGGAGGGGTTACACTCACTAATGTGGCCATGCCAGAGTCGTCCGTTGCAGTAGCAGTACTGGGGAAAGTTATGGGCGTGTTGGTGGAACCAGGGGCTATCGTCTCAAAGATGTTGGCTGGACACGTCACAACTGGTGCCGTAATATCAACTGAAAAAACAGTGGATTAGCGACAGATATCACTTTATAACACCTACTTATAATTTGAAATGTAAACTTGAAGATAGTTTAGTCTCAAATACTATCACGGCTAGATCTGAAGGTATGCTTACCTACAAACACAGTGACAGTAACGGTGCAGGATGCTTGGTTGTTCGCCTCATCTCTGAAGGTGAATGCTACCATCGTTGCTCCAATCAAAAAACGGTTCTCGGCTGGTAATGTAGTACTCACTAGTTCTACTGCACCAGAGTTATCAGTGGCAGTAGGGAAAGGAACTGTGATCTCTGCAAAGGTTGTTCCAGGTCCAACGGTCCAAGCAATGTCGGGTGGGCAAATGACAGTTGGAGGCATCGTATCAGATGATACTATGGAAAAATGAAATGAAGTAAGGATTTTTGTGAGTTGATATTAGAATGCAAATGTGCCAACTGAAAAAAATAGAGAGCTGGTTTCGTTTCGACTTTGTTTAATGACTAGAGACTTTAGACAAAAACGTCTGGGATACGGTCTCGGGTACTGCAGATACAATATTCACCAAGGCTTTTCATCTCTCATGCAGGAGTGCAAGGGATACTAGGTATGATAACAACGTTATTTGAATGCCACGTGTGGGATTCTACAAAGGGACTGACTGCAATGTTCCTTCGAGGAGTGAAGTAAATGTAGCCTATAGTAAGTTGTCAATAGCAATGAAATCGATTTGCTGAAGTAGTAATGATTTAGTTGAGGAGCTAATTTAAGTTATGTAGATATCTGTATCATAATCATTTCATATCAAAAGGTACACGTATTTCCACAACAGAACATACACGTTGATATGAGTCTTGATCCAACATTCACTGGTCCTGTATTGGTATTGGCACGAACAGTAATGTTATAGAGGGTGTCTTCAAGTAGTCCAGTCAGAGTGAAAGATGGAGTCGTGGAAGCAGTCTGGAGTGGTATTCCACCAGGAACAGGGTAGAATATCTGATAGATGATATTCCCTTCGACAGGTGGCCAGGAGATGGTTATAGAATCCCGGGTGACTGAATCCACCGTTATGCCTAATGATTGGGTTTCTGTGCGGGTAATAAAGAGTACCTGTACTTGTTAAAATCCATTTCGCAATAAATAAAAGTTAATTATTGCTTATAAGAGTTCACAAGACTTTATGTTATATTTTCTTTACATTCATTTATGAAATGGAAATTTACACATGAATATGGAGGTTAGATTCCCATGCAAATAAGCTGTCGAAGTATCGTGACGAAAACAAACTAAGAAACCGATGTGCCTTTAAAATATATCCTGGGGAGGACGTGTCCAATCTGCAATATTTTCTTGAGAGAATTATGATCCACTACAATTTGCTATCTCTTACTCATCAAAGAGCATTTGGGAGTTAAAAAAAAAAGAACACGGATAAGGGGATGACATTAGTCTGTTTTTGTTTTATTTTTTTAAGGGGAAGATGAGCTTTTCAAGGAATTTTAGATACATTCCCTTCACGTTTGACACAGATATCCGTCCATGGCCTTGTCCCCAATGTCTTTATTTAGCTCACCTGTCGAGACAATAATGTTGAAGGTACAAAAACCCTGATTGCCGGACCCATCAACATAGGTATATACCACAGGTGTTGTTCCTACTGAAAACAGACTTCCAGGAGGAGGTATCACACTCACTAATGTGGTACTGCCAGAGTTGTCCGTCGCAGTAGCTACAGGGAAGGTTATGGGTGTGTTAGTCAAACCAGGGGCTATCGTCTCAAAGATGTTGGCTGGACACGTCACAACTGGTGCCGTACTATCGACTGAAATAAACGTGAAAAAATGCAAAAAAATTCAAAAGTTAGCCTTGTAAAACTTTCGTATGCAGTTCTTAATATCTCTGTTCCCGAGCAGTGGAGTCATGTTCAGAGAAAGCGTTACACAAGAAACTATAAAACTATCCTCTTACCTACAGGCACACTGACAAATACATTGCACGATGCCTGGTTGTTGGCTAAATCTCTGAAGGTGTAAGTCACAGATGTTGTTCCTAGTGGGAATAGGTTTCCACCCGGTAAGGTTGAACCCACAAAGAAAACAGTGCCCGAGTCATCAACGGCTGTTGGTTGTGGAACGTCTATCTCTACCATGGTAATTCCTACTTCAACTGCTTGAATGATGTCTGAGGGACAGGTGACGACTGGTGGTGTAGTGTCGAAGGAACCTTTGCAAAAGAAAACAATTCAGGAATTATGATTTAGACTGCCAAAGGGAAAACAATATTAATAAAATTGTGAATTTGGGTGTAGGGAAATTCTTCCGGTAGTCACTGACGACATGAGCAAAAAAGTAAAGGGGTGGAGCAAATAAGAATTAGAATATCAATTAAGCACCACTCGACAAGTATCACGGTATATCTCCAACTTACCGTGAAAGAGCACGAGAAAGAGCGATGACATTGGGTTTTTTTTTTTTTTTTTTTTATAAGAGGGAGAAGTGGCTTTTCAAGGAATTTTAGATTCATCCCCTTCACGTTTTGACACAAATTTCCACCCATGGCCTCATCCCCAACCTCTTTATAATAATAATAATAATAATAATAATAATAATAATAATAATAATAATAATAATAATAATAATAGATGGGATTTGTAATGCGCCAAATCCACTCTGCAGAGTGCCCAAGGCGCAGTGAAAGAAAGAAAGAGAGAGAAGAGCACAAATACAATGATAAATTAAGGAACAATTAAGAGTAGGAAGCATTGAATAGACATGTCTTAAGGTAACGTTTAAATGTGTCCTTCAGTTTACTCACCTGTCGAGACAGTAATGTTGAAGGTACAAAATCCCAAATTGCCGGAACCATCAACATAGGTATATCTCACAGGTGTTGTTCCAATGGCAAATAGACTTCCAGGAGGAGGGATCACACTCACTAATGTGGCACTACCAGAGTTGTCTGTTACAGTAGCAGTATTAGGGAAGGTTATGGGCATGCTGGTTGAACCTGGGGCTATCGTCTCAAAGATGTTGGCAGGACATACCACAACTGGCGCCGTACTATCGACTAAAATAAACATGAAATAGCACAATTGCAAGATTACCCTAGTTAAACTTTGTATTTAATTCTTGATATCCCTGTGCCTAAACAGTTTAGTCATGTTCAGAGAAATTTTTACAAGAGAAACTTATGGACAAACCAATACATCTGCTTTACTTCACTGATGTGCCCCTTTCCTTACTGTCGTCGTTATACGTAAGTCTCAAGATCTCTGGTTGATAGCAACTCCATCCCCGTACATATAGATGACAACCTAGGTGTGTTTCTCGACTCTAATATGACAATGTCTGCACAAATTACATATGTCTCAAAATCAGTTCGTTATCATTTGCGCAATTTAGGGTTTATTCGTAAACATCTTAACCGCAATGCCACCGAAAAGATTATCCATGATTTTATTTCATCGGAATGCTGCTGGTCTGGTCGTGTAGTGACCCTCTCAACAAGCACAGTCACATCACACCAGCTCTCAAATCACTGGTTGCCCTCGGAGGAACATATTGTTTTCAAGATTCTTTTGGTGTTATTTCACTGTATACATGGCTCTGCTCCGCAGTACAACATCAGCTAATTGATCAACCATTACATTCCCTCTAGATTGGTACGTTTTTAAAAACTGTGGTACACTTGTTATTCCCAGGCTTAATACAAATTGGGGGAGCGAGCCTTCGCTCATACTGGGCCTTCATTAAGAAATACTCTCCCTCAGGTGATTAAAAATAGCACTTCATTTGAAATATTCAAAAATAATCTTTAAAAGTATCTTTTTAATTTAGCCTATAACTGATTACCATTATCTTTTATATCTTTACCCTATGTATTGCACTTTTGTCTATTTTGTGATTTCATCTTTCGCACATGCTGCGCCTTGAGCATTTGATTTCCAATTGGATTTGGCGCATCACAAGTCTTATTCATTTCATTTCATTTCATATGATTGTGTTCATTAAGTGTATTTATATTTGTATTTGTTTATTGCAGAGCCCTGTGGAAGACCAGTAACTTTCTTTCATGTTTTTCTATTTCATTTTTATTGTATATGAATTCTGTATTTCATGTAGTTTTCTGTATTAAACTGAACAGGCTACTCTGGGTAAAATTTGAAATAAATAAAAAATAAATAAATAAATATAGTAGCAGTAGCAGCAGGAGTAGCAGGAGTAGCAGTAGGAGTAGTAGGAGTAGTAGTAGTAGGAGTAGTAGTATGATAATTGGTTCATCATTCACATGATTTAAGAGATGATCTTCATATGGATGGTAAGAAATCACAAGTTCACAGTGTCAAGGCTATTGCGAGCTAGTTATATAGCCTAACCATGATCACAACAAGAGCTGATCACCAAATTCCTTAGATCTATTTTCTATCATGAACTATATTTATCCTCTATTAACAATTTAATGTCAAATTTATTGTGCCATCAAACTAAGCTATAGAAATGTTCCTCTTACCTACAGACACAGTAATAGCTACAGTGCACGATGCCTGGTTGTTTGCTCCATCTCTGTAGGTGTATGTCACAGATGTTGTTCCTAATGGGAATAGGTTTCCACCTGGTAAGGTTGAACCCACAAAGAACACAGTGCCCGAGTCATCAATGGCAGTAGGTTGTGGAATGTTTATTTCTGCAAAGGAATTTCCTACTTCAACTGCCTGAACGATGTTCGAGGGACAGGTCACGACTGGTGGTGTAGTGTCGAAGGAACCTTTACAAACGAAAACACTTAATGAATTATAATTTTCTTGACTATTTTTTGTATCTTGTAGATCGCCTTACTGAAAGAAAGTATAATTTCCTGTAAATCACTTTTAACATTATACACACTGCCAAAGTGAAAATAATATCACCGGATATTACGAATTTGCGTGTAGAGAAATCTTTTATGTAGTCACAAAAAGTTAGTGGGTGGAGCAAATAATAATTAGCACTGATTAGCAACCACTCTTATAAAAAAAAATAAAAAACGTGGTATTTCTTCTAATGCAAACCGCCTTAAAGTTGAAAGTTGCCACCTTTACCAAAGTTCTTTCTTTACAAGGCCAGAAACACAATAACGCTACTCTGGTATCCATCCTACACCCCACTCCCTAGTACGGAGATTTTGAATTATGCAATATATTAACTTTGAATTACTGGTACACATTTGGGTTCCATTTTCAGCGTAAATTTTTATTTTTAAAAAGGGGGAGAGTAAATATACCTGAAGTCGTGGTGGTCGCGATAATTGTTCCGACCTCTACTATCTGCGTGTTGGTTAAAGCACGGACACTGATGTTGTAAGAAGTGCCTCCAAGTAGACCGGTCAAGGTGAAAGTTTCAGACATTGTGGTAGTCTGGAGCTGAGTTCCGCCAGGGTCAATGTAGGAAATCTGATAAAGAATATTCCCTGGAACAGCCGACCATGAAAGAGTGATGGTGTTCACCGAGGTTGAATCCACCAATATATTGGATGTCTGGATATCTGTTAAAAGAGTATGAGAAAAGTTTTACAGAGTTAATTAGGCGTGGGTGTTGATCCCGGGGGATGGGGGTTGGGGATATATATATACACACACACACACACACACACACATATATATATATATATATATATATATATATATATATATATACACACACACATATATATATGTATATATATATATATATACACACACACACATATATATATATAAATAGATACATACATACATATATATATATATATAACCACGAATACAAATCGACACCCATGTAATCAGGTGTCAGCGGCTTCTGAATACCTATGGTGTGACGAAGTAGTTTAAAGAGTCATTGCTTATTGTTTCTATACTTTCATTCATCATTGACTTTGCACTGAGTTGCAAAATTTTGCTTTTTAAGCAGCTTTTTTTAAAAGGGATAATTACGTTGAAAAGGTAATTGAACACAGCCAAACTATGAATGAGACAATTGGATTCCTCAGAACAATTCAAAACAAAACTGAAAGTTATTTATCTAGATTTGAATTTTGATACCTGTAAGTTATCTTTTAAACTATTTCACGTAACCTGCTTATTCACTGTTTTTGAGCCTTGATCAAATATGTCGGATATTTGTGCCATATCAATTCATATCCATATATCGTGTCGTAATTTGATTCATTTGGATAATTCGATATTTTCATAATCAGGTCAATTTTTTAGGCATATCTGGAATTGAGCTAGAAAATCTTGGTATAATTAATGACTCGTTTCATTATATCAGCTTTCGGACCTTCGACCTGTCGACTATTCTATAATTCATTGGTACTGACATAACCATTGTCGTCTACACAGTACCTGTCAAGTTTGCACGGGCTCTAAGACCATTTCTCTGGCTGTACAGGTAGAACGTGTAATCTGTATTCTGCGTGAGATTCATGACCTGCACCGACGTCTGACCTACAGGCACATCTATGCTCGAGATTCCATCTCCTGCAGTGGTGGCGTATGAGATGATGTACCCATCCACACCCGGAGCACTGACCCAGTTTAGCTCATAGCTGGTTCCTGATGTCTGCCGAATGGTAGCGCCAGTTGGAGCAGGGGGTAAAGCTGACAAGTGAAGATATCAAAATGATTCGACAAGTTTTCAATAGTGAGCAAATCTTTTACAAGGAAATGTGTCCTTCCCGTCCTGCAATAATGATGCCTTTATCTCTGTACCTTGTGTAATGTTTCCTCTCTTTCAATTGTTTACTTGCCCCCCCCCCCCCCCCGCTTAGAATGGAACGGTGCAAATGTTCCAACGATAACCTCAATTACTGTTGTTTTGATCGTATTCATAACATTACTACGGATTCTTCAGATTTTTTTTTCTCAATTCTCCCAAATCTCGACTATTAATTCGTATATTCAAATACCCAATTATTTCATGGCGTATTAGACGATAATCATTTTGCAATTTTCCTCATTTTTCATTACGGACATGGCTTTCTTAAAAACAAACCTGTATCAGGTGGATTAACAGCCTGCACGAGGTAGTTTGTATCCACTCTGCCATTTATAAAAGGAACCACCAACACACCAGTCGGTGAGTTGCCTGCCAAGGTACCATCCTGAATGGTTACTGTAGTCAGTGTGCGATTAATGGTCTCCTGGAATCCAAAACTTCCAGCTGTGTATGCTACGAGATAAGCGGTTACATCGGTGAGGTCTCCAGGCCTCCAGGAGATGGTGAAGTAGTCCAGCTCGTGAGTCTGGAAGTAGACGTCCCTCGGTGCAGGACTGACAATCACTGGATCTGCAAAGATAATGTGGATGATATCGAGAAATGGGAAGGAAATGAATTTTAAGTCCACTATTATTCTTATTACAGAATGATAAACACAGGAACACATGGAAATAATACTTATAATGCGTTCAACATATGAACATTATGCACAATGTCAGTTTCAATGCAAAAATAGCAATAGTCGACTAGCAAAGGATTAATTAGCAACTGATAGAATCCTATCCACTCTACTTATTTGCTAGGAACAAAAATCATCATCAAAAATTGTGCATTTGCATCTTGCCATGAATAATAGAATTCTATTGTCTACCTGTATTGAAAGTGAGAGTCCCTATCACCGATGTCCCCATTCCTTGTGGTAGGTTTGCTCTGACAAGAACATCGTAAGCAGATCCAGGGGTTAGTCCGGTAAGATCAGCAATACCTACGAAAGTGTCAACGGACTGCTGTACTCCATTTGGCCCAGTGTAGAAGACCACATACATTGGGTTTCCAGAAATGGTCACCCATGAAATTCTGGCTGTGGTTGACGTGACATCATTAACGAACACGAATGGTTGAGAATCTAAGCAGAGTATAATTATCAAGAAATCACAGAATTCCTTAGAGATACATAAATTCCTTACAAATATTTCTTATATCAACTATCCTTATGCATATACAACTTCCTTATGCATACCTTTACGTGTTCCCTAAAGTAGACAAAGTGACCCCAAAGAAGGTTTGGTCTATATCATATCAACCTCAATCGGGCTCAGAAACTTCCAAGCAATGCAATGAAACAGAAGCGGGCATACTATTGAACAACGTAGTAAACCAAAATCACTCAAGAATAGGAAGATTCGAGATACTTTGAGAAAAAAAAGAGAAAGCTGCAACATTTTCGCTGAACACATATTTTGATTCCTTTAAAGGGGTACCCAATGCTCAAACAATGTTAGTACATTTAAAAGAGCATGATTTTATTAGCAGAAAATCATCTGCCTAAAGTTTTTTTTAAAGTCTTGTTGCCAAGGAAACCCCTAAATGTGGTAAGATTCCAGGATATTTTTGACCCCTCAGCTGTGACCCAGTTTCAATTGGGTACCCACTTTGACGTCAAAAGGACGTCAAAGTGGGTACCTTGTCGCGCAATTCTAGCAAATTGCCCGCAAGGTATAATGCATAATGTACAGTCTAGCGCGCAGCACAACTGCAATACGCGAAGCTGGGTACCCACTTTCACGTCATACCTCATACTCAAATGTTTTGGTCAACTTTTGACTTTTTATGAGAAAATTAGCCAAAATGCATTGATTTCGATTGAAAATCATCAAATTTGTAATGTTATTCTTCTTAGCTATTCTCGATCATATATCAAAAGAAAATTTACCATTGTGTAATCACTTTAAAGTGTGGACCTACCTGTATTCACAACAACATTGCCGATGTCAACAGGCGTTCCGGAGCCTGTATTTGCCTCAACGCGAACGTTATAGATAGCACTTGCCGTAAGGCCACTGAGTGTTACTGAATTCGTCGCAGATGTGACTGTCTGTTCCATACCATCAGGTACATTCTGTCTGTAAATGATTCGATATCCTAGGTTTCCAGACAGAGATGTCCAGGACAGTCTTGCTGTGGATGAGGTCACGCTCTCAATGGTCACAGATGTCTGTCCTGTTGGTAAACAGAATACTGGTGGCTGATACATGTAAAACGAGGAAGCGGTGATGGGGTGATATTACCCTCCCCCCCCCTTCCCCCAACGACAAAAAACAACAACAGCGCCGCTCTAGTACCGTGATTACTGTTATGAGGGAATCCGACGCAGTTCTGCAGTCATTCAGCTTTTTAGGTCTTTACTACTTGAATATTGCAAGTAAATTAAGCTAGACTAAACTTAACTCAGAAAGAACTTATAATAATATGCATCTTATAGTAATATGCATCTTAATAAAACAGTATTGTTCATCAGTGCTGACGGACAGAGGGCAGCGTTTGAATATCTTAGAGGAAAATAATTTTGTATCCTCATGTATCAAGGAAGTGAGCTCTCGATGAATCTATTGTTTGATAAAGAACCATCGCGTATCCCATTTACCTCGTTTGCATTTTAAATTCCCCAAACAAACCTGTTGTAGCAGTTGCGGTGCCTACTACAACTGTCATCGTTCCCATCTCGGCTTGCACACGAAAGGTGTACGTAGACCCAGGTATGAGGCCATTGAGAGTGACGGAAGTCGTTCCAGTCGAACTAATAATTGTCCTCTCTACGCCATCTGGTCCAGTGTAGGCAATCTGATAGTTCAGGTTTCCATTAAGAGCTGCCCACGCTAAAGTGGCTGTTGAAGGTGTTATGTTGGTTACCATCACTGAATTTGATGGACCTGTGAAAATCGTAAGTTAAGAGGAAGGTCGAGGGCTTGAACGATAGGTTAAAACAGCGTTGAAAGGGTATGCTTTAGAGATCACTTGAGGTCATTAGAATTATATTAGATAGTGCATTTTAGTGCAATTGACTCCATAAGGGATTCCCAAAGAACGTTGGTATCAGGTTACTTTGACTGAAAATATGAAACTCGAGTCTATCAATAAGTTCTTGAAAAGGAGGCGAGATAGCTCAGTAGGTAGAGCAGTGGTCTCGTAATCGAATGACCTGAGTTCGAAACCAAGTCGATGCAACTTTGGTGAGGCATTAATCCTCATTACCAGTCCCCTCGGAGAGGTCTTAAAATCGTCTTAAAACCGGTTGCTTACTTGAAAGCATTTTTCATGCTTTCTTAGCAGTCAGATAAAACAAAGCAAACCAACCCCAAACGTTCCGAATGGCAAAGTGTTGATATCACGTCATTATGCACAAAATAACTGAATCATGCAACAAACAGCCCCGAATGAACATGCAGAACATGTACAGTCTATGAGGCACTTAATGAAATGTTGTATCATTTGATTAATACATAGCAAGAGTATAAAACTCCAAAGATGGAAAATAATACCTCATCAACGCGTTATCATATAGGAATATGATTTTTCATAACATAATTGAACATTTGAGTGGTTTATCATAACATAATCGGAATAATATTGCTAATTTTCAAATCACCGCACACGACTGTTCACTACGATTGGCAACCTATTTTGAGGATATAACTCCATTCTTTTGTACCTAACTTTGAAATACTTACTTGTGTTGAAGTTGGAATTTCCCACGTCGACTTGTGGACCGGTGCCAAGATTAGCAGCTATGCGAACATTGTAGGAAGATCCAGGGGTTAAATTTTGTAAGGTTGCGGACTCTGATACTGAAAAGGTGGATCCCTGAACACCATCAGAACGGGTAACGATGAGCTGGTAGCTTGTGCTGTCAGGTACAGCTGTCCAAGATAAAGTAGCCGTTGTTGATGAGACTTCAGTAACATCGATTTGTGGTGCTGAGAATGGGAGATGCATAGAAAAAGAAGAATACATAATTTCAAAAGCTGAATTGCTTCCCCTACCATGATAGGCATTACAGTATACCATATCATACACGACAAGCTCTTAATACACCTTTGGGCAGGTCCAAGCTATTTTGTTCCATGCATTACTGCATTTGGAAAATATCTTTTCTCAAGATGGGATCTCTATGGAATATGAAGTAGAATCATTCATTGGATGTTGATGTTGATATATGATCAGAACTCCACAGTACTTGGAAATACGTTAATGATGTATTCTTTCGGGTGATTGATTTTTTTTACAAGATCATTGATATCGGGAAATTATGTTTTTGAGGGGTAAAAATGTTCTGGGAGAAGGGGAGAAGGGCGGGGACTACCGATCGATGAAATAGCGTACCTGTCGTAGTGGTAGTAGTGTCGCCAATGACATTTGGTCCCGTTGGAGTATTTACTTGAACACGAATGCTATACGTAGTCCCCGGGGCCAGGTTGACAAGAGTTGCTGCATTCGTCACAGACGAAACTAGTGTCTGCGTACCATCTTGTCGAGTGTAGATGATTTGATAAACGGCGTTTCCAGCTAGAGGTGTCCATGTCACACTGGCTGTGGTTGATGTTACACTGGTAACCGTTACTGATCCCGATGAGGCTGGGACTATGATAAAGAGCATGACGGATAAAAGAGGCATGAAATATGTTCAAGGGGTAAACTAACAAGCTGTTACATAGTTGATGACACTAAATTATACTTTATAATGGAGACTTCTTGCACAGCATTGGTATACGCCGCTGCTAGGTGGTTTTGCCGCTTGTGAGTTGCAGCGAACCACTTTGATTCGCCTTTTTGGGATTTTCCTTGCAGGGACTGCTGGTATGGCCACTTGTCAAAAGTTATCTGTTGATACCTAGAGTGGCTGTTGTTCGCAAATGCACTGTATATACAGAAACACACACAAAAAAAAAAAAAACACCATATGACAATACTACTACCTCTTACGAAAGAAGAAGATTGTTCCATTCATAATGCTTATTCATCATAATAATGCCAATAAAGAAGGGCTAAGAACAATGACTACCTTCGTGCTTGCAAAAACTCATATTTGAAAAGAATATACATGAATTACAGGCTCACGATCACATGAGATCACCGGAAGGAAGAAATATGTTTTAATTCTAAAAGAAAGTGCAAAGAAAAGGAACATCTATGGTTACAATATTATGTTTTCGATGATTACCCGTTCATGTCAGTATATTACATTTATTTAAATTTGAATATGAAACTGATTCATGTCTGTATACCTGTGCTGAAAGATGTAGTTCCCACTTCCATTTGTACACCTCCAACACTCGTGAGCACACGAACATTGTAGGTGAATCCAGGAGTCAAGTTCGTTAACGTCGTAGACTGCACTGCTGAAGACACAGAGGCCTGGACACCATCTGAACGTGTGTAGATGATTTGATAACCAGTGTTTCCAGGTACGGCAGTCCAGGATAATGTAGCCGTTGTAGATGTGACTGCGGTAGTAGTGACTTGAGTTGTAGGAGCTGCAATATGAATACCATTAAACACTCTTAGATAAATGTGCCATTTAGAACCCTTTTTTGTAGTTGTTGTTCCGTATTTAGAACGCTACAGAAAAGGGGTTCTATAAAGGATTCTTTATATTTTCAAGAACCCCAAAAGGTTCCGTACAACCAATAATGGTTCAAAAGACTCCTTTAGATCCCTTCACAGAATCTTAAATGGTTCCTTGAAGAACCATTCAAGGTTCCAAATGTGGGACAAGAAAAGATTAAAATCTGCACCATTTTTTCTAAAAGTGGAGGTTAAGCACCGATGAAGGAAACATAGACAAAGAATGAATTAATCAGTTCTGAAATGTCATTCTTCATTGGGAATATAAACTGAGTTTGTCGTCGTTTATCAAATTTTCACTGTGGTGGTCAATGCATTGATTGGTAACATGACATCCCTTCGCTTGGGATAGATATATTCGCTTCATAACATTTTACTAATTAATTGATAGATGAATTAAGATCAAAGCTTCTATTTCAGGAAAGTGGAAATATGTAATTTCTTATCGAGCCTTTAAAATGATCGGAACTAAACGTTCATTACTTGTACAATGAACTTATTATTAGTTATTATTAGGAGAGGGAAATTCAGTAAAAAAAAAATCTAATCTTCTCCAGTATACGCTGCGATAATGGAGATTGTGTAGTCCGTCTTCCTCTTTCCTGTCCAACATCTACGCATGTCCAGAATATTAGACAATTGGCCAGGACTCGGCATATCGCACAGCTTTCTCATTTCCAGCCATCAGATCTTCTTTGCTACATCGAAATGTTCCTCGAGTTTTGGGTATTGAAGGTGTTGCATGTTCTGTGATGTACCTACAGGACTCGCAGTTTAAGTTGTCATCATTTGTGTATCCCCAGTTTTTCATGTTGCAAGTCGGTTCAAAGAGAGATTAAAAACCATATCTATTCATACCTAGTCCTAATCACAATATTCAGGCGCCCTATTTGAAGTTCGTAGTTATGGTATACCAACTAGGCCGATTATCCTCCCCCTCCATTCCCTCCAATGAATCTGCAAGTGAACCAAACCCACCCGTTACATCTGTTGAAGCAAAAATGGTTCCTAATGTAAGCCGACCAGAGGTTTGAGTGTGGGCATACACGGTAATGTTATACTGTGTCATCGGAGTCAGTTCGACGATAGTTGTCGAGTTGGTAATAGAACTCCTCTGGTCTTCAACGCCGTCAGGGTTGATGGGCCTATAGAAGATCTGGTAGACTACTATGTCAGGTACATTAGTCCATGATAATGTGATGGTACTGGATGTGAAGGAATCCACAACCACGTTTCGCTCGTTAACTAGATCAAAGAAGCCCAACACATTGCGATAATTTTTTATTTAATTGAATCCATGATAATTTGACAAATCAAAATGTATTTGAAAATCTAATACTGACATATGTGATATATGGTATATTTGTAAGTTACATTTTAATTAGTAATTGGTTTGTGCCTTTCATGTACGATTAATTCCCCATAGATATATAAGATTACATGTGAAACAAATCTTCTAATTGGGTTTTTTTTTTTAATCTAATAGGAGGCTATGAACAGTTTCATGTGTTTGGTAAGGCGAGAAATACTGTACAATACATTAAACGTATGGAAGTATTGAAAGCCACCTTAGACTTTTAG
This sequence comes from Echinometra lucunter, assembly GCA_029962745.1. Classification (NCBI taxonomy): domain Eukaryota; kingdom Metazoa; phylum Echinodermata; class Echinoidea; order Camarodonta; family Echinometridae; genus Echinometra; species Echinometra lucunter. Next base: position 1,992,950 of record CM057155.1, read on the forward strand.
AGTAAAATGGTATAATCAGAAAATGATAATAAACTTTGGCAAAGTATAACTGGTCTCCACGACATCCTTTGTAGAAATGGCACTATAATATTGGGACTTGTCTGAAGTATAAAGGCATGGACAATTTTGTTTCCTGACATTGTTTGTGTAATAACTTCACAAGAATGACTGACGGGGTAAATAGCTTCTGTAATTTATTTAGTCAGTGATCACTGTAATTATTGGAAGTGCAAATTTTCATAAGCAAATGAACTTTATTATTTTATTGATGGGCAAAAGCATATTCGCTACAATATTTAGCAAGGTCAGTATCTGCAAATTTCATAATATTATATGATAGCACAGAAAGAGTAATAAAGTTAGGATAAGTTATTAAGGCCATGACATAAGAGCATATTTTGCTCCTATTCAGAAAGGTGAAAGTTTGGTAAATTCTGTAATGCCATGTGAGCTCCAAATGCAACTATTTCGAAGGGGTTCATTTACTCATTAGATTTTTATTGACAGGAAATCCTGAAATTACAGTCACAATAATTAGAATCTCAAAACTGTGATTTCAAAATCAGGGATTCAAAATCAGCGAGTCTCACCTGTCGTTGCAACCATTGACCCTATATTCACTTCCGTCGGACCACCTGTTGCCACCACAGAGAAAGTATAACTGGTCTGCGGTGATAGACCGGTTACTGTAGCCGTGAGTGTGGGTGAGTTCAATACACCTGTTCCTGTATTATCTTGACTAATGTAAGATATCCGATAGTTGGTAGCCATGGGAGACGCTGGCCATGATACAGTGGCCGTGGTCAAGGTAGTGCTGACTGTAACAGCGTTAGAATTCGGTATTCTATCTGTAAAGAATGTTTGATAATGCTACTGTTAACTGCATGTACTGTCCCTTTTTAGATGAACTTTAGCGACAAGAAAATGTAGTCCAATAATCAAAGCCCATGTACAAGTATTCCATTTTTAACAAAACGAGTAATCCTTTACAAAAAGTATACCATAGCACACGTTCGACATTATATTTGTCCACATTCTGCTATCATAGTTATAGAGATATTCACTTTGATATCTTTTTGATAGAAGAGATAAACATTTCCGCAGGAAATCACAATCTTTGACAGAAAGGCCTTCTACTGCAGACGGATGTAAACTAAATATCTTAGAATAGATTTCTTCAGAAATTTATAATGACCCCACCGTAAAAGAAAAGGGTATAGGATTATACAGGAATTTTTTTAAAACGTAGATTTATTTCTTACTCGTCATCACTACATCTGATGCCAAAACAGATGATTGTCCAGAGCTTGTAGATCTACCCTCGATGATAATATTGTATGTAGAATCAGGCGTCAGCCCCTCAATTACTGTACTAGTTGAACTTTGGACTGCTTGGGTGAACTCTTCTGTACCGTCGTCTTTGAAGAGATGGACAACGAACTCGATGTTGACGAGGGAATGCTGCCAGGACAGGTGTAATTTCCGATCTGTGACTGCTCCCACGGTCAGCTCAAATGCAGCCAAGGGGTCTGTGATATTGACAGTTTAATCGAAACCGATGAAGAGTTTAAGTGATAATCATCTGATTCTGTTTCAGATTGTGTCATCTAGTTTTTATACCATGTATCTTCTGTATCCTCTTGCAGGCTATCTGCTCTTCTATCCACAGACTGGGCCTCCGTCTTTAAAGTAAAGCCCAAAATATGTACCGCAGTGGAGACAATGTGCTTGCTTGTGAAAACTGGTTAGCTACGTAGCTAAAGATTTCAGGGCTCTAACAAATAGCAGTATAATGGGTCTATCCCTAGTACAGAGGACATTATCTTTATTACTATTATCAAGAGTAGCAGTAGAAGCAGTGATAGTAGTGGTAGTAGTAGTAGTAGTTTTAGTAGTAGTAGTAGTAGTAGTAGTAGTAGTAGTAGTAGTAGTAGTAGTAATATATAGTAACAGTAATAATTTATTTATCATAATCATTATTCTAATAATTTTCATTATCATTACTATTATTAATCATTATTGTTATTATTATCAGTAGTAGGAGTTGTAGTAGTAGTAGTAGTAGTAGTAATATCATTACTATGATTACTATCATCATTATCATAATTGTTCTTATCATTACCATCATTTGAAACGTTGGCCTGTAGGAACATACTACTAAATAGAATCTGTAGTTCAGCCTTTGGTGTAGTGTAACCTGCTTGAGTTTGAAAATGAATACTTGCTTACCCAATGGCAATGCAATGAACTGGATGATTTGACTTCTCATAGTGCCGATCTGAGTGACGACTCTGAAGTCATATAAAATTCCACCTTGAAGATCACGGAAAACATAACTCGTCACCGTTGAAGGCAGTACTGTCTCCTGTCCTTCTCCGGTAGTGGTATCGAGGAATGACACCACGTAGTCAACGAAAGAATTATCTGGTGGAGATGGAGGATCCCATCTCAACAAAACAGATGAAGAACCTAGCTGATATAAGATGAAGTTTTCGGGTGGTTTCGGCCCAGCACCATCTAAACCTGAAGAGAAATTCACATGTAGATATTGCTAGACAATCAATAATTTCTTGCAAAGGCTTCGGTAGGAGTCCTAGGACCCAGAGTGAGTCACTTCCAGGTGCGAGCAATGAAATATACCGTTTATGATGGGGTTTATACTAGATAACAATATTTTAAAGATTCGACTCTCGCTCATTTAATCTAGGACGGATTTCTGCAGCTCAAAGAGTTCCTAAAAGAAAATCTATGACGATCTGTATTATTATTATTATTATTATTATTATTATTATTATTATTATTATTATTATTATTATCATTATTATTATTTATGTTTTATTTAAGACAATATGGAATAGTAGAGGTTGGTGCTATTCAGTTTTGCAACTGCTTTCCAACCGAGCCCTCCACAAAAATATAATGCAAATAAAATATTAAACATCAAATACATCAAATACATTAAATAATGAAATACTCCCATTTACTACCAAATAAAGCAAAAAGTGATCACTTTAATCCAAGATATGTTTAGACACCTGATTTACAACAAGTAATTGCATCTGAAACCAGTATTAAATCAGTAAGTGTTTTACTGTGGGGAGATATACATGATATATGAGTATGATCGTTGATCAGTTGACGCATACTAAAGTTTCTAATTAATTGTTCACTTAATGGGATAAATGGCTACTAGTCATCATATTACAATTTAAATCACCCAAAAGGAAAATATTGTTTGTGACACAAAAAAAACACCTATCGGTATTCATGTTGCGGAACGTGAGGGGCAGGTGAGTTTTAGAATAGTGACAAACCTGGCACGCCAGAAGCGTCGGTCAAGCAAATGGTCTGTGATGCATTTGATATCGATAAAGATGGCTATGAGCTCGTTATATAATATATTATTATTATCATAAGTTAGAATGATCATGACGATGCAGGTTTGGGGAAATATAAGCCTCGTGCTGTCTTACCTGTCTGTCCCACGACCGATCCTATGTTCTGCTCTCCAGTGCCGGTGGTACCTACTACCGAGAACGTATAATTTGTCTGTGGTAGTAGACCGGTTACTATAGATGTGGGTGTGGATGAGTTCAATACACCTGTACCAGTATTATCTTGACTGATGTAAGATATCCGATAATTGTTGGCTGTGGGTGTCAGTGGCCATGAAAGAGTGACGGTGGTTGACGTTGTGTTTGCTACCACGACATTTGAATTAGGTATCGTATCTGTTAATAGTCATGTCAAAGAAAGCATTCTCATATATTCGTCCATTGCAATCCATTTGATTTGATCTATCCGCTCGGCTGTGACAAGTCTAATGACCCCGAACATTTTATTCAGAAAGCTAAGAATCCATGTATTGAATTTCTGATTGATTGATAAAAATCAATAAGAATCTTTTGGGGAATCTAAATTACATTCATGTAGCATAAGTGAAGAAATATGATATTTAGCCCGTCAAGTTATCAATATGAGTGTTGTAATATCTAAACCAGATTAACGATAAGCTGTAGTTTTGAATAGGACTAGCTTATAATAACGATGCCACCGACGCTAATAAGTTTTTTCCTTTCTGCGAGGGTGCGTTGGTATGTGAGTGTGATTCTGTGCGTGTGCGTGCTTTTTGAAAATTATATGACATACATAATGTATAGTAGATTAATTTTCTTACTTGTCATCGCCACCTTCGTATCAAGAACTGATGATTGCCCTGAGCTTATAGATCTGCCTTCGATAACAATGATGTATGTAGAATCAGGTGTCAACCCCTCAACGACTGTACTAGTTGAACTTTGGATTGCTTGGTTGAACTCTTCTGTGCCGTCGTCTTTGAAGAGATGGACAATGAACTCGATGTTGACGAGGGATTGCCAAGACAAGTGTAACTTCCTATCCGTGACTGCTCCCACGGTCAGCATGGTCAGCTCTAACGCAGCAGAGTCTGTAAAAAGGAAAGTTTAAAATGAAAGATATAATAAGTAATCTAATAACTCTTCAGCTTTTGTCTAGCGGAATCAAAACGATTGCTTCAACTACACAGCGGAAAATTAGCCTTTACTAAACGCTCATATGCTGTACGCAATTACAATCCAACAACAGCCTTTGGGCACCAGCCCGCCCCTTAACTTCTTCCCTGGACAATTGTTTCTTTTGACAACTTATATCAAACACTTTCCCCTGGATTGATTATGACCTGCATTATATCCCAAACCTATTGATCCTTAGGAACTGCTCCATTGGTATAATATTCATGGATTAGACATTTAATTTGGACGAGATTCTTTCTCGGCCTTACCCAGTCTTGGTCTGGTGCATGACTCGAGGTACTCAAACTGCTCTATCAGAAAGCATTCATGTTTGAATAGGAATACTCCTGTCGATGTGGTGATGATTTTCGCAAGACATTGATCTACATTTGGCTAGTGTAAATCAATGTGAAGTAAATAATTTTGTACCAGGTACACACTAAGAAAAAAAAGGTTCAGTTTTGCACCCTTCAAATGCAACATTGGGAGCTTCTTTATGGGTACACTTTGCAACCTGAGAAGTATTTTGCACCTTTCAGGGTGCAATGAGCTACATTTTGCACCCTTAAGTGTGCAGAGTTGTACCGTTTAGGGAAGGTTCAAATTTGCACCCTTTTGAATGCAAAAATTTCTGCACCCTTAAAGGTGCAAATTTGCCCCTTGCACCTTTAAGGGTGCAGACGGGCATTTCCGGCCGTAAACCAGTACAAAAGCGTGCAACTTTGCACCATTTTAATGTAGGGTGCAAGATTGCACCCAAAAAAGGTGCTGCCAGTGTTACATTCAGGGTGCAAAATTGAACCTTATTTTCTTCACGTTTCTTCACGTGTAGGAAGAAATTCCGTGACTGCTTGACTGCTCTTGGTTCATTTTTTCCCTTTTCGTCATAGGTTGATTGTTTGATTAATTTGTAGATTTGTAGATTTGTAAGTGCTTAGGAAACACGATTATATTAAGCACAAACTAAATGTTTTATAATTTAAATATTATATGGTAGCTCTGAGAAAGCTTCTGAAATGATCATAAACCTCGGGAAGAATACTCGTAACACTAGTGAGGTAAACGAGACCATTGTCATGATTACTTCTTTAGTCCTTACCCAAAGGCAATGCAATGAACTGGATGATTTGACTTCTCGTAGTGCCGATTTGAGTGAAGACTCTGAAGTCATATAAAATTCCACCTTGAAGATCACGGATAACATAACTCGTCACCGTTGAAGGTAGTACTGTCTCCTGTCCTTGTCCGGTCATAGTATCGAGGAATGACACCACGTAGTCAACGAACGAATTATCTGGTGGAGACGGAGGATCCCATCTTAGCAAAACAGATGAAGAACTGATCTGATACAAGATGAAATTTTCGGGTGGTTTCGGCTCTGCAACTGGAAAGAAATTTGGCGTTAAGATTTTGTTAGATTTCTCTAATTTCAGTTGATAAAGAGCAAGATGCAACTCTGAAATTCTGAAAAGATTAGTTTCTTCCTTAAAGCTAACAAACGAAAAGTGAACAAAAACATCCTGGTTAGGATCTAAATTCTCCAGCTGCAGTTTGACGGATACTTCACAACCATCAGACAGTTGTGTTCTCACCTCAATACAATTGCAATGCACAGGTGATTTTTTCATATAACCGAAGTTGACCGATGGCTTTGTTTAGGGTTCCTTCACAAAATTAATTGAATATCTTGATTAACGGTCTGAAAGCAAATTTAAAAGGATCGCTTTAAACTTTCGCTTTAGCGAAGGATTTAACTTCATATTAATATGCAAATCAATGTTCCCAACTTTTTACCTTCCCAGTTCCTTTCTGGATAGCGTCGCGATGCATTTCTTCATTTTATTAGATTTGTGTATGATTTCCTTACAAATTAGAGATATTTTGCATGGTATTCAAACCAGGTCAAGAGGGTTTATTTTCATCGCATATAACATGTATAACAACCCCTTTTGCCTTATATCGTGCACTTCTTTATGATGCGCAAGTCATGAAGATGTGAATGACGCCGGACCTGCGGGCTCCTCGTGAAAAGTTTTACCGATAACCAAAACACCTCAAAAAGAAATACAGAACCCGCAGGTAGATGGCGTCAATATCATACACGAAAATATCGTAAGCCAAAACACCTGAATAACAACAACAACAACGATTCGCAAGTGCTTGTTTCATTTTCACCCATACTCACCCTGGGTAAAAGCTGCCAGTGTTCTTAGCCCGTTCCTCTGACTGTACAGATTGAACGTGTAGTCTATTCCTGGTATGAGATTGGTGATCTGCTCTGAAGTCCTATCTGGAGGTAACTCTAGACTATCACTGGTCCCCCCTGTGGTTGGGGCGTAGGAAATTACGTATCCATCTACCATTCCTGGACTGGTCCATGTCAGCTGGTAGCTGGTACCTGATGTTCTCTGAACCATTGCGTTTATAGGTGCAGGTGGCAGTGCTATAGAAATTTACATGTATAAACAGATAAAGGGTGGTCAGGTGTTATGAATATGTCATGATTCAATTTTGACAAAATTCAATGCACAGATTATACATAATGTTCAAATTAATAGACTAAAAACCAATGCCTACCGATTTGTTTTTGTTTGTTTACTCTTTTTTACTTAAAGCGGAATTAGAATGAACATGATACCCGAGAATGAATTATTGATTTGGCTGTCTTGACTCAAATTAACTAGACACTCAGAACAGCTGAGTGATCATAAAAGGTACTATTTAGTTATTTTTGACGTTCATGCAGATTCATGGAAAACTACTGATAAAAAAAAATCAAAGCGTACTCGACGATATTTGTTCTATACACTGTAGAATACGATAATGATAATAATCATGATAATAACAGTAATGATGATAATAATGACCTTCTCTCTCTCTCTCTCTCTCTTCTCTCTTTCTCCTTTCTCTCTCTCTCTCTCCCTCTTTCTCTGTATCTCTCCCTCCTCTTACCTCTTCACCTCTTTATTGAACTATACTTTTCTTCCTTATTATATCCAAACTGTACAGTTGTCTTGTTTCCTTATTGTCTCTACTTCTCGTCTTGTTTGATATTTGTATGTTAATTTTTGAAGGTCACTGTAGGGCTCATTTCAATATTTGAAAGGAAAGAAAAAGGATTTATAGGTATAATTCGTATTCGTACCTTTTGGGGCTATGTAATACAAGTAATACTTTTTTAATTAGGTTCTCCCACTTTTTCTACTATAAATTAATTGTCACTTTGATTACTTCATTTAATTTTTGTATTAAAACTCATGTTTCTGTCCATTATCGTTTATATTTAGATATTAATTTTCATATTAGGCATTATTTATCGTAATTTGTTGAAGAAAAACAAGAATCTAAAATATAAATTCATATCAAATCAAATCAGTAATGATACCAATAATGATGATGATAAAGATTCCTAAAGCGCACTTTTTTTTACTTTTTGGCCCAAAGCACTACAATAAAACAATTAAACAAAACTGAAACAGATGCACATTCAAAGCTTATGTAAGAGAATAATTAAATCAAATTTAATTACATAAACTTATAAAATGACAAAACAGATCTTTAACTGCAGCAAGTAGAAATTAACTTAATAGAGGCTACTCGAAAAAAAATAAATCAATGAACATTCATGTATACCTAAAGGACCATTAGTCACTATGAATAAACAGAAATTTATTGAGTTTGCTTTGGAAATCGTCAATCCTGTGAGTGTTTCTAATGCTACAAGGTAACTTGCTCCATACTAAAGGTGCGACATGCCTAAAGGTAATATCTCCATAATGAAAAGTTCGTGCTCAAGGGACAATGAACATGGTAGAAGCTCCATACTAAAGGTGCGACATGCCTAAAGGTAATATCTCCATAATGAAAAGTTCGTGCTCAAGGGACAATGAACATGGTAGAAGCTCCATACTAAATGTGCGACATGCCTAAAGGTAATATCTCCATAATGAAAAGTTCGTGCTCAAGGGACAATGAACATGGTAGAAGCGGATGAGGAGGATGGACTCTGCTTTTTTACAAGAAGATCACAATGATGTACTCGTACTCCGGTGCAAATTCAAACATATATTCAAACGTATTTCATCAGGATAACATGATCAGGATCATGCTTCATTTACATCTCGGTCCTAAATGAGCATGAAAGACTTGATAGCTCTAATAGGTCAAAGCAATGTTTCCAAATTGATATTGTTTCTTCTTTTGTTAATAATGTTTCCAAATTTGATACTGTTTCTTCCTTTGTTAATAATGTTTTAATAATGTTATGGTAATAATTTCATACCGACTCTCGGACAACAACTCCCTTCGATTCATCATATCCGGGCAACTATGAGAGGACAATAAAACTACATCCCTGTGCAAACTACTATACATGGGATGAATACCCAATAGAATTTGCATTTCATCACGAAAAGGAATCTCTTCTGCATTACTTTTAATTTCGGCCTGTGAAGTTATTGGAAGAATGCTCTGCTGTCTTCAATAAAGTTAACGCTTATGATAATGAGCTAAAAGTGAGCTTTGTATAGGCAAACTTCTATTCTAAATAGAATGAAACTAAAGAATAGTGGAATCAGTATAAGTGAGGATCTTACAGGAACAAATCGCAATCTTCTGAACAGTGCGTACATGGCCAGTAAACAGAAAAACAGTAAGATTTTGGCAGCGTGGTCATCTGACGGACGCATTTTCATTTCTGTGAAAGCAACAGATGGCAGGACAGTGAGGAAACAAATTAACAACAAGAATGAACTTGATGGACTATGAAGGTTACTTGAACTTTTCTTCACCTACTTGGAAGTAAAATGAGAGGGACTGATTAAATCTTCTTTCATGGATGCTCTCCAGAACTGTATGTCATGTTCGTATACTATTAACTTTTTTATATACTTAACTTTATATTTACTCTTATACCTGAACGTGAAATGAGAGGAGTTGGTTATATGTTATTTCATGAAGAGATTCCTCTTAAAGATTATATTCCCCTTTAGGAGAGCCCACTGTTTGACTTTGAATATATTTAAAAACATTGTAGAGCAATCATGATTTTTTTTTTCTTAGATTACAAGTTTAAAAAAAAAAAAATAAATAAAGAATTAAAAAAGAAAAAAAAATCATGGATGCTCCCGATACTGCTATATCATGTTCGTATAAACTTTTTAATAAATATTTACTCAATGTCTCTAGACATTTACGTAACTACGTTGACTTATTACTTTGTATTTTCTCTTTTTTCACAACATATGTTTTGTTGATACTATAAATCTATTTGAATGTATGAGGTGTGTGCAATCTGTGGTGAATGTATGAGATGTGCAAACCCTACAAAAAATGCGTTACATTTGATATGTGCAACATATTGAATATGCATGCTTTTTTCCATTTGAATATTGATATTGATTCAAACCACTTTGTAAATATGATAATCAATCCATTTTTATTATGTGAAACTGACGACAATGTTACATGTATAAATGAAAATTTGCATTTGAATAATGACTTTGAGTCTCCTTTAGAAATCGAACCAAGGAAATGCTCGTATACTTTTTGTGAAGAATTCAGTGACAATTACAAAACATATGATAATAGTTTTTTCACTTCTTCATGTTAATTGTAGGAGTTTATGCCAGAATTTTGATGCATTTTGTTCAATGTCAGCATGCATAAATCATCAATTTACAGCCATTGGTGTGACAGAGACCTGGTTTCAATCAAGTACTAAAACTGAGATGTATAGTATAGATGGTTATAATCTTGTATATATAAACAGACAACATAAATTAGGAGGTGATGTTGCCATTTATATAGATGAAAGGTATGATTTTGTAATACGATCAGATCTGAATTGTAATATACCTGAATGTGATATGCTGTTTTTAGAATTAAGATGTAAGAATTATAAACCTACTGTGATTGGATGTGTGTATAGAGTCCCCAACACAAACATGGACATATTTCTGGATCACTTGAATAATTGTTTAGATATTGTTAATAAGAAAAATACGGAAGTCTATATTTTGGGTGATTACAATATCAATTTATTAAATGCAAGTTCCCATGAAAAAACAAATCTATTTTTGGAAAATATGTTTTCTCACAACCTGTACCCTTTGATAACGAAACCAACACGGATATCGAAAACATGTGCAATGTTAACAGATAACATTTTTTGTAATACATTAGATATAAATATTGATTCTGGTTTGTTCATAGCTGACATATCAGATCACTTACCTATATTTTGTGTAAAGAAACAAAAACGGATTTTTAATCAATGTCAATCACAATTTCCGAAAAGACAGATAAATGATGATAATATAATTAAGTTTAATAGAAAACTTTGTGAAGTTGATTGGAGTCATGTTTATAGTACTGACAATGCCAATAATTGTTATGATATTTTTATGTCAATCTTCCAGTCAATTTATAATAAATGTTTTCCGGAACTGAAGTCAAAATCTAAACCAAAAGTTGTTTTTAGGAAACCTTGGCTATCAAATGGCCTTATGAAATCCATAAATAAAAAGAATAAAATGTATAAACAGTTATTGAACAAATATTCTGACAAGCAAAAGAAAAGATACATTAAGTACAAGAACAAATTGATAAACTTATTATGCAAAGCTAAAACTGAATATTATTCTAAACTCTTTAATCAAATAAAAGGAAACACGCAAAAGATTTGGAATAACATAAATAATATACTGGGGAATAAACGCTTTAAGAAGTTACCTTCAGTCATGTATTGCAATAATTCAAAATTAAATTCATTAAAAGATATAGCAGAACATTTTAATTCTTATTTTTTAAATACCGGTAAGAAAATTGCTGATAATATTCCTCCTGTGAGTGTGTCATTTGATTCTTTTTTAACAAAATTAAATCACCAAACTCTTTATTTCTCAGACCTACTTCTCCAAATGAAATATTAAAAACTGTTTCTTCTTTAAATGCTTCAAAATCAAGTGGCCCCGATGGTATAGATCCTAAAGTTATAAAGAAATCTATACATTATTTCATTGAACCTCTATGCTTTATATTTAATGCCTCAATTTGTACAGGGGTCGTGCCTAATCATCTGAAATTTGCAAAGGTAGTACCAGTTTTCAAAAAAGGGAATGCAAATGATTTAACTAATTATAGACCAATTGCTATCCTTCCTTTATTTGCTAAGATTCTTGAAAAAATAATTCATGAACGTTTATATACATTTTTACAGGTGAATATTTTAACTGATGCTCAATTTGGCTTCAGAAAAAAATTCTCGACTGCATTAGCTGTTTCTAATTTATGTACTTATATTCAAAATGAACTTGAAAGGATATTTTTTTGTATTGGGCTGTTTATGGACTTGTCAAAGGCATTTGACACCATTGACCATCACATACTACTAAAAAAACTTGATTCTTGTGGTGTCAGAGGTCTTGCCCTTAAATGGTTTGAAGATTATCTATCTCACAGAAGTCAATATGTGATGGTCAATGGTGTCAAATCCTCACTACAGAATCTCAACTGTGGTGTCCCTCAAGGATCTGTCTTGAGCCCTCTCTTGTTCCTTATATATGTCAATGATATTATCAAATCTTCTTCTCTTCTCAAGTTTTCCCTGTTTGCCGACGATACTTGTGCACTTATGAGTAACAGTAACATAAACACACTTGTCTTGTCGGTAAACAGGGAAGTAGCAAAAGTCTCTACCTGGTTCAAAGCCAATAAATTATCTCTGAACATAGCCAAAACTAACTATATTATATTTAGATCAAGGAACAAGAGAGTGCCCAATGACTTATCGCATATTAAAATTGATAATCTTGTAATTTCTAAATTGAAGAATATAAAGTTTCTTGGGGTTACTTTTAATGAGACCATGGATTGGAGCATACACATATCAGAAATTTGTAAATCTTTATCTAAATATGTTGGTATCCTATATAAATTGAAATTTGTATTACCTACTAATGTTTTATATATTCTTTATAATAGCCTTATCTTGCCACATCTGAATTATTGTAACTATATTTGGGGTAATACTTACAAATCACACCTTCTAAAACTACATATTCTACAGAAAAAATCGATCCGACTAATTACAAAATCCCATATGCAAAGTGCAAGTAAACCCCTTTTCAAAAAGAACAATATTTTGCCTTTACATGAACTAATTACTTTAAATACTTTAATCTTTATGCACTCAGTTAAAAATGGGATTTTTCCTTTGAAATATTGCAATATGTTTTCACTCAATTCAAATGTTCATTCATATGCTACTCGACAAAAAGATAATTTCCATGTTCCCAAAATGAGACTTTCCTCTTCTCTAAATTCACTAGCTTTTACCGGTATACAAAAGTGGAATCAACTCCCAACTTCTCTGAAAAATTGCTCAACTGTATCCCGTTTTAAAAAATTATGTAGGGCCTACTTAATGGAAAATCTGTAATACTGTCAGGGTTTGTGTGCATGAGTGTGTGTGTGTGTGTGTGTGTGTGTGTGTGAGTGTGCTTGCGTATATGTCTGCAGATGAAGTTTGCTTTTTGAAAACTACAGTTTTTATATTTCTTGTTTTGTTTTGTTTTGTTTTTTTCTAACTCTTGTTACCATTGTCCTTTTGGGCCATTCCCTACAAGCAATTTGCTTTTTTATGGTCCTAGCCAGATTTTGTATTTTCTATTGCATATTATGTACACTATATGATTTTGTATATTGATATTTTTTATGGTTGAATAAATTGAAATTGAAAAAAAAAAAAACTTCATTGTTTAAATAATGGTGCAGGAATATCCCAACTGCCTTATGTATGTAATAATAAATATTGCTCATAACTAGGCAACTCTGAAATGCAAGCTGTTTATCCCATACGTGACAGACCATATTTCATCTCTAATTATTGCACGAAGATAACAGTTCTCTATATAATAATTAAGTGACATATCAGTTTTTTGTGTCAGTTTCTTTCGGAATGCTGCAATACTTGGTAACGTTTATATTTGACATCCAGAGGCGTCGATCCATTGTCCGGATTGGGGGGGGGGGGGGGCAAGACGACCAAGCGGAGATGAACCCACGGCTACTATTTGTACACACACACACACACACACGCTCACACACCCTCACACATATGCATGTATATATATATATATATATATATATATATATATATATACATACACCCATATATAAATATATATATATATATATATATATATATATATATATATATATATATACATATAACGTAGGCCTATATCAACGTGAAGCATTTTCAAATTGGGGAAATTAAGCAACTTGCTATGTGAACCATCCTGCTTTTTTTTTCTTTTTCAATTTTGCAAGCGAGCGAGCAAAAAATAATTAATTTCTTGTTATGAGAGAAGCGTTTAGTTATCATATAGGCATAAATGATACCTGATATATACGTATATGGTTACTTCGCTGCCAAATATGAACTCTATTTTGTCACATCGCTGGTCCATTGTAGCTGCCCCCCCCCCCCCCCCAACCAGCGAGCGAGGAAGCACACACTGTTTTTCATGGTAGATGTAGTAAACCCTTCGGCAAATTACGCTGTGAGCAAATGAAACTGAAACATCTACATTATCTATTTGGTCTCATCTCACCGAATTCATTTGCTTTTCAAAACCATTAATATGAAACGAGTGAGCGCAGCGAGCGAGGAAAAATATACCCTTTTCCATATGATAGAAGTGTCATTTCGTCATCATAAAAATGTGATAAAAATGTGATATGCGGTATACAAGAACGGAATATTATTGTTCTCATTATCATCAGAATACACTATAAACCTGTCATGCCTGATGTATGATATCTAAATGATACATCCGATCACCTGTGTGCCGAATATGACACTGTTTTAGCTACCTCGCTGGCAGTCCGAATCCATTCTGTTTCTACTATAGCGAGCAAAGTCAACGACCGATCCCGGCAAAATTATATGGATTCGTCCCAAAATCTTTGTCAATCACCTTGCTGCCCAAATATAATGATACTTTGGAATCACGCTGCTATAATAAGCTACTTGCTGCCCGAAATCATCTTGTATCTAGCTTTTACCAGCGAGAGTACAGTGGAGTAGCGAGCGAGTTAACGAAAATATGTTTTTGCTTTGCGTTTTCTTTTATCCAGACCGTTATCTCCTGAAATTTTATCTATTTTTAGGTCAACTGGCCACGCTCGATTTCTAGGAGTGATATCTTGTTTGGTTATATTACTTCATATGAATAGAGGAATAGTGTAACATTAGATAGAAACACAAGACGCAAACCGATTTCCTTTCATAAGAATAGTAATTATCATCGGCATTGGTTAAGATACAATAAATGCGAGCGAGCGCTTCCCAGTGTCCCATTTTCTTTCTTTTTTCAACGTTCTGTTGACATCAACCAAGCAATTATCTTGGGACTTGCCCCATCCTTATACAACACACACATTAACATCTATTTTCATGTACTGTGATAGTCACATGGTAAAAGCATGCCCCCCCCCCCCCCTCCCCCGTCACAGGAATTCGGAACGTGTTTGGCCTGATAGAAATATTTCAAAACACACCATTGCGTAATTATGCATAATAAGAAATAGCATTCTATTTTCATTTGGTGCAACAAGTTCTTTTCTTGGTCTCATTTTATATAAATATATTCTCATAACGTTCTGCTTACACCAAAATTTCATGACAATGCAAAAGAGAAGTCCTTCTTTGTCTGTTGGTAGGTTATGTTGACAAGACGCATTGACAAAAGAGATATCTCGAAATTGATACCTTGGTGAATTCATCGCTATGCCTTTGTTCAAGTTTAATGGGAACGTTTACGTATCCTTGACAAGGTTTGGAAGATAAGAATGAGAGGTGTAATTCCTGCCAAAAGAGAATCGCGTCCTCATTTTTCGACTCGAGTCAAATATCGGGAGTAACCTTTATCCTGTTCCGATTTTGAATTCCTTAGGTGACGTGTTTAGAACTACTCAAGTAAAATGAAATTGTAGAAGAGAAGCAAGAAGCACTATCATGCTCCATGGCACGTGAATTCAGTTCAGTTCAATTTAATTCAATTCAAAGTTTATTTCCACATTTTCATAAAAACAAAAACATAACATAACAAAAAAAACATCCCAAGGATCATAAACATTCCTAAAGTAAACAATAACATCATGGATAATAAAAAGGAGGAGAAAATGAAACAAAGTCAGTGCATGGTATGAAAACGAGACAATAATACATGTGTAAAAATGTGGTGGGATAAAAAGAAATTAATCAAACTTTAATAGATTGACCCCAATCAACATTACATATTAAATGAAATTAAAGAAAAAAGTACGTAATAGAACATACAAATAAAGACAAAACAAAAAACATACAACAAGCCTAATGTATTTCTAATAGACAAATAATAATATTCCGTTCTTGTATAGCGCATCACACTATAGATCTCGGTGTGGGGAGGGGGATGAAAATCCACTTCGTTTGAGAGTTGAAGTCCTCGTTCAGTATAGTAGAATCCACTTTCAAGAGTTCAAGAGTTATTCCAACAACTGAGAAACTCCAAAATATGAGTTTGGAGTGGATTCGATTTCTTAAAAGTGATGCAAAATATATACGGCAAGAAAAAGTACTCCGATGAGAGCCATGGTGAGTTTAAAAATTTTCGATCTTTATTTTAGATCATCTTCAGTTCTTGAAGATGATCTAAAATAAAGATCGACAATGACTTTCATCGTAGTACTTTTTCTTGCAGTATATCTTAATAATAATATAATAATATACAGTTCTTGTATAGCGCATATCACATTATGATATAACGTCTCTATGCGCTTCCAAAGGACTTGGATATTATTACCCTGGCTTTAGCCCGGCAGCCGCCAGCGCGCAAGCATTTCAAGGAATGAATTCCTGCCAGGTACCCATTCACCTCACCTGGGTTGAGTGCAGCACGATGTGGATGAATTTCTTGCTGAAGGAAATTAACGCCATGGCTGGGATTCGAACCCACGACCCTCTAATTGAAAGACGAGAGTCAGAACCACCAGACCACGACGCTTCCACGTTTATTATGTGGCAATACTGGATGCCAAATATGTTTTTTTTTAATATATCCACTCGTTTAAATAATGGTGCATGCAGGAATATCCCAACTGCCCTATGTAATGATAAATATTGCTCATAACTGAAATGCAAGATCTTTATCCCATACGTTACAGGCCATATTGAAGATATTATAATCTCTAATGATTGTGTGAAGATAATAGCTCTACATAAAATAATTAAGTGACACGACGCATTGACAGAAGAGATATCTCGAAATTGATATCTTGGTGAATTCATTGCTATGCCTTTGTTAAAGTTTAATGGGAACGTTTACGTATCCTTGACAAGGTTTGGAAGATAAGAATGAGAGGTGTGATTCCTGCCAAAAGAGAATCGCGTCCTCATTATTCGACTCGAGTCAAATATCGGGAGTTACATTTATCCTGTTCCGATTTTGAATTCCTTTTGGTGAGGTGTTTAGAATTTTGTCACGTACTCAAGTAAAATTGTAAGAAGGAGAAGAAGAAGAAGAAGAAGCACTGTCATTTCAATATTTCCCGATTTCAAGAATTCAAGATAATTTATTGTCATGTATAAAAAAAAAAATACACAAAATTTGTTTTTTGGTCATGCTCCATGGCACGTGAATAGAATGTTGTTATCTCCATCTCCAAATCTCCAAATCTCCAAATTTTATCGTCCGAGAAAGGGAATTCTTTTTTGCACAATTGATCGTGGGCCCGGCAGCCACTGAGCAGCGCCAGATCGACGTTGCTCTATCCTTTTCAATTCTTGAACGCCAAAGAATGTAGCAGCAACTCCCATCTTTTAACGTCTTTTGGTATGACGCGGCCGGGGTTCGAACCCGCGACCTCCCGATTGTGAGGCAGACGCTCTACCTACTGAGCCAACACATCGGTAAGATGGGTTACTATTGTATTTATTATAGGGGACCTACACAAACAAGCTATGCTTTCCAGTAGGTTCCCATTTCATTTCAATTCATAATTATAATTATTTATATTATTTGAAATGGAATAAAACCTTGCATCAAATCAATCAAATCGAATCTCAGTGAAGTCGGAAGTGAAAATCCACTCTTTAAAGAGTTATATTAGAGGTCACTTCGTTTGAGAGGGAAGTCCTCGCTCAAAATAGTAGAATCCACTTTCAAGAATTCCGGGCAAGAATTATCACAACCACTGAGTAATTAGAAAATATGAGTTTGAAGAGGATTCGACCAACAAGAAAAAAAGTGATGCTAAATATGTCTGTTGATACAGATAATTTCCATTCCTCTACATTGCAAGGGTGGATTTACAGAAAGGCAAGATTATTTTACTTGCACTTATGCAATGTTTGATTGGAAACAAGGACTGCATTTAATAAATCATAACAAACACCATGTCTAAGTATAGATTATGGTTGTCTTTTGGTTGTCCTTCATGTAGTTTTAGGTAGAAGTTTTCTGTCCACTTTCATATTTTACCTTCAGAGTAAATTATATCTATTCGATTAGGATTGTGACGATGCCGAAGCGCAGAGTTTTGTGACCTAATTCTTTCAAGTGGACGATTAAATGAAAAGTATTGATATCTAGATAGTAGTTTCCTCCAAGAGACAAATGCATGTAATCATGTAGAAAATAATAACGGCTTCATTTATTCATCACGAGTTTCATATTCATAACTTAAACTCACAATTTTTTCTTTCTTCTTCTTCTTCTTCTTCTTCTTCTTCTTCTTCAGCTGTCCCTCTCTCTCTTTCTTCATTTCTTCTCTCTCTGTCTTTTCTTTTCTCTCTCTCTCTCTCTCTTTCTCCTTTCTGCTCTTTCTAGCTCCTCCCCTCACGCTCTCTCTCTGTTGCAAATATGTGATTGTAAATGTGAAAACACGCATTTAGAATTTTAAAGAAATGATATATCTACAGATTTAATCTAATTGGGATCTTGAAATTTACCAGCTTTCTTGCCCACGAGATACAAAAGAAAAAATGGGTGACCCGGCATTATGCTCTAGTTAGCGACAATTGCCATGGGCTTTATTTCTTCATTGGTACTCTAAAATGTGCCATGGCGGTAATTATGTGTCCGACCAACTTTGGGCATTTCTTTGGGCATTTCTTTTCATCTAATTTGATGGAAACTTTGCCCATTCTAAAGTAATTACTGCTTATTTTTACCGTTACTGGACAATATTCTTCCCCCATTGGGTAGAAATATTACCCAAAGTTGATTGGACATATAATTACCTCGTGCTGGTTAAAATTTTACCCAAATGCTTTTTAAAGTGCGCGATTGACGTCTGGTTGCAACAAAGTTGTAGGCGAGTCTTTCAGGTTCAGGTGTAATGTTCAGTATTCGGTTAGTGTACGAGCTGGACGCGGGGTATTCGTGGTTTGAGCAAATGTCATAAAACAAAACAATCATCTCTTCCATTTACCTGATGCTGGAGGAGAGATGGCCTGCATGATGTTGGCGCCATCGATATTGGCGTTCATCATCGGTGCCAACGCGATATTGGTTGGTGGATTACCCGCTAGTTCATTGTCTTGGACCGTGATCGTTGTGATGGAAGCGTTGTTGAAGGTTTGCTGTTTGGGTAATATGCCAGGAATTACTGAGTAAACAAGAACATAGCCAGTGATACCATCGGGGTTCAGCGGTGGAGTCCATGATACCGTGAAGTAGTCGAGGGAGTGAGACTGAAAATAGACATCCCGAGGAGCTGTAATAATGAACAAGATGTGGAAATTTATGTCATTCCCAGATCAGGAAAACGGGTTAGATAAAAATCATATCGATTCGTTGCCTCACCGCCCCTAGAACAAGCCTCTTGCATTTCTGAAAAACAACCCTTAAACTTAACTTGACTTGAACAAAATAACATGAAAAATGAACAACACCTAAAATAAATTTTGGAAAAAAAAACCACAAAAGATGAAAATTAAAGTAATCCTTCTTAATAATTACATTTAAGAAAAGAAGAGACAGTGCCTTGTAAGATTAACCTACAGAAAGAGGCGACATACTAAGTAAATCGACATAGTGTTCTTATGATATCAAAACAGTGCAAAGATACAATTTTCTGTGCACTTATGATTAGAGTATTATCAAAGCAGAAATTTTGTTTGTTGTTTTTTTATTATTGTCATTATTATTATTATTTATTTGACCATTAAAATGGAATACAAGATATATATACAGGGCATTAGACAAAGGACAGCAAGAGATGAGAAGGAATGGCATGTGGGTCTGGGTTTCACAAAAGAGAAATTCCTCTCTGTTGCCCGTATAGGCATGTTAACACACACATGCCATTCCAAAATACAATAGATATTGCACAAAATAATTATACAACCAAAGGCAATAATCATAAATCTTCATTCAAAAAGAATGAAGTGCTTTTCTATTTGTTCTCTGTTGGAATCCCAATAGTGTAGTTTCATTTATGCAAAATAAAATAAAAAATCGAAACAATTAGAATCGCTACATGGTATATTAAATTATCTCTACATTTTTGGTAATACTTGAGAACAGCAGCCTCGGCTCCATTATTACGCCATACACATTCTTGGGGCTCATGCATGAAATATCTCTTATTTTCACTGCAATTTCTACTTTTCAATTTGTAAAAAGCACTTTGTATTTGTAATCGTGTCTTGATAAAGAAGTTTATCGTCATAAAAATGATACAGGAATGCTTGCAAATGAAGGTGAGATAACTTAAGATGGATGAATATCTGAAAAATTGTTAATGCATGTCAGTCTTTCCAAACATTTTCCATGCATGACAAATATCATTTGAATAGCACTTATCGTCTGTCAAATTAATGAAATCTGAACATTGCATATTTAATTCATTACTTCATGAGAGAAAAGAATCACGACTGTAATAACATTATAATTACATTTTGATTTATGAGAAATAATGATAAAGCTGACGAAAAGCGATATATATAAGTTTATTCATAATTATTACAGAGAAATACATACCCGCCTGTGCATTCACGTCGGCGAAGAAGAACGTTGAGCAAATAAGAAAGCTTATATAGCAAATATTCATCTTGTCCGAGTTTAACCATCTAACATTTTCTTCGCAGTAATGTTCATCTTATTCTGCCAACCAGAGAGTGTAAATCGCAATGGGTCGTAGTAACGCTTTGCGTCTTGGACCTCGGACGTTCTCATTCGCACGCCTTTTCCATATGATATCCACGAGGATGCAATATTGAAAATGATTCACAGGAGAAAAAAAACGCCTCTATGGGGCTCGTGGGAATGAAAGAAGTCCATGTTTTGATAAGGTGTGTACAAAACTATATCATAAGAGTGGCGGTTGAAGGGTTTTCCTAAAATGAGGTTTCCCTAAAATGAGGAGTCCCTTTAAGAGGTATTTGGAAGGAATTATTGAGCGGGACACCCCCCCCCCCCGCCCCCTTGAATTTTTTTGTTCTGGGGACTCACGGCCTTTCGAATTTTCAATCCTTTTTCAAATGATATAAAATTTAGATAAACTATTTTTTCACTGGAAATTTTCTTTATCAGAAAAGGGCAAAAGTGTTTTTTTAATGTATTAGAAATCCACTATTAGAGGGCATATTGCTTTTAGCACTGAAGAGTGGCTTACAGTTCTTACATCCAAACACAAGAGCCCTTTTACTTTTTTCCATTATCTTTCTT
This sequence comes from Echinometra lucunter, assembly GCA_029962745.1. Taxonomy (NCBI): domain Eukaryota; kingdom Metazoa; phylum Echinodermata; class Echinoidea; order Camarodonta; family Echinometridae; genus Echinometra; species Echinometra lucunter. Next base: position 2,014,203 of record CM057155.1, read on the forward strand.
TCTTTCCTTTTTTTCTCCTTCATTGTTCACATTTTGGAATTGCCCTCCCTGTAGCCGGGCTCTCCGTTCTAAGCCCCACCCTATCGTGCACTATCACCAGTATCAGGCAAATGGTAATATTGACCTATTCGTGTTTTCTCTCTCTCTCTCTCTCTCTCTCTCTCTCTCTCTCAAGAACAAGCATATAAAAGGCCAATTTTATTTGATCTCATGCACAGAATTTCACTGTTCAAACTGAGAGAGAGTAATATCAAAATAGTGTGTGTTTTCACAATCTTCAAATTATTGCATTTTTCTAGCAAAACCAATAGGTGTTGTCTCAAGGAAACTAAGCTATTGTGGAAATGGGCGAAATGACCCAATATGCCATGGTTTTTTTTTTTCTCTCTCTCTCTCCTCTCTCTCTCCTCTCTCTCTCTCTCTCTCTCCTCTCTCTCGCTCTCCCTTCTCTCTCCTCTCTCTCTCTCTCTCTCGCTCTCTCTCGCCATCTTTCTAAATAAGTGCCACATTTTGATCATCTCATTCTCTCATCCATACGCAATTTCAGGGGGTTTTGCATGCATAGGGAGATAACAGAAGCTGATTGAAGCTGATTGTCACCAAGTCACGATGAATAAAGCAAGGAGTTATCACTGTGAACTCCTTGATTAAAGGTAGCCCAGTCCAAAATACCTGAGAGGTGTGGAAGCACAGGCCTCGTTGTTCACCTATTATTTATTCAGGGTTCAGTTTTTATTTACAGGCATGATCGATCTATCTACCACAGTGTTGTGGATTTACCGTATACCGGGGGGGGGGGGGGGGTGGGTGTTTCACAAAGAGTAAGATTGACTAAAATCTCACTTAACTATGGCTGGCCATTCATGCCACTGTTTTCTTTCACCATGGATCTCTCAAAGGATTTGCAAATCATGGTCACAAATCTGCTGAACTGACAATTTTTTTATGGTTCATTGATGAAGAAAACAAAAAATGTAAATTCTGCAAATTTGTGACCATGATTTGCGCATCCCTTGAGAGACCGATGGTGAAAGCAAACATGGCATGAATGGAATGCCATATAGTTAAGAGCGATTTGAGTCAATCTTAGTCTCCATCAAACACCCCCGACCTGGGGTGTTCGGGGGGGGGGGGGGGGCAGTAGGCCACGATGAAGAATGGATGGTAGCCAAGACAAAGACATAAAACAGAAAACAGAAAGAAAAGAGAGACAGAAAAAGAGAGAAAGAGCCTCGGGGAGAGCGTGATAGGGAGGGCTGAGAAAGAGAGAGGGAGATCATGTTTATTTTTTCTTTATTTTCATCTCCTTTCTAAGAGATAGCGATATAAAAATATTGAACACATGTAAATAAGATTAAAGCATCAGACGCGTCATATACATTGTCCTCGCCAAAATGGAATTAACATCACTTTAAACACATGTGCCTGCCCCGAGATGCAACCCTATTATCATTAAAAGAGAACTGTTTTCCGCTCCCTCGCTACACTGCTTACGGTTTATGCAGGAGCTGATGTATGCTAATAAGGATTCGCAAGTGTTTAGGGCGGGTTTCGAGGGAGTAAGCGTACATAACCATGCATGGTGACACCCACAGAAACTAAACTTATTCATTACCGAACAAAACATGAAGAAGGAGCCCCTTGACACCATAGGTGCAAACCTGTTTAGAAACTTTAGCCATTATAATGCTCTATATGGACCTACTCCCACTGCACCTCAAAGGCCAGCCCACCCTTGCATTGTTCAAGAAAGTACTCAAACAAATCTCTTCACCTCTTAATGCTTCCTGAACTCTAAATTATCTGTATTGTTTTCATAACTATTCCCCTTTCTGTTATATTCTGTAGTATCATTAATGTTAATACTGCTCGTAGAACAAAATATTTAAGAATATATTGAGTTTGAGTTTGAGTTTGTATTACATGTATTGATTTTAATTCATTTAGTAGTATAAGTTATTATTCTTTTGTGTATAGTATATATATTTGGTCGATCTTTTTCTATATGAATTATACCGAGACCAAATGCCATACGTGCCAATACTAGTAGTTGACTCGCATAATTTCAAATGTGCCCTCCCCCTCCTCCCCCTAAGAAATCCTAGATCGGCGCCTAGCTAACAATTAGTCGGTTTGACAGTACTATCTAATAGTGTGACCTGGAAAAGTTCTTTCCGTTGAAGTTTTTCGGCTGAATTATGATCGTATGTGATCTATGAACATTTTCAGCTTGGTCACCCAAACAGCAGCCTTGAACGATTTGCATAATTTGCATAAATCTGTATACATAGGCTCCCTACAGTTATACAGGGCAAAGACAACTTGCACAGAGTGTTGAAACCACTGGCGTACTGGAGGGGAGGGGGGGGGGGGGGTTGGGCGTCAGCCCCCCCCCCCCCCAAATAAGTTTCAACCATGGTTTATTTTCAATTTTATATTAGTGATATCACTCGAATTTCATTACTTCTCCCTAGACTCCCTTTCTGTTGTTAAGTAACGCATTCACAATTTCCCAAATAGCATGCATAACACGGCAGAAAACACGCATAATATCAATACTAATGTGTTTTATGATATAGCACTTGGTTTTATCTGTTTATCTGACAATGGATTCATACTTTGAAAATGAATATTCTTAGATTTACCAAAACTTGACACGGGCTGTAAGTTTGTAGTGACAAATAGTGTTCTTTTACAGAGTTGAAAACCATCAATACTGCAAAAGCTCCTTTACCATGGGAGTGCACTTGCGTAGCCAAGGGGGGGGGGGCGATGGGGGCAGTCACTTCCTCCAAAACGTCAACAAAAAAAGAAACAAAACAGTAGAAAGAAAAAAAAGCGGGAGCGAGAAAAGAAAAAAAGGTAAGAGAACATAAGAAGAGCGGGAGCAGACAACGAACAATTCAAAGAAACGTCGGAGCTTCCGCGATTCTCGCGGGAGGGGGGAAAACTCCGTATCGTGAGGGGAGGGGGGATACCCCGGCTCGGTCGCTACACTCCCTCAGGGTTGGTCGCTTCGCTCCTTGCAAAGATTGAGCCCCCCCCAAAAAAAGCAAAATTGGGGTTCATTACGCCACTGCTTTCATCTATTCTCTCTGTACTAGGTGACCGGCAGTCAGCTAGGTGACCGGCAGTCAGCTAGGTGACCGGCAGTCAGCTAGGTGACCGGCAGTCAGCTAGGTGACCGGCAGTCAGCTAGGTGACCGGCAGTCAGCTAGGTGACCGGCAGTCAGCTAGGTGACCGGCAGTCAGCTAGGTGACCGGCAGTCAGCGTAGGCTGACGCAGGATGCGTTGCGCACCTCACTCTGCCCAATTTTTATCCATTTTCATTTCCCTCTGTAGTTTTTTCTCCTGCTTCTTTTCCTATTTTTTTCACTACAGCCCCAGCTATAGAGATTTGTTCTTGTATTTCCTCGAAATCCACCCACTATTGCATGGTCCTGAATGAATCTCCTGTGCTATAGGGCCTATAGACGTCTAGCACAAAAGTATTAATACGGAGCCCCACTAACGATCCATTGTTAACCCCAGGTGATTTGAAATGCCTACGCTTTCTTAAAGCTGCAATTCAACTTTTTAAAGACTCCATGAAATGTGACTATAAGAGTAGGATTGTATTACCGAATGGTTGGCAGAAATGGTTGGCAGAAATGGTATTTGCTTACGAATTAATGCAAGCTAATTTATGCCAACGTTCATCGGACGGATTTATTCTTGGTAAAATGTAAAATTCACTAGAGTAATTCATTGAGAATTGTTTCTTTTGTTTAAGGTCCTCATCAAAGGGACATGAGTGTCAATCACCTTCAATGCATTATCAAAAATCATGAATAAGTTGATTCATATACGCAATCTCATATTTTATTCTTGCCTTTTTGTATTCAACTGCAAGTCGAATTCAAATTCAAATACAGAAGCCCAAATGTTAATTGTACGACGCTGTGTGAGCTGTGTAATCTTGATCGCACTTTCTCCACCCGTTCGTTTTATTCTAAATCATTCTCCCCTGCTGTTTTTAATGTGATGCCCGATACCACATTTCCTTTTCATGTGCTATAAATGCTTATGACATACAGTGAAAATCACTTACATGCATAGTATATTGGACTTTCGTTTGATTTTGGGAAAGAAGGATCATCCCCTTAAAATGCAAGTATTATTGTTCCGTCAGGTTACTCAGAGCCTCTGCCCATCTGTTTCATAAGGAATTTGGCAATTACAAAGAGTGCACTGTCATCAAGCTCTGGTTCACTTCAGTCCAACTTCAGCTTTTTGTGCTTTGAAAATACTGTACGTGTAAAAAGAAATAAAAGCACTACTCCACTCAAACTTGACTGATCAAAGCCCTTTCACTAAGGCAACGACATGGCGTTACTGAGAGCTTGAAATAACATTGGAAACCTATTCAGTCATTGTGGAAGACGAGCTCTGGAGCGAAGAGGTGCATTGACTTTTCAGTACAATAAGATGTCTTCAAGACATGAAAGACTAGTTTGAATGCCTTTAAGCTTCACTTTGAAAAGACACCTTCAAAAGCCGATTCATCTTTGGTATGTCACTGAGGCATTGATGTACGGTAATACAAAAAACAAAGAAAACATGCATGTGACCTTAGGTACTTGCTACGTTGGGATTGTACAGAAAAGAAAATTCATTTTTTCCTTTAAAGAGACATTTAATATGACAGAGATACAAGTGTATGTTCGTCGGTGTAAAACACTCTTTTAGATCGTGAGTGGCACAAAATGGATGTATTTGAAAAGTCATCACAAATCGGAAAGAATAAAGGGTACCAAAATAACCTGGAGACTGGTAGAGGGTCAGCGTAGCCCTCTGCATCTCGAGCGATTGACTCGCATTGTGGAGGTTTCGCTTCATGGGTTCGAAACCCATGAAGCATTCATTTTTGTATCAGTTTGGGGATTTTTTTTGTTTTGTTTCTTTATGTTTCATTGATTTTTTCATTAACGGATGTTTTCGTATGCCCCAACTTAAAGGTTAAAAAAAAATCTCTATGGAGCAAACAGTGTGAAGTTATTATTTTGGCTTTTTGCGGCAGTCATTGCAAACCTGCTAACAAACAGGAAAAGATAAAGGGTGAGTAGCCAAGGGGGGTCGATGGGGGTGGTCACCCCCTCCAAAACGCCAACAAAAAAAAAGAAAGAAAAAGGTAGAAGGGAAAAAAAAGCGGGAGCGAGAAAAGAAAAAGGGTAAGAGAACATAAGAAGAGCGGTAGCAGACAAGGAACCATTCAAAGAAACGTCGGAGCTTCCGCGCTTCGCGCGAAAAAAGCTCCGTATCGTGGGGGGGGGTACCCCGGTTCGGTCGCTACACTCCCTCAGGGTTGGTCGCTTCGCTCCTCGCAAAGATTGAGCCCCTCCCCCTCCAAATATTTTGGCTCATTACGCCACTGGTTGAAACTGAACTACGTGCTAATTGTGCTACGTGCTACGTGCTAATTGTGTATGTTGTCCATCTCGTTCAATCTAATGCAACCTGTGATGAAACGGAAGGACGTACCTCAATACACACAATCAGATTTGGGTGGACATTCAATTAGGGGTTTGTGGGGCGTGGAAATCATTTCAGTGTTATCTTCACAATTAGAAATCACGCTTTTGTAGTAAGAATCATGTTAATATCTACTTGCTTATCTGTGAACAACTGTGAGTGTACCTTTTTACACTTAGAATGAGAGTAGACATGCTCCTAATGAACCGCTATTAATGCTAGCAGGTTGGCATCCTTCTTGTATTGATATAGTTCCTTTGGGGTACATCCTCGTGTAATGTTAGGCGTGTGGATTAAATTAACTTTATTGAATACCCTAACACCACAACTATGTTTCCTATTGAATTGTACATTTTAAACACTTTTTTTTTAGATGTGATTGCTGCAATCATAATTATAAGGGCGCATAATGATGTATCTTTTCAATTATGCTCTCTAAATTCTTTAGATTGCAGTGAGGGAACAATCCAAAATTAGATTGAAAGTCTCAATCTAATAGATTTAGAAGTCAGTCTTTTTCTCAATCTAATTTTGGATTGGTCCCCAACCACAATCTTTGAGATTGATTTCCAATCTAATGAATTTAGAGAGTAAGACTCTGTATTTTGTTAAAATGCTAGAGCCCAAATATATCCAACCACTGAAATGTGATTCTGTGCGACGGTGAATGCCTCTTATGTCCGACTAGAATACGGCTACAATAAACATTTTTTTTTCTCAAAGATATGCCTAAATGAAGAATATATCGGTGCTAGCACCATTCTTAATGAATGTAAGACTAAGTTTTCAATCATTTATAGATAACGAAATTGACATTTCCTTCATTTTCAGTACTTAACCCTGACCTATAATTCATGAACTTGTTGAAACTTTATTCTACATCCTTCCAACCCCCTATTTTCTGGAAGTATCACACATCAGTGTACCCCGTTTCCTTTCAATAGAGGTTAAACACAGAAGATGGACAACGTTATTAAAGTTCTGTATCACCGCACATACACAATCAGTACGTAGTTCAGTTTACACATTCTGTATATAAGTTTTCTTTGGTGGCATATCCTGTATCCATATAGATTTATGCAAATAATGCAAATTGCTCAAAGTTGCTGTTTGGGCAACCAAGCTGAAAATGTTCATAAACCACATAGGAACCTAAGTTTATGAAATACTTGTTTTTTATGAATGCTTAAAGCATATAAGAAATGATTTGAAAAGATATGAAATGTTTTCAAGTTCATTTGGTGATGCATTCCATGTCTTAATTGCGCAATATTTAAACGATTGCTTGAAACATCCGAATAAAATTGTTTACATCCATTAATGAAATGATTTCGGCAATGATCATGAGTGAGTATTTGTTTTGCTTGACTCCTAAATCATGTATGCCTGTAAGAAATCACGGGACCTGCGGCTTTAAGTCCTCTCCGACGGTAAATGACGAATAATTCTTTACAAAAGGGCACTATTTTGTAGATCATCGATAATGTTTTGAACCAGGGGTCCTGGTAACGATTGCAGTTGCTTCAGCAGTGTATCATGTCCGTACACAACTGGGGTGGGTAGTTGGCAGCCCTCAGAAATTGCATGAAAAAGAAAATGTAATAACATGTTCAATACTGCATTGCATTTGCCCCGCCCCTCCTGAAAAAAATCCCCCTGTATACGGCCATACATTGAACTACAATACTATTGGACTCCTGGAAAGATCTAAGCTTCATTAATTAGGAATAAATCATACTGTCACAATCACTTGGTGAATGGAACATTATGAGGTAAGTGAACAAAAATCATTCCAACTTGATGAGCAACGGTGTAGGTTCTGTCATACAACTGCCAATATTATGATGATCATTATAATTATTATTATCATCACCCTTGCTATATCATCATAATCTTCATTGCTTGTGAACTGATTTCTTCTTTCGAGTTATTGTCTTTACAGTCATTAGTACCTGAATGAATTGAAGAGATAATCAATAATTGATAAATGTTTATGTGTATATGTATAGGCCTACAGTGTATACAAAACCATTAATTCAAAAATTCTTAGCACAGTTGGAAATCAAAAAGCCTATATCGCTTTATATCATTCAACTGCAGTCAGTCATTATAATGGAAGAGGCAAACCTAGTACCTTATGATGAGCTTGAGGAGGATAGTAAGAACATAATTGAAATCCGAGGAGAAAGTTTGGATGGGATGCCATCTCAAACAAAGAATATTACAAAGAGAATATCACCATGGAAACCGCCTGGGAGGATGAGAACAAGAATGGAGGGAGAAGAATGAATGGGCATGATAAAACAAGTTGGCTTTCCATCATCCCTGATTGTGTTCAAAGGGTTTGGATGTATTGTCATGATATGAATATGATATACGATTAATTATCATACACTGCAAAATTAATGGAAATATAAACGAAATTTACCGAATATATCCTATAGTATTATATGACATTGGTAGTAGTGCATGATCTTCAAGGTGGAATCACAACCTACTTTCTCTCTCTCTTTCTCTCTCTCTCTCTCTCTCTCTCTCTTAAAAATTCTTATTTTCTCGTCCCCTCCTCCTGCCCTTTTTAGTGAGCCTCAAAATTTTGTTATTTTGTTATTTTTGTTCTGACATGAAATTGATGTGAATCTGAGTACATCTGGACAATGCGGTTAGCCTATTTAAAAAAAAAATCATTAATACTATGCTTTTTAACATTGTTTTGAGCCTCTTAGGCTAAGTGCTAAAATATCAATAAGAAACAAGAGGAAATTTGTGTTAAAATTGTCCGAATAGCATTTCATGTACAAAAATATCAAATATCAAATAACATGGAACCCCCTTCTCCTGAATTTGAAAATATCCGGACGAGAAACTGGAATCAATTTTACTTGGCTTATGGCTAACTAGCCGACCTTAATCTTTAAGCCGAGTCTGAGAAAAAGACTAGCGCAGAGTCAGCTGACAATTCTCCTGTTTCTGATACTTGGGAGTGCTGATTTTCATGCAATTTTAGCAGGGTATGCTCAAATTTACTGTTATTATGTAGTTTTTAATGAAGTATGTGGGGATCGCCAAGTATTCCCCAAATTGCACATTCTTATGATTTGTTTTCGATCAACAATATCCACGTCTAAGTTAATTCAGCATGCTAGTTGCTGTGAAATATCTTCGGTCCCAGACCTGTGTTTTTGTGTGTAGTCTGAAAAGTGAAAGGCCCGATATGATCGGTGCGAGCTCAATCTTCTGAGTTGTGAGTGAGACATCTTTCTGTAGACCGAAAAATCTGTCTCTAGTTCGTTGGCCTCTTATGGAAGTAGGGCTTGAGCCGACCCGCACAAGAGGCTAACAAACTAGAGGCCGTACCTAAATAAAAAAAGCCAAAAATGTCTAACTTAAGTTAAAGTTTAAACTTCAAACTCGAGAGAATTTTCGATCCAACGGCAACGTCCAGGCTAACTAGCTAGAATCTAGAGCGTCTGTTATTCGACCTGTGCCATGATTCGACCTATTTCCAATTAGTCCAGGGACGTCAGGGGAGTAAAAAAAAAAAAAAAAAAGCTAACGCTATTACTCCCCATTGACGTCCAGTGCTTTTACCCCCTATTTGTACATAGCAAGCATCTTGGCACTTCAAAACAACCCCTGGAAAATCACTCTCCCATGGCATGGGCCAATGACACCACCAGCCTTGTAACTATTGGCTGTGGTCATCACGAACACGACTGACACTTGGGACTAAAAATCTGACGTACGAAAACCAAAATTGAGATATAAATTTTTTTTTTTTTTTATAAAGATAGAAAATGGTGACTAACTTGCGCATGCGCATCGATGCGCGACTAGATGCGAGCGATCTTGCAGACGTTTTCAAAAAAATTACAGTGAGAATTGGCATGAATTTTCTGAATACTTTATTTCTTAATGTCTCCAAAATCAAACTAAAGTTAAAAGTAATTTTTTGTCTGAGACATTGTATCACCTTTTTCATGTTGGACGGATATGAATTCTAAAGCTACCTAAAGGGAATATACTTTCTCTCATCAACTGATAAAGTGTAGAACTTGCCCACCACTGAGAGATGGTTACCTTTACATGGAAAAAATGCAGTCATTTCTGCTATACAGTCTGTCATCTGCCTCTATACTGTCAGCTGAACACTGAGGCTCATCTTCTGCACTTTTTGTCAGTGTGTGATGCTAGTCTGGTACTATAGTCTGTCACTATTCTCATGCATAAATTGACCCAGTCCCTACCAGAATCGGGTGGTCCCTGTACAAACCCTATTGGGATTGTAAAAATTCAGTAGTCAATGGGTTAATGTGATACAGATCAAAATTTTCCTATCCTCAAGAAGTTGTTTACTGTTCATGCAAAGGTTTTGTCTGTAGACAAAAAGAATTCCATGACTTATGACTGTGTCTATGGTGATCCAGCACCATAGACAAAGACAACCCACAAGCCTTCACATCCCTTGTCCTCTTCCCAGACCCTACCCTAACCCAATCAGCATCCAACCCTCTTACAACACTTACTCTTCACTAATCCTTCGAATCCATACAATCCATGCTGCTGTATCCCAGTACTGATTCATCACTGACATATTAGGACATTGACCCACAATCATGTATATCACACTCCCATACCAGGCAACCTGTTGTTGTTGATCTCTGGCACTGACCGGAGGAAGAGGGAGAAGAAGATGACAATGAAGAAGAAGTATAAGAAGAAGAAGAAGAAGAATGAAGAGGAGAGGTGAGGAGGAGTGGAGGAGGAGGAGGAGGAGGCGCGGAGGAGAGGAGGAGGGGTAGAGAGGAGGGATTCGGCGGAGTCGTGCGTCTGTCTTCTTATTTGCGGTTCTTCTTTCTTCGGTGGAGGAGGAGATCTCATACAGCATAGATATGAGTACAGTACATGTTATGATGTGGATAAGTGCAGTCAAACCTATCTTAGTGGCAACCTCTATCTAGCAGCCAACTCCCTGTACTGGCCACCAAAATTTGTTCACTTGGAAATGAATAATTTGTTTAACCCACTGCCTGAAGGAACCAGGTTGGTCCCTATATAAAATCTGTGGGAGTTTGTGAATTCAGTAGTCGAGGGTTTAACAGTCACCTATAAAGGCCACATTTTGTGTTTCCCTTGGCCACTATAGGTAGGTTTCACTGTAATTTGATATCATTCTGCATTTCCTTATTTACTGACAGAAGGGCTTGGAAATCCTGCCATCATGTCTCGAGCTCCCAAGGAGTCGTTCCGCCAGCGGATGCAAGGCTTCTTTGGGATGAGAGGATCCAAAGGGAGTGCTCCTGGAGATGTACAACTTAAGAAAGGGGAGTTCTTCATTACCCCTACACTCAAAAAGGTAAGTAATTGCTCTCAGTACAGAATGTATTGAGCTGAGCTCTGATTTATTAACATTTCAATTAATTCAAATCTGTTATAACTTGATATCAATCGCAACTCTATGAATAACAAACTAGACGTTTTTAAGCTCATATGTACTTGTTGGTCATGCAATCAATTAAGATTAATCTCATATCTTTATTAGACAGGGCCCTTGACATTTTTCATGTGTAACAAAGTTCTTTCACAGTATATTGTATAGAGTAAACTTGTTGGATTTCCATTGTATTTATATTCAGTCATGAAGTAGGTTCTCTTATTTTCAGCGTGCACATACTGCCTTCTCCTTTTTTTCTCCTAGGATTTGAGTCGAGAGAGTCCAATGAATGTTCGGATGAAAGCCATCAACCACTTGAGTGGCCTTGTTGGAGAAAAGAAACTTGAAGATGTGAGTAACAGATTATAAAAGTATATAGTTATGATTCTAATTATTTGCCCATTGATAGCTTCCAACTTTTCAAGGTATCTTTGTTATAAACTTTAGAAATGTTTAGAACTGGGAATAAAAAAGAAAGAACAGAAATTAATGCCTTCTTTCTCCATCTGCATAATTATGAAAGATTGTTATTCTCCCACCTTTTTGTGGAATGGAATTATTATATTAAGTATATACATCTATGTAAAATTGAAATGAACCAGTAAAGATCTGCCTTAAGGTGTGGTGGTTTTGTAAAATTTTCCCTTTATCATCATGAAATGGAGAGTTCCTTTTTTGTATTTCATGAGATTGATTCTTTATAAATTATAACTGAACATTTTGGTGTCCCTCCAAATAAAACACTTTATGAAAAGATCATCTGTCTTTAAAGGCTATATTTTATGTTGCCTCTGAATAGATTTTTAGTGAAAATTTTAAATTGTGTAGTCAAGCCTCAAGCCAATATGCAGACCATTTTCACATTTTCCTCTCCCTAGAGTGTTCCTTCTATACAGATATGATTTATTTATCTGCTGCTTCCTATAACTTCTCACATCTACCGGTAATTGTTGATTACAGAATGGAATAGAGGCAATCTGGGTGTTGATATCAGATCTGTTAGACCCTCAGGTCAATGCTGATCATCGTCATCTTGTTCTTCACTTTCTCAAATGTGTCATAATTGGCCAGGTGAGTCATATTTTGTCCCATTCTTGTGATTCTTTTATGTATACAATGTATACAAAGTTTTCAAATACAGTGGAAACTCAGTATAACAAGGTCCTTGGGACCATCAAAATTACCTTGTCATAGCAGGAATCTCATCATATCAGGGTTAAAAAAACAATAGAATATAAAGAGCTGGGACTGTTATTACCATTTTATATCAGGAATATTGTTATGTCAGATCTCTTTATACCGAGTTTCCACTGTATATTAGCTTGTGATATGGTTACATTAGTTACATTGTAGTAGTTGCCTGGCTGATCACTGGTGCACTGATTCCAGTACCTAGAGACATCCACCTGTTTGAAAATCATTTTGAGGTAACGTATAATTCTTGATCTCTGTTTGTGTGTGGTGATGTACTCCACAGCATTCACTTACGATGCCATGCCCAACACAACGACACTGTCTCCACCCATATCATAGAGATTATCTCTGCAGGCTTCTTGGAGAAAGGAATACATCTTGTTGGTGATGAGGAGAGCATTGGCCATTCTCATCTTGTCATATTCTAGGATATTAACAGTTGCCAGTTCTGCACCTTACTTCTCTAGACATACCATAGCTTTTTCACTTTTTGCTACTATCTCTGGAATGGCATCCCCAAAGTACTTCCAATCAATTCCAATCTTGAGTCCTTTCAAGCGTTTTGGCTGAAGGTCACCAATGGTCAGAATGGGATGATATCGTAATGAGTAGCTCTTTTCATCTTAGGGTTGAGAATCAACCTGCCTCTCCACCCGTACAAACTTAAGGAGACCTGAAGACTGCAGAGGAACATTCACTCATACTATGTTGTCGTCATAGCTCTCTGGAGTTAGTCTTCGTCTTCTGATGAGCTTACCGGGCTTGGTAGCTCTTTTGACAAAGAGTAATAAAAAAAACACAAAGGCTGCTGTGAAGATTCCAAACAATGACTGCAAGCAACCCATGGCCATCTAAACTTTTACCTATTTTACCATCTGCCCAATTTGGGCAATTCTCAGGAACTCCCCTTCAAGATGAATTTTAAGAGGTGTTTGTATACTGAGTTGGTAAATATTTTGAAGAGAGTTGGAATAACACATTTGCATACTATGAGTCATGTAGTTTCTGATGAATGTTCTTGAGCAAGAGAACTAAACTACCTGACAGAAGGGAACGAGAATACATGTAGATCTGGTATAAATTTCTTGAAGTAATTATTTCTTGAATACCGGTATCTCAATATTTGACCGCATGTCTCTTTGTTCCCTTTTTGCTGGTCAAGAGTGCTTGTTCCTTCTGCCAGGCAACCGACGATGTACATGTATAAAAAGAATTTAAAAGAAAGAAAAAGATTTGATGTAGATCAGAACTACTGTTTTTGCATGATTCATGTATTTTTGTATTTTCTTGCAGTCTGAATTCCTAGGTCCAATGCGGTATCACTTCTTCCAAGTAATCAAAGGTCACAACATCTTTGAAGATCTTCCACAAAGGTTAGTAGAGGGGGGGCAAGGCAGGTGCTATGTCACCTCTTTAAATGAAAATGTATGTCTTAAAATTTTGTTATGTACAATTTTAGGAGATGGAGCTTAATGATAAGATTGCGATTCATAATTTCACTTATTAATTTAAAACAAACTAAATCATTTTTTCCATCTGAATTGTTTATTGGTTGTTGTTTTTTGGTAAATTTACATGTTTACTCTTTGCTTTTGGGTGATTGGATTGTATTCTACCCTACAGATGCACTGATGTATCAAAATAGTAAGAAATCATTGAAAAATATTTCTGACTCCAGCCTTTTTCCACCTTTCTTTAATGTTATGTACATCCCACATACTGAACACATTGCGAGCTCTATGTGAAAAGGGGAATGATATATTAGACTTTAATGAGGAGATGGGACCTTTTCTCAAGATAAAGTTCTAATCATGTACTCCCCTGTGCTGTACTGTAAACGTGGAATATTTCGCAGTGTTGAAATTTTCGTGCAACACGACACTTGCGCGAAAATAAAACCACGCAGAATATTTTGTTTATTATGCATGTGAATACATTTATCCTAAATGTCTGCAAAGAATTAATCGCTCGAAAATTTCCATTTTAAAAGTATTGGTGTTTCTATATGTTTTTAATTCACTGAAAAATGAAATTCTTGTCATGTGAGTTTAATACCAAAGTCCTTCAATGATTTATATTTCACATCCCACATTTGTAGACTTGACATGTTGAGAGCTCTGAGTGACAATGGAAAGAATCTATTAGACTTTGAGGAGGAGATGGGACCTTTTCTTATGCTCTGGATGCCAGATGTTGTCAGCTATGGAAAGTAAGGTTACATTTCCTTTGTAATCATTTTGTCTGGTAACCATTTAATGGCATAACTACAAAAATTATTCAATTTCCATGGGTTTAACACAGGGACCTCTAAGTCTCTTTGGCTAAAAGGGTTAAAATTCTCACAGACCCATAAGTGCAGAAGTCTGCTCTAACCTTTTTATCCATGGGATTTCTAGAAATATATTATGTTGTTTAAGATAAGCTCTCATTCATTGAATATCAGTGACATTAGTTGTGCCAGATACAACAATATTTTCTACACAAGGATTCCTAGTTGTAATATACCAAGTAATATTGTTAAGAACGTCTATGAGAACTTGCTCATGAATTCTGATAAATATGGCCACAGGTCCAGCTAAACTGTCACACATTTTCACTCCTTGTGTGTGTCATTCTCTACTTTTCTCATTCAACTATACATGTATAAGGTATCTTCTGATCCTTCTTGTTCCTGCAGAACTGCTGAATTTCTTCAGGTCTTGGTCAATGTCATCAAATATAACTCATGTTACCTAGATGATCACATCATAGCTGGCTTAGTTCAGTAAGTTTTCATTGCTATGTTTTTAAAAGGAACAAATCACTTAAAACTGTATTTAATATTTTGGGCTCAAAATATCAGTTTCAAATATTACTTGAAAATGTAAGGCAATTAAGTACTGTCTATTAGTGAAACTAAAATAAAGTATTGAATAGTCATGCACTCATCCATATCCATACTTGCACATACACTTTAGTATGGAACCCCAAGTCTGTGATGTTTCCTTCTTTTTTTTTTTGCAAATTTATATTGTCACTATTGACTTAAAACTAATCTTTTCCAGCAACTGTGTGAATGATATGGGACATATTGAGGGAGCTGGGTGCCTTTGAATCTTTGTGCAGATGAATGGCGCAATACAAATGCTGTTCATCATCATCATCATCATCATCATCTTCATTGATTCTAGTGTTCAAACTGGAAAGTTTCAGGAAGCCACACTTGCCAAAAATTGTGCTCTTTGTTTATGTACGTAGCAATTGGCAAGTTAAATTCTCCAAGCACTCTCTCCACTGTTTTCTTAGGCATACCTGCTCCATCTGCAGTAGAACAGAGAAAGAGAAGGACATAGAACAGGCCTTACATGTCTTAGATGCTGTTATTTGCTACAGCTGCCTACCTAGCGAGTCTCTATATCACTTTATTACTGCCCTCTGTAGGACTGTCAGTGTCAAGAGATTCTGTCAGTCAAGCTGGAAGGTAAGGTTTTCTTATAGTTTTCATATTATATTGGATGGCTCTGATTGGGATACGAGAGAATATTGGCCCTAACGAGAGGAATATTTTTGGTATTGCATGAAATAAAGCCATCCAATATAATTACTATTATCTATGCCCAACAGGAAAGTGATTTGAAATTCAATAAAAATCATTTCAGCAACCAAAAAGGGCCCCTCATCATACATTAAGTTTGATCACACGTTTGACTTACCTCTTTATAATGTCATCTAATATCATTTGTGCATTGCATGTATTGCGTATCCACGCATTGTAATCCTTATTGTGAATGTTTGTTTTATTGCGCACGTGAAGAAACCATGCAAAATATGGTATGATATTGCACGGCACATTTAGTACATTATTCTACGGGGAATTCGGTGTTTCATTTGCTCTGATATTGCACAGGCAAATCATGCAGACAAAAATACCCATTTTTAATGCACCGCTAAAATGCCTTCTATAGATAATAATAGAGTATGTACGTGCATTGAAAAATATTTCATAAAATCACATGCCACATTAATTGATAAAAACAAAGTGTTGAAATTAAGCAAAATTTATATGTTATCTCTCAATGTTTGTTTAAAATTGAAGCAATTAAAGCTTGCAAGAAATACACTTTCATCACTTAGACATTGTATTTTGTAGGAATGTGAACATTTCTCAACTCTTAAAATGATTTATGCCTTGGTGTTGCTTTCTTGCCAGTGTGTGATTCCTCTTGCCATCTGATGTTCTAGTGTTTTTGAGTTACATGGAAAATGATGTGTTTTTTTATTTATTTCATGATTTCCTTTTTAAAAATTCTTTCTTCATCCTTCTGTAAATTTTGGTGTAACAGTGAGATGGATGAAATATGAGTGATATTCATAAGATTGATGACACCTCTTTGTTCTTATCCCTCAGTTAATGCGTAATCTTCTAGGTACACATCTTGGACATAGTGCAATCTATACAATGTGCTGTATTATGGAGGACAGGTACATTGAGCATATTAATTAACCCATTCGTGACAGAGGTCCACATTTTGTGGTTTGGCCTAATATCTTTTGATGCAAAGCCCTAAAAGTCATATCAAATACATGAGCAGAAAGAGCAAAAAATTCTACACAAACTGTTCCCATTTTGGCTGCCTCAATATTTTTTGTTTGATGCTGAAAAGTTTTTAAAGGAAAATAAGCATTAAAATCCTTAAATTGGCAATGTGATAGAGGGTTTAAAATCACTCTTTTCTCCTGTAAATTGGCAACTTTTTGTCCTCTTATACTTTTTGTCAATTTATTTTTTATTTCAGATACATTATGTTTTATAAGAAAAATGTAGCAATAAAATAAAAATGTTGGTGTTGCCAATTTGAAGAATGAAAACTGATCAAATTGGGCTTTAAATAATTCCTGTCACGAATGGGTTAATTGACATCCCAGTAATGTCATCAATGTCATCTACATGTACTTCTGAAGTAAAATGCATGAATGTTTCCATGAATGTTTTACATTGAATTTGCACAGGGATATACATGTATGATGTAGCAAGGTAATCATTTTCAAAGCTCTTTAGAAGAAATCAGCGACATCTACATGATATACACTGTATAAGGATTTGATATTAATATTGATAATATCCTTGCATTAAATTTCTTGACTACTGAAATATGTGATGGCATGTAATCAAAATATGTGATGTTAACTTTACTGCAACAACATGTATGTCCACCAGAGTGTCCATGATCGTATTTATTTATTACTGTAGTTATGATAGTAATCTTGTTTTAAACATATCATACCAAAAACTATGACAGTTTTGCAGTTTCTACCCCAGCCACAGTATCATCATTTTGCTCTGTGTCTGGCTGTGTTTTCTTTATTGATTACCAAACTCCATTAAGTAAAAGTGGTATCAATTTTTGTCTCTGACAGTCACAATATCAGTGATGTGGTATTGCTTCGTGGTGCCGTGTTTTTTGTTGGTATGGCAAGATGGGGTTCCATGAAGGTGCAATCACTACGTCACATCAACTTTACTTCAGTCCTTCCATCATTTGAGAGGGTAAGAAATTTTAGATTCAGATTCTTTCGGATTCTTTCAGATTCTTTCAGATTCTTTCAGACTCTTTCAGACTCTTTCGGACTCTTTCGGATTCTTTCGGATTCTTTCGGATTCTTTCGGATTCTTCCAGATTCTTTCAGATTCATTTTTATATAGTCACACAAAGCATAAACATTGATTCACAGTTTCATAATCAAAGAATACATGTGAACAGTAACATGGCACAGTACACCGTAAAGATCAAAATAAATTGCACAGATTTTATAATTCATTTTTTCACAGTTTTCACAGTTTTTTCACAAAATGACATCAAAACAAGTGAACACCAAAGTGACAAACTACACTTTAGAAGGAGATCATAGGGAAGTCGGCACGGAGCAGCACCTTCTCATATGCATTCAGCAAATGGATCAAAGGATAGATTGAAAGATGCTGACTAAAATCTTATTGGCCATTGAATACAGTTTCATTTCAACAAAACATGCAATTTCCACAGACCCTAGCCATCTGTTGTTTAAAACGGGTTAAGTTCAATTATGACATAAGAAGTGAAGGAGCATCTTTGCTGTATTTCAATTAATCATCAAATAAGGTATATTTCCCTTCATATCTCCCTCAACATATTGCTATTTACCTAACAGTAGAGTATGAACAAATTTTATAGGTACAGGTTAATCTGTACATTGTCTTTAGTTTGATTTAAAAAGTGATGAATAAATACTCTTGTTGTTCGGATCTGACATTACTTTCAACTTTCTCTCAGGCACTGACCTGCAAGCATGCGTTGGTAGCCTATGAAGTGACCCTGTCCCTTCAGAGATTGGTCAAGAAAAATGGAATGGACATACAAGCAGTCACATGGGACATTATCTTGGGAATCATAGAAAAACTCTTCAGAAACATTGAGGTAAGATGTCGCTCATGTGACTTCTTCCATCGCCAGGGCCCCATTTCATAAAAATTGTAAATCAGTAACAACTGCCACATTTCTATGACAAATTTGCTTTCAGCCAATCTGATGCATGGATTTCAGTAGCTTATAACACTTATTGCAACTTGTTTTTTAGAACAAGTTTTATGAAATGGGCCCAGATCTTCAATGTTGCTTGGCAGTCTTAGTTCACTCATCCTCCACCTAGTACATGTTTAGCTCATAGTTATATGATTATGTAGTCTCATTTAATCTCAATCTTCGTCTACATAAAGTAATATGTCTAGTTTACTTCATGTTGTCTCATCAAGTATGTTATACTGTTTTTCCCTGAGGTCTCTGCAACTGTTATTGCTGCTGCATTGCAGGATACCCATTTAAAGGAGAATGCAACCCAGACATCAGTGTGCTTCCAGTGAATGAAGAAAAACAAGAAGAATAAACAGTGAAAGTTTGAGGAAAATTGGCCAATCTGTTCAAGAGTTATGAACTTTGAAAGTTTAAGTAAATCCTTATTATGGGGATCCTTGATTGGCAACTTTGCCAGCATCTGTGATGTCATCGTGGACAACTCTCCATTCATTTTGTACACAGAATTTAACATTTTCTTTATTTTTAAGAAAAACAAAAATTCTTTTTATTCATTGTTTGAGTATGACATGATTATGTCATTTCTGCAAGCATTTTGGGAAGAATTATGTTGATTCCTGACTTGAAATGTCAAATAAATCAATTTTTTGGAAAAATTATGTACAAAATGAACTGAGAGTTGTCCACGATGACATCACAGATATTGGCAAAGTTGCCAACCCAAGGATCCTCAAAATAGGGATTTACTGAATCTTTCAAAATTCATAACTCTTGAACAGATTGTCTGATTTTGCTCAAACTTTCACTGTTTACATTCACTAAGAGCACACTGATGCCTGGGTTGCATTCTCCTTTAAGAGAAGCAATGTGAGTAAAATGCTTTGTCCAAAGGTGTAAGCATTAGGTAAGGCTCAAACTCAGAATCTTTTACATGAGCATCACAACCCTTCACCAACGT
Organism: Echinometra lucunter; assembly: GCA_029962745.1. Lineage (NCBI taxonomy): Eukaryota > Metazoa > Echinodermata > Echinoidea > Camarodonta > Echinometridae > Echinometra > Echinometra lucunter. The sequence continues at coordinate 2,033,849 of CM057155.1, forward strand.
ACCACACACTGTGCTCCCAGAGTAGTTTTGGTTCTGAATTCTAATATTCTCCTTCATCCAGGAGTATGCAGTGAGTCATGAGTACCTTCCTACTCAGCTTCATGATCTCCTCACCATGGTAGAAAAGCTTTATGAGAAGAATATCTTCAATGGATCACCGCAACAACTCTTTGCTATCGTGGAGGAGTTTGCTCGTCTAAGGCCTGTAAGTGGTACTATCTTGTCCTGCAATCGTAGCTTTACAAATTTGTGTATTTTGAAAGATGTTAAACCAGTTTACAAAAAAAAAAAAAGGAATGCGAAAGCATCTTCTGTATTCTTCTGCCTATATTCATGTAACATCATGGCTCAAACTGTTCTTGAATCAATGTGATAACCAGAGTGAAAAACCTGTAATTGCGTGATTATTGACATCTTTCACTTTTGACCTAACAACCCGAAAGTCTAATCATTGTCTCCTCGTAAGCATTATGTTCATAGTTGAACTGTAATGATAACAAAAAATAAGAAATCTGTAATCTCATACAAATTGACCTCTATGACCTTTGACCTACATACCCTAAAATCTAATCGGGTAATATTTCTATGGTGATGTATACTAGCACCAAGTGTTCTTGAATTATTGGTTAATAAGGCTAAAACCTGGAATTTTGGAATTGACCTCTTAACCTTTGACCTACAGCTCAAGGCATCCATCCTACCTTTTCTCTTTACAGGATAGTTCAGTACTATGTTTGATAAGCTACCGAGCTCAAGCAATCCATCCAACCAAAGAGAAATGGATCCCAAACCTTCAGAAGCTTCTAGATCGGTATTTCCGATCCGAGAGTCGGACTGTCATCAGAGAGGCTGCCCTCAATGTCTTATCCTCCACACTTCACTCCAGTGGAAGTCTCTATGAGGTGAAATAGTATTCTTGTTTCCATGTAAAACATTGCACCGTCCTTTTCATTCAAGATTTTTATAAGCCTGAAATGATGCAACCATTCTTCCTCATATAATAGGCAGTGCTGATATTAACATTTGCTTTTGTTCTTTTCGAGGAGTGCTAACATTTCTCTATTCAAGAAAAATAGAATACATTATATGAATAGTAAACATTATCAGTTTAAATCAAACGCAGGGGTGTTTCAGAAATACTGTGAGCAAAGTTACACATGACTTAAAGAATGACATGGATATGAAAAGTCAATTGGGACTCCTCAGTTACATTTGATCAAAATTGACTTGAGTTGAAATATCCTTTTTTGCCAACAATTTAATTGAGATTATCGGAAATACAGTCGCACTTCGTTTAAACAAGAGGAAAATTTTTGGCCATTCCATTCGGCTGTTCATAGTTAAATCATCCTAAAGTCATGCGTGAATTTACGCACAAATCATTTGACAAAGCACAGACATAGACATACTAGTGAGAAAATGGAAATTGTGTAAGTAATTGGCATTTTTGCATGAAAATTAAGTGTGCTGTGTCGCCATTGTAGGTTATTTGCAACATGTATATTTCCTCAGCCATCTTATTGATTGCTTGATTTCCCAGTAATTGATGATGATGATTCACAGCATTTACATGGCACCATGTATTAAATGGTTAACCCATTGACATCTGCCTTTTTTCAGGATGACTTGATCAAAATGGTAGCTCTTCCCCAGCTCAAGTCCATCTGTGATGACCGAGATCCAGTGGTCAGAAAATGTGCGGTCAAGCTCTTGATGGAGTCTGCTAAAGTCTGTCAAACTCCTTTCTGCCTGGACATATTGGACATTATAGAAAAGGTTAGTTTTATGTATTCAGTTTATTTTCAACATTCCTGTGCCTATTAGGAATGTCTTTCTTATGATATTATTATTATTATTATATTGGTATTTATATAGCTGCTTTCCATAAAACATGCTCAAAGTGCTTTACAGTAAGAAAAAATAAAACAAAGTAATTATTTTACTCTCCAAGTGCATAAAGATTAAAGAACGAGTCACACAGAAAATAAACGAGTCTTGAAAGATTCCACTGAAGAACAGGTAAGAATGTGAAAGGGGAGAATATTCCAAATAGTTGGACCAGAAAAATTAGTATTTTGTTGGGCTTTCTTTGAATTGATGTGGGGGATTTGAAGAAGAGGGTCAGACCTTGAACATAATGAATAACTTGATTGCTGGATGGGACAAAACAAACTGGAAATATAGTGTGGGGTCAGGTTATGAATGGATTTGTAAACAAATGTATTGTTCATTGTAACCACGAGGAAAAAGCACTATATCAAACGACTTATGGATTGGATTGGATTGGATTGGATCATTTAAAGTTTTGTACTTCAGTGGCTTGACTGCCTTTAATTTTAACATGCAGACTTTATCCTTTGACTATAAAATTGATTGATACGCGTATTCACCCAAATTCTGAGATACCGGCAGTATGTTTCAGTCTTTTATTCATTGCATCAAGTAGTGTAATTTATCATGTATGCAATGAATTATTTATTATCTTGCCTTTTCGGCTGCTTCCAGGTTGTGATGAAGAACATGCATGTGAGATCCCATGCAGGAGGGGGAGCAGCAGATTCACATCATACTCCTCATTCAGGGGAAGAAAGAGACTTGGTGGATGTGATGACTGCAGTCACAGGTCTGCTGGAGCTCTTTAAGGTAGGATGATGCTGGTGATGAATGATGATGGTTATGATGATGGTGGTGGTAATGGTAGTGGTGATGGTGGTGGTTATGGTTATAACAATGGTGTAGTGGTAAGGAAGAAAGAGACTAGGTGGATGTGATGACTGCAGTCACAGGTCTGCTGGAACTCTTTAGATAAGCTGTTAGTATGTTCAACAAATATAGGATGATGATTTATCTGTTTCTGTTTTGGAGGAGCAGAATGGTGTCGATGATGATGCCTGTGGTGATAATCATGAGGATGAAATTGTGATGGTGATGATGTTGATGGTGATGATGCAGGTAATTCATAACAATATGATAGTGATGAAGACTACAGCAATTTTAGAGTTCAGTGTATCTTTGTAGGACATCTGATGCATCTCAGAATACTTTGCAAATAATAGTTTCATCAAAAAAGCTTATCAGAGTAACAGTTATAGTGCTTTATGCCTTTCCTTTTACATCATATCTGTCTCTATCACTTGGGTCCTCCTAACCCCACAGATCAAGATGTACCGTGTGCCATCTTCCCATGCTTTGTTTGCATTTGAGTTACTAGGAAACCACATGAAGCAGCAATATGAGAAGAAATACAACTCAGACATGGCTTCCAACATCAGAGCTAAGGTGAATTAGAGAATATATTCATTTATCCTGCCTATGAAAATTACATACTTTAACATGTTTTAAATATGCAGCTTTGTTTTGTAAGAGTTTTGAAGGTAGTGTTTCAGAAAGAGAGAATTTTTTTTTTCCTATAATAATACTGTAATTGTGGTAAAGACATTATTTACTTCAGAATAAGTTATACTTACCTAAGTTTTACAAAAAGTCTAATATTCATGCTACTCTTAACAATAGAATGTGATTTTACTCCATTGCAGACCTCTGTTAAGACACATTTGTTGAAGAATCATTTTGATGTGAAGCTGTATTTAACAGAGTCATGTTACCTGATAGCCTATATCTTTGGCAGTGATACATTCATGTGTATTGAAAGCCTTGTAGCACTGTGCTTATCATTGTTGATATTAACAGGTGTTTGAGTTCCTGCTGCAGTTGAGAGCAGATTCACTGTGTAGACTTGGCCTTCCAGGAGAAAATGGTATCTACAAGTACAGTCCTTATATATTATGTGATTCTAGGTGAGTTGGATAGTGAGTTCATTTTCTTTTGTTTACAAACAAAGTTCTTTCCATGTGTATACCATACAGGAATATTGTTAAACCTGCTTTAGCAAACACTTGTGTATAGACCGATCCAAGAAGCAATTTGTGGGCAGTGCCACTACTGCGGCGCCCCCACGTTAGTATGTATCATAGTGCGTATGTAACTCTATGGTTGGGAATGGATTTCTCTACTGTACAGGCTACCAAAGATCATAAAGCGCACACTTTATAGTCTTTGCAGGCTACATACAGCTGCGGGACACTGCAGAAATGCACTGCACTAACTCTATGGGGAAACCACAGTTTTGGTGGATCATCTGCTGCCCTCAACGATAAGTTGGATTAGTCTATAAAGACCATCAATCGAATTTTTCATCTTCCTTGAACAGTTTATCTCTAAGAAATCTGCATTGAAGGGAACCTTTACAGAGAGGCCATGTGCATGTAAAGACAGCCTTGCTCATCTGCCTTGTGTGGAGATGATTTAATTCTGTTGTGAATACAGTCACACCTGATTCAGATATCACTATATGCAAAGAATCCTTCTATGAAAACCAAGTTCTTTTCTTCCTTTAAATGATGATTTGCATTTAGCTTTGTGTAAAAGGAACTTGGCCTCAAAGACCACTTGCTTATGGAGACCAGTTATGTGGTCCTTATTATAGGTTCAGTGGTCATGTATGTATCACTAGTTACAGTAGTAGCATTAAAACCTAGTTCTAAATCACCAATTTCATCCATCTCTCTCTCTTAGGCTAGAGACAGAGCTAGCTGGTAAGACCTCTCCACCGGTATGTAGCTCCCCTCCTCCCGGTGAGAGGCATCTGAAGCCTACTGTCATCCCATTCATCCAGGCTTTCAAAGTAGTAACAACTTGTCTGAGAGAGGTAAGTCGGCAACACTCCATGGCCGTGTTTCTTAAACCTTGTTTTTATGCCTCCGCCCACTGTAGGTGGTTGCCGGAGGCATTATGTTTTCGGGTCGTCCGTCCGTCCCGTTTTCGTTCTCTTAGGCTAGAGACAGAGCTAGCTGGTAAGACCTCTCCACCTGTATGTAGCTCCCCTCCTCCCGGTGAGAGGCATCTGAAGCCTACCGTCATCCCATTCATCCAGGCTTTCAAAGTAGTAACAACTTGTCTGAGAGAGGTAAGTCGGCAACAGTCCATGGCCGTGTTTCATAAACCTTGTTTTTAATAACTGCTACAGATCTGTGACGCATTTGCTGCTAGCATATTAAATGCTCCAATTTCATTTGCTTATATCAGTCATTGTAATGTTTTATTGGAATGACAAGTTTCATGATACAGCCCATGTAGCAACATCACATCTTATGCTCCAGCCAGGGCTGGGTTTTGGGAATTCAATAGAAATAGTGATGGAATTTCAGGTATGTAAGTCTTTGTGATTCATGTATGAATATCTTGATATATTCAGATTGCGGAGTGCTGTTGGCATTCATAATTCTTGATGATTTGAAGCAACATGATGAACTTTTTACAATTGTGTGTTTTTATCCTGTTGCTCAGGAAACTCACTGGAAGGTGCTATCCCTGGTCCTGCCTTGCCTCACCAAAGCTCTTCAGAACAAGAACTTAGTCCTAGCAGCCAATGCTAACATGGAGGCCCTTAGCTTGGTCCTCTGTTCTATGGTAAGACTTTTAGTAGAAGAATGCTTAGGATACCTTGGACTGACAGAAAATCAAACAAAGAAGTACTTGATAAGGCATCCGTCCTTAACATCACAAGGAAAAGACAACTTCAGTTTGTAAGGCATATTATGAGAAGAGAAGGCACACTTGAGGGAAAGAGAAGCAGAGGAAGGCAACACATGAAATACATAGATAAGTTCATTGGGCTGACTGGTTACAGTAGTAACAGCACATGACAAATAACTAGACCAGAGACAGATGTATATAGATAGAAAGCCTTGATTGCCAATGTCTTCAACAGACAAGGCACCTAGCAAGCAAGAGACTTTATAGGACTACATCAAACTTCTATGGCACCCATTGTTTGCTGTTCCTGATCCTGCCATGTCTTTCCATAGCTATTCAGAACAGGAATCTGATCCTAACAGCTAATGCTAACATCAAGGCTCTGTGCTTAGTCCTCCTTTCTGTAGTAAGAACAATGTGATGATATTATAAGGTTCAGAGAGATTTACAGTTTTGTGTGCTGTGGGGCCATCTTTAGTCGTGTGTAACCAAAAAATGGGATGTTGCAAAGTTTAAAACTGTTCAGTTTTCTAATACAAATATGTCACAATCATTGATATATGCCCCTGTCATTCTATCAGGATATTTTGTGCATTTATTGATAATGTTTGTTGGGATCAGAGGGCATGTGTGGCATGTATGATCTTGGTCCAGTAATTGATTTCTCCACCTTGAGATTCATCTGCATTATCTCTTCATATTTTAAGAACTTAGAGTAGTTTATATTGTAAGCATGTTCTATGGTTTTGTCACTTATGAAGTAGCAATAGATTATTTTGATAAAGATCAGAAGATGGATGTGGTGTGCACTCCTTCTTGTAACGTAAATCTTGAATACTGACACTCTCAAAGCCATATCTTAATATCATAATTAATGAATACTTACAGTCCAGTATTTTACTCTTTGGTGACAGGTTGAGGATCGTAGTCACATAAATCGTTTACAGCGCTCTGAAGGCTTCATTAGAATAGATTTCTATACCGGTATCTACAGCGCTCTCACTGCCTTGGTTCCCTACCATACACTGCTTGATCAACAGAAGAAGGTACTTTACAGCATTTTGCTAAACTTTATTCAGTGGTTGGTGCCATACTTGGATATAAGGTCATTGATAATGGCTTTATTTTTGATTTGGTGTTTTCTTTGTTATTTGAAGAAGTATGTATTGTACTACTACTTATACATGAAGCAGTTCATAAAAAAGTCATTATACCTGTACTTCATTGTTAAGTAGAGAACAGCATAAATATGGGATGTGACACGTGCATTACATTCTTCTCGGCGAGGGTGAAATTGAGTATAAAAAAGTGTATCTATACAATTGCACTTAACCCAAAGGTAACTTGATTCATGTGACCCCTGTATTAAGCCTGTGGGAAAGAGAGAATTCAGTACTCAACAGGTTAATCATCCAGCCTTTGGTTAAAGAACAATTCCTTTGTGGCCATTATCCAGGAGTTTTTTGATATGCAGTACATGTTTTTTTTTATCTGTAGGTACTCCTGATCAAGTGCTTTGAGGCAGGATTGAAGTTGAAGTGTGCCCAGCAGTGTGTAGATGGTTTGACCTTGTGTGTCATAGAGATGCAGGACACCATGTTGAAGGTGTTACCTTCTATCATCCTAGTCATGTCTCAGATGTCAGCGACTTCAGCCATGGCCATTCCTGTGCTAGAATTTCTTTCAAGTGAGTTATTCAGTGTAGGGACACCCATTTGAAGTTGATTATCATAGTGATTACAATAATCAGGATACAGTATGCAAAACATATATTGTCTATTGCTTTTTCGAGTTACGGATAAAATTATAGCCCCTTGGTGATGTTGGGACTGTACTATGCCCCTCTACTTCGTCTCGATGCACAGTACAGTCTTGACATCACCTTGGGTTATAGTTTTAAACGTGGCCCTCGAAGCAGTCAATACTTGTATATTATTTTTCAACAGGTAATACATTTTTTCCTCTCTGTCATGTAAATGAAATATTTCATCATCTATGCTATGTTTTTCATCAGGTTTGATTTGGTTTCCTCAGCTGTATGCTAACTTTGTTGAGAGTGAATACATGAGCATCTTTGCTGTAGCCCTTCATTACACCAACCCTTTCAAGTAAGTGGAAAAACTTTCCATTTTAAAACATTTTAGCTTCCTGAGAAATAAGGTTTGGAAGGCACCCACACCGCATAAGGCTAGTGTAAAACCAAGAATTTTCAAGAATTACTAGCCACAAACATTGGGGGGGGGGGGGGGGGGGGGGTGCAAAACTATAAGTTTTGAAACTGTCATTTTTGGATCTGAAGCTTTTGTTACCTCTCAAAAACATTTGTATAATCTGTTACATGCAGAAGTCTGTGATTTTATACTAGCTTTGTCATGAAAATGAGCTAGGTTTCAATTATTGTCACTTTACGAATATTTTCCTAAACTTTGTCACTGATATAGATGCTAACCTTGTGTAGAGGTCTAGTTCCTTAGTCTATCATTTTTCATAGAAATTTGTGACGTAACCTTTGCTGTTATGACAAATCTCCAAACCGGTCTAGATTGAAAGAATGTGACAATTTGGCTGTTTTCCCAGGTTTTCTCTGTATGTGGTATCACTTGCTCATCATGTGATTGCCATGTGGTTTATCAAATGTCGTCTGCCATTCAGGAGAGAGTTTGTCAACTGCATCACAAGGGTAAGATTTGGTATTTCTCTCTATCTCTGTCTCTCTCGCTCTCTCTTTCTTTCTCTCTCTCTCTCTCTCTCTCTCAAAGTGTGCTTGTTCATTTTATTCCTTTACTTGCGGATGGAAAATGTGGAGCGTTTGCCCTCTTTTACAGTATTGCAGTCCTGGCCAGGTTCAATATTTGTGTAATGAATGAAGGCATACAATCTTTGAGCCCCATTAAACTTGAAATAACATTCTGTGTATGATGTTTGCAAGGTCCCGACATTCATGTTCTTGAATATTTGCAGCGGAGGATAGGTAAACATTAGTATGAAATTTTAAATGGTTTAGTTCTAACAAGAGGCGTAATTACAGAAATGACATGTTTGTACTTTTTGTCATAGATAGCTACAAGATGAACGAAATCATGTTGTTTGCCATCATAACACTGATATTTGGGGGGGGGGGGGTTGCATGGTGGCTCAGTGGTAGAGCAGTGGTCTCATAGCTAGAAGTACATGTATTCAAAACCAAGTGGATGTGCTAGTAACCTTTGGTAAGGTTTTAATCCTCAGTACCATGTCATCTTGAGAGGACTGAAAGCCGTCGGTCCCCTGGTTGCTATGCTAACAAGCATAGCACACATGCTTTCTTAGCAAGTCAGGTAAAATAACCAACTATTTAACCATTTTTAACCATTTCCGATGATTTAAACTAATATTTGAAAGTTGTTTTGTCTTGATTCTCCCAGGGCCTTCAAGCCAATGCACTCCGACCTGTACCTGACTTTGATGGTAGCAGCTCACCACCAAGCATAGTAAAGCTTAGAAGAAGCAGCAGCCTCACAGACAGAACAATTAAGTTAGTGACGATACATATAAATGTAGAGTTGACATTTATTAATGATAGTAATAAAGTGATGTCAGCTGTTTCTTTTTGCAGTATTTTGTTCTTTTTTTAGGGGAAAAACTGCAGGTTTTGAGCAAAATACTGTTTTTCCTGAACTTAGTTACTGTACAGTTCTATGACTGTAAAGTAGGATGTATTCTTTTTCTGCTTATAATATTTCTTTTCAGACATAAATACTGCAACACTTGGTAAACGGTTGGCCTCTTTGGTTTTTTAAAAATCTTTTAGAATGAGTCCTATGCATCTCTGCATCTAAACAATTCTATGAAAAATTTTGCTTACCTGAGAATGCTTGTTTTTGTTTTAAACAACCTCATAATCGGGCCAAGACTGTCCTTGCACAACTATACGAAAAAGCATGTGCACCAAAACAATGCAGAAAATAATATGCATTTTTTGTTTTTACCCGTCTTTTCGCATCATGCTGTTTTACTACGCTGCCTTAAACTTTGATGGACCTTGATACTAAATATAAATCACCCTGTATGAGACTGTGTTATTCTTCTTTTTGCCCATGTCTCCTGCCAGGAATGAGAAAGGCAAGGGTAGGGGGGATGAAGGAAGCAGTGCCAAGCCACTCACAACAGATGAAGCTGTGGATATGTTGAACCATCTCCTAACTCAGACATGTCTAGACATGATGGCTAGGTACACCTACTCAACGTTGGCTACATATCCTAAGAGGTGAGATGAGTAAAAGTCATTGCACACTTTTTGATCATTGTATCCCAAAGATTTTTAAAGAAATCGCAATGATATTAGACGTAAGACTTGGGGTATTTTATTGTTGCCTTAAATAGTCATATGTGAAGTAACAATATTGAGATTGAAGTGCTGTGGCTCAGTGGATAGAGCAGCGGTCTCGTAACCAGGAGTACTCGGGTTCGAAACCAAGTTGATGCGTTAATGCCCTTTTGTAAGGTATTAATCCTCATTACCAAGTCCTTCAGAGGGGACTTAAAGCCGTAGGTCCCCTGGTTGCTTACTGACAAGCATACACATGCTTTCTTAGCAGTCGGGTTAATCAACCTACCATTTCACCATTGTAAGATGTTGAGAGCCTTCCAGTCCAAAAATGCAGAATTCTAGCTCCAAAGCTATTCTTCATGTAGGACTTGAAAATTGACTTTAATAATAGTGATAATAATAATAGTAGATATTTCTATAGCGCCTTTTCCACAAGATACAAAGCGCTTTTAGATGTCATCCCTGGTCAGCATAGGAAATAAAATATATACAAATTACCAGGCAGTTACAGTGTCAGTCTAAAGTCCAATCATGAGGATATTAAAATAGATAAGCCTTCAAGTTTCCTTTGAATTGATCCAATGTTGGTGACGATTTCAGAAGAGGAGGGAGCTTATTCCACAGCCTGGGTGCAGTAGAAGAGAAAGCTGCATCGCCAGCTAATTTGTAGGTGCGTGGTAGAGAAAAAGTCACTGACGATGAAAGACGAGTGCGCCTAGAATGTGAATGTCTTAGGAGGCATTCCTTGACATACCCTGGTGCTCTGCCATTAACTACTTTGTAAACCAGTAGTAGAAGCTTGAAGGATATTCTGTCCTTGACTCGCAGCCAGTGAAGTTGACGTTGCAGTTGATTGTAAGTCCAACATATCGGCGATATGTGTATCTGTCCCATATCAGTCATAACTGAATATGATTTTACAAAACCAAATAATTTTGATGTATAAATGTTTTGTATATCACTTTTGTTTTAGGTCACCTGTTTCAGAGTTCCTTTTGTCTGGAGGTCAGTCTCAGAGCTGGCTTGTTGGAAACAAGGTTGTTACTGTGACAACCAGCGGTGGTAGCACCCGTCTGCAACGCAATGGTGTCTGTGAGAAGTGCAACTCACTGATCCAGCAGTACATAGAGACAACCTCTACAGCATCACAGGAGAAGAGTGAAGGAGACATGGAGAACTGGATGAAGAAGATGAATGAAGAGAATGTTAAACATGAGCAGTCAAGCTCACACTCAGCTACAGGCTTTGGAAGGCTTAAGAGACAAAGATCAAAATCTGGTAATACACACCGCATAGACAGCAGTGGAAATACATTGCATCAGAAGGTACTTATCACATCTTCTGCTTTCTTTGCATATTGAGAAATTGAATGAAAAACTGTATCTTTAAGATTTAGTTATTGTATATCTGTACATCAATCTTTGAATTAATTTCTGTTTTTCAGTAATACATATATGTTGACAATTACATATTTTAAAGCCAGTGTATGATCTGAAATGGATATTTCAATATACATGTATATCTCATCTTAAACCATATTAGTTTTCATGAATTAAAAGGTTTTTAAGGAGATACTTAGATGCGTATGTTCAATGGATATGTAATCCTGTTCTATCTTTTTTCCTCCATTCAGGTTACAAGAACAGAGGACCAAGAAGAAGTGAAGCATCTGACACTGTTCAGCAGTGTCACCCAGGAGGTCACCGGTGGTGGGTTGGACACATCCCGTGGGTCATCTGCTGAAAGTCTGAAAGGAAACGATGGAACTTCCCAGCACTCCAAGAAAGAAGACAGTAGTCACATTACAAGACCTGCTTCAAAGGTCATGTTTACTGGCGATAAAGGTCAAGGTTCAAAGTTGAATCATTCCACAGCCGTTGCTGGTTCACTAGGAAATAAACCAGCATCCAAGGTGACATTTTCAGGTGTATCTGAGGTAAGCCAGGGACCTAAGGCAGCTGGTAGTGTTACAGAGAAATTGCTTGCATCATCTGCTGGAAACTTTAAAGCAGGTGAAAGTCAATCAGCAACAAGTCATTCCAAGAAGGAAGAGGGCCATCACTCATCAAAGGCTTCATCTAAGGTCATGTTTGCTGGTGATAAAGATCATGGGTCAAAGGCAAACCAGAAAGAAGCAAGTTTTGGTGCCACGTTGACTGTTAAACTACCACCCTCCAACATTCAACTTACAGGAAGTTCTGATACTAACCAGGGGGCAAAGGTCAATTCGACAGAGACAGGTACTGGGATGGCCGACAGCGGAGATCAGCTAGCCTTCAAGCCAAGGTTTTCATCTCGCGTCTCTTCAGCCTCTATATACCAGTGCAACTGCTGGTGTCAGGGATGGGCCGAGATCCATGTCAGACGCCCCACCGGGAACACATCCTGGATCATGCGTATCCAGAACGGAGGAGCCCTTGTTCCGACCCCGCACGACTTTCCCCTGGCTGATATCTCCGCCCTGCTCCTGCGGAATCGAGACCTGGACATTGATGCAGACATGGTAATCCCTGATGACAGTGAATCAGAGGATGGGATGTGTTCTCTGGAAGAAGAAGATGAAGAAGAGATTGATATGGAGGATGATGAGAAGCAGAGTATCAGTCATGGAGGTAAGAAAGCGTCTTTATGTCCTTACTTTCATTGTTCATTTTATCATCATATCAATGTAAAATATGATGAAGTATGCAATAGGTTACAGGGAACTAAAAAGTGGATTCAACCATGGTTACATTCAGGATAGATGAATATAAAATTTCAGTGTAAATAAACACTGATATTGTAGCAAGGAACATTACTCTTAAATACATGTGCATCATTTTACAGCCATACTACATGAATATGTAGGAGATTACTAACCCGGTGTATATTTGACTGCATTAAGCACAGTTTGCAGTGCATGATCTCTACCCAGCCATTTTACCTCACTATCCTGTCATTTCCCTTCTCGTCATTCCTGATATACTGTACTGTACTACTCATACTTTAAGGTGCAGGTATGTTACTCTGTATGGTATGTCCTTCTCTTTATAGAGAGGCTGTAATAAAGTCATACTACATAGAAAGCATACTAAATGCTAGTTACCATTACATATGATTATTACAGTGTACCGTGAGTGTTTCATGCATGGCATTAATACAGTGCCCCTGTTAGAGGATGTGCTTGAACTCTTGAATGGCATTAGAACTTGTATGAATATTTTGTATACTTTTTGCTAGATGTTGAATTTTGTTACCTATCTGTCACCCAAATGAGTGGAAGGGGGTATCTCACTGGGCTTGAAACTAGTTCACGACTAGTTTGCGACTCCAGATTTTGTTAGTTGCAGACACATCTCCTGAAAATTATGGAATCTCTGAGGAGTCGCAAGAAATTTGAACATGCTCAATTTTTTTTTGAGACTTTTTACAGTCTCTGCAAAGTCTCCGCAATGTCTCCGAGAGGTCTCTAAGCCGTCTCGGAGATGTCGCGGAGATCAGGAGGAGACCAGAAAGACTGAGACGTTGCAGAGATGTCTCCACAACTCTACCTGACGATGTTTGACCCACTTTAGAAACCATGTGACTGAACGCGTCCTGACATTCCTCCTGGTCCAAGTCAGGTGCATGATCCTGCAAACGCTCCATCATAATTATTTTGAAACTTGTCACAGAGACGTCTCTTTGGTGAGAGCTTAATTTGGAGACGTCTCCGTGAGTGCAGAGACTGCAAGTCTCTGAGACATCGCGGAGACATCTATGTTGGTGAGATAGGGCCTTAAGGCCTATTTTCATGAGGCATGCGAAGGATTCGCAAAGCATTTAGAATGTCGAAAAATGGCAAAGTCCAGCATTCGTATTTTAGGCTTCAAAAGTTCACCAAACATGCATGGGGATCCTGAAGCATTGTCAGATGTTTGCAGAATACTAGAAATGTTCACAAGGAATCTCAAGCTTTTTCGAAATTCCTGCAGAACTAAAAATGAACAATTGATGCTTCCCAACCCTCACGCTTGTCAGACAAATTTTTGGAGCCTAAAATGCGAACGTTTTTCACATATTTGCATCCTTCGTGAATCGTTTGCGTGCTTGCGAAAGCCAGTCTAAAGTGTCAGATGAGGTGCCAGAACTATTGACAATGACTGTATCCTCTCCAGTTGTGCACGTGGCAGATACTTTCTTACTTATCACTCAAGAATTGGTCTTCCAATTTCTTTTGTTTATTATCCCAATCACTGTCTTTTGCCTATGCCCTTTAATGAAAGTCTACTCCTGTGATATTGTACACCATAACATGTTCAATGTATTCTATTTCCTCTATCTATGCCTGTTTTCATGCAGCCTTATTGGATTTCAGCAGCCCATCATTTCATGATGATGATGACCTTTTTTCTGATATTCTTTGTGAGTTTGATTAACCCCCCATTTTTTGTGATCATCATTTTTAATAATCATTTTGCAGCGTAATGCCAAGCTATCTAAACAGCCAATGTACTGACCTGGCTTGAGTGCTGGTCCTAACAATGTAGGATTGTACTTAACATTAGAAAAAAGCTTTCCATATTTGGCTTCATCATTTTCTCTACATTACACTATGATCTTTCTATATCCTCCAAATAGTCTTAGATTAATGCCATTGCTAAACCGGTCTTTAGAAATACATCTTTGTCAGAGGAGCTAATGTAGCTAAATAAAAGGTTGCTATGCTTTGAAATACAAATTTTACTTGTATAGAACTATTGTCTTTTCTTGCAAGGGTCTGCAACGTCATGAAAATAAATAGTTACATATATAAACTGCATACAGGTACATGTAATACTACTGCTTTTTAGCATTGTTCATAGTTATTAAATGTATTATCCTAGCTTCAGCCTGATGAACAAACCAAGTATGAATACAACATACTGGTAGATTTTATCAATCTTCATGCTTCAAACTGTCTTGCATGATATCAATTAGATCAGATCTTACATCATACATGTATCATAAGTTCTAACCATGCTTCTTTCGTTGCATGTACATGTATATTTAAGCAGTATGGAAGCAAAATTCTGTTGACAATTTTGCTTTTATGGGTTCCATGTCTTGAAATATCTGGAGATTGATTTGGCTGTGTCATGTTTAATACTTGAAAAATAATCGTAAATTTGAACAGCAAGTGATTATATAGAAGAATATGAATAGATCAGCCGAGAATTTTCAAATTCAAATATGATATATTTGAAATTTTATATGTTAGAAATATTTTAGGCTTTGGACGCTTTTACTTACATGTACACAGATTCATAATCATTTACTAAAACAGTTTAGTATACTGCAGCTGTGTATTGTACAATGCATGACTTCAAATTTCTTGTCAATTATATTATTTCTGTGCATACATTATTTCTCATGTACATGTAATCCTTATTGTTGAATCAAGGAAGATTATATATACATAACTGGTACAATACTAAGACAAGTCTTCATGGATTGTTGTTGACATGTACCCATAGACATGTAATAAATTTACTAGATGAAAAGCAGCACGCGCGGATATCATTACGCGAATGGCATTAGGCCCCGCCTCTTTCGGATCATTTTTAAAGGGGCCGTTAAGCACCCGTTATCGCCATGATATCGATAACACTGTTGCATTATTCATATCTTTTGCGCATATCAATATTATTGTGACACTTTGATTTAATGCGCATTTGTTGCGCATTTATTGTGCATTAACTGCGCTGATGCGTGTAATGTTTCATAACGCGTACAAACAAATGCTACTAGTTGGAAGCATCTTCCAAATTGAATTATTCATTTTTGATCATGAACATTGATGGGTGTTTAGGTTGGCCTTCTAATGGATCTGGACAAAATGACAGAGCTTTAGGGGCCTGCATGTACCTCTTCAAGTGCGCATGTGTACATTGTGTATTATTATCACTTGCCAGTATGTGCTTTTTAACTGTGATCACAGTGTACATTTTGTGCAATATGCATTTATTAACCTGTTCAGCATGATTTGACTTGGGTATAACATGCATCTTCCATAGAACCCAGCCTTTGTTACATGTATCTTAGTGATAGGTTAAGGCCTACCTTTTTATTAACCATGTTATCATAGTCTTCATCTTTCTATTCTTTTCTTTTTTGTTCTTTTTTTGAAATCATTTTTTACAACTCTTTGTGATAGAGTGCAACATTGATACCATTATTTTCCTTTTCTTATACTGTAGTTCTCAACATTACAACTTATAAATCACCCTGTCCTCACATCTAACATCTTCTCAAAGTCTGATTGTTTCCATGTTACTTTTAGCATTCTGTTCGGTGATGTGTCATTGATGGATATCCATCCTGTGTGTGTAAAGGCTGTCTCTTTCATTGATTTGTTAACCCATTCGTGACAGGAATTATTTGAATCAGCTTTTATTCTTCAAATTGGCAACACCAACATTTTTATTTTATTGCTACATTTTTCTTATAAAACATCATGTATCTGAAATAAAAATAAATTGACAAAAGGATGATAAGAGGTCAAAAAGTTGCCAATCTGCAGGAGAAAAGAGTGATTTTAAACTCTCTATCACATTGCCAATTTAAGGATTTTGCTTATTTTCCTTTAAAAAATTTTCAGCATCAAACAACAGATATTGAGGCAGCCACAATGGGAACAGTTTGAGTAGAATTTTTTTCTGCTCATGTATTTGGTATGATTTTCAGGGCTTTGCATCAAAAGTTATTAGGCCAAACCACAAAATGTGGACCTCTGTCACGAATGGGTTAAACACCACTTAAATGTAAAACTTCATTTTGTCGTAGTGTACATGTCATGTTTATTATATAAAAAGAGAGGTATATGTTACATTTAATGCAATGGTGATGTTCATGTTCTACGTATTTTGAAATATAACAGCGTACATTGAATTTTGTGCATGTCTCGTCAAGTCTCATTCTTCATTGTGTTTTATTTGAGAAGTCCTACTCTTGGACTCATGTAAAATAACCAGTATTGCGAGTGGTAATTGTATTCTCTGCTTCTCACTCATAAAATCCTCATATAACTCAATTTAAGACTGCAATTTATTAGATATGCTTTGAATACTATTCTTGTCTCTTTTTTTTTTAAATGAAAATAGGTTTTAAGGGAACTGTCTCTATACTTGTGTCGTTTGGCCGTCATGCTTAGATATATGAATCTTAAGATTACAGTAAAATTTGTTACTTTGATAGAGCAAAAAAGTACTTATTTATTTATTCATTTAATTTTGAATATAGAATGATGCAGAAATCAAAATGTAGTTCAGAGATGTAGGCACATTAATATTTGCTTGAAGGTGTTCATTTTCACGTACTTATCCAAGGTGATTTCCCAAGTAAAAGAAATATCATAGGTTTGATACATGTATTTAGAGCTTTATAATGTAGTTTTTTTTTTCATTTCAAATTTACAATGGTTTTTAGCCCACTTATCCTCAGTTTTTAAAATGATACTGTTAATCCTGGGAGGATGATTTAGGTAGCTGGCATAAATTGGTCATCACTGATTGTGTGTTAATTGCCATTGCCAATAATTACTTTAAATTATACAGACATGCATCTGCTTCCTAGCAGTCAGGTGAAAATAACAAAAACCAACAGTCAACCCCCAATTTCCCTTTTAAAGTGATAAATATTTGCAATTTGCCTTGTTTTCCATTTTGTTAAGGTTTGCCATCTGATATGGATACACTGAGTTTTCCCAGAACTGAAATGGGTCTATCACCAATGGGTCCAAGCTTCCTGCAAGATTATGCTACCATGAGAAAGAGAGAAGTTGGAGAGAGAAGGGTGAGTCGGACTTTTGTTCACTTCAGATCAAAGGGCCTCTTGTAGAAAGAGATGCATTAATAAGCAGCTGACTTAAAAGAATTCAACGAATTAAACACAAGTCATAAGTATTATTAAAATGTGGTCCGGAATGGTTGAAAATCAAGTTTAATCAAATTTCATTTCCATTTTTTTTTTCATTTGAGAATGAGATGTAAATGCCATTATTAATGCAGGAAACCCCAAGTTGTACAAAGTGTATTATGGTAATTTAAAGATGTGAGAAATTGAAGAAAGAAAGACGAATGTCTGTTATTCTGTACTGAAGGCATTGTTTCACAAATGTTATATGATCACCAGGTTAAACTCAATGCCGGCTCTATCCCAACTCAATCCCAACTAAATGTCAACTCAATCCTAACTCTGTCTTCCTACTTTCAGGAATCTGCCTACTGTGAAGTAATGAAAGACCTGAATGCAGCAACCGACACAATGGATAAAGTAGGTACGACAGCCAAACCTAGCCTGGTCAGATCCAACTCCTCACCTGCACTCATCAAGACTGGTGAATCAACAACTCTACCGACCCTCTCTCCTCGCTCAGTAGCCCGTTCCTTCCTTGAGGATGCAGCTCAGAAGCCAGGCTCTTACAAAGACCCATCGCTCCTCTCCCAGCGATACACCCAGGAGGCATCAACGGAGCTGTTCCCATCAGTAACAGTCGAGAAGACCGAGCAAGGCAGTGTCGAGCAGGAGGATGGGCTTCTCCAGACCAGTGGGTCATCAGAGTTTGTAGACATCAGTTACAAGGAAATAGACAATGATGACCCAAAGGCCACAACAAAAGCAGTATCCTCAGCCACTCCTGAACACTCCACTGCATCACCTCCAGATGTCCATGATGGCACTGCCTCCTCAAAAACCACCCCAAATCAACATGGGGAAGCTGAACCGAAACCGGAAAAGCCACAGACCCTGCCGGTGGTACCCCATTCCATCAAAGGAGAGACCTCCCAGGAGACCAGGAAACGGTTAGATCACCTTCAGCCTTCCTCACGTCCCAGAAGTCACACTGTATCTATCATGGTCCCAAGAGAAAGGCACAAAGGACAGCAAGGGGATTCCAGCAGGATTCGCAGGACATCTGATGCTAAACACAGGGGATCCTTCACTCAGAGAGATTCCTACCGATCTGGTCTAAACCCAAGGTACATTGTGTGACAAGGTTATGTCCATTGTCTTTGGTATTCTTGTTAATTTGCTCCAGGCATTATTTCATCAAAAGTATAGGATTAAGTTTAGGGTTGCATTTGGGTTTAGATTAGGGTTAGGTTTAGGTAGAGTGTAGGGTCTAGGATAGAAATGAAGATGGTGATGTAGAAAAATCAACCAAGCTGTCGCAGGAGGATGTGTGATATAATCTTACATTAATATCTCTGAAATCGTCTGCTCAGTAGGGAAAATTGTATTGCCCAGCTGTTTTCAACCATGGGGGGGGGGGGGGGGGGGTATTGATGTAGTTTGATTATTTCCAGCAGTCATATACTCCATCCTTATGTTCTATCAAAATTTTTTGTTTGTTTCTAATTCTCTTTTCAGCTTTGTCTTCTTGCAAGTGTATTTTTCTCCATTGTTTACTGAGGGTGCTGAGAGGCCTACTGCTATACCTCTTTCTCAGGTTGGACAGAGAGCAGTCAAAGTATTGGACAGGATACCACCTTATGATACTCACAAGATAGGTGTGGTCTATGTGGGAGAATCTCAGGTGAGTTGTAACCTTCCTCTTCATGAAACCTTCCTTTTTGTGCTATTATTATTAAGTTTTTAGAATCACCTGGGCCTGGGAGGGGAAAAGCGAACTTAATCACTTTACTCTGACCACAAGACTTGCAGTTCACCAACATTTCGATTTTAGTATTCCTATCATTATTCCGAACTACAAATAAGATAATTTCACTTGTTTAAACTTTCACATTTCATGCAAAATGCCATCTCTTCAAAAATCGGGTCGCAGTCGGATCGTATAGTGTGCGGCGGGCTTTAAAGTGCCTAATAAGAAACTTGTATTATTATTGTTTATAATCAGGCCAATGATGAGACAGCCATCTTATCCAATGTCTATGGCTCAGCACGCTACATGAACTTCCT
Organism: Echinometra lucunter; assembly: GCA_029962745.1. Lineage (NCBI taxonomy): Eukaryota > Metazoa > Echinodermata > Echinoidea > Camarodonta > Echinometridae > Echinometra > Echinometra lucunter. Next base: position 2,053,611 of record CM057155.1, read on the forward strand.
ACGAGGGTTAGGTCAACTGGTGTCACTCAAGGAAGTCGACCCCGATGAGGTGTACACTGGAGGACTTGATAGAACCGGTTCTGATGGAAATTTCACTTACTGGTGGCAGGATGACATCATGCAAGGTAATCAAACAAAGCCTGAGTTTAATAGGAAGGCTCTCCGTCTATGACCTAACATTTTGACTTACACTAAGAAAGGATTCTTTTAATTTTTCTCAAACAACTTTTTAATATTATTTCTGATATTCTAGAATGTTTGTGCACGTGAAAACTCAAAATTGGATCAAAAACAATGTAAGATGTCATTTTGGTGGTGAAAAAAAATGACCCATATCTACACACACATCAGCTTGTAAGAATGGAATGCTGATGTTGTTGGTGTTACTGTTGTTGTTTTTGTTGTTGGTGGTGGTGGGTGTACAATGGACCTTCTACTAGGTACTGATTCGGTTTTCCTTTCCTTCTTGCACAGTAATTTTCCACATAGCAACCCTGATGCCTAACAAGGAATCTGATCCTATGTGTAATGGCAAGAAGCTTCACATTGGTAATGACTTTGTGTCAATCATCTATAATGAGAGTGGGCAGCCTTATAAACTTGGAACCATCAAGGTAAATACATTTGAACATCTTTTTATTGGCAATTATCTTCCTTAGGCTATTTAATACTAAGCCATAGATAACTCTGGCTGGAGTCTTTAAAAGTGTTTACTGTATTATAACTGAATGACATAGTGCCCAAAGAATCAGATTACACTGACTAAAGTTCTGTACTTTTTCTTTCACTTTCTGTTGGGTGAGGCTCTTACATGTAGTTACTCTAATACTCTTTGCTTGTTATCATGTTCATCTTGCACTGTATTCGAAAATCAACGGCTTGTATACTGGTTTATTAACACATAAGTCCAAGAGTAGGAAATGAAAAATTGTACAAATTGGGATGAATGAATTAAGTTTTTATACTTTATTGGATACCCTCAAACTGTAGTTTTTGAAGAAAAAGAATTCCAAATGAGCAAAAAAAATTAAAGTACAAAACTTACATTTTTCTATTTCTATACATTAAAATTACTTTTTAATGTGATCTCTCTCTCTCTCTCTCTCTTTCCCTCCCTTTCTCTCTCACACAGGGTCAGTTCAACTTTGCAGAGATCATTGTGGAGCCATTAGATAATGACAGCAATCTAGTGTCTATACAAGCCAAGCCAGGTAAGAAACTTTATGTCAATTAAAAGCCACCGTTAACACAACCTGACCATGATTTGATTTTGAAATATAAATCTTATGAAAGTTCAAAAATGTAAATTCTTCCTGATTTACATGAAAATCTCAGACTGTCTCTTTATCTTGTTTATTGTCGTATCAGTTGCATGACTAGCCATCATCACTTTGGTGTTGAATGATTTCATTCCTCCGATTTGAAGGCTTTAGATTTGGTATGTTATGCGATGCAGGGGTGATTCTTAGTTAACCCATTCGTGACAGAGTGTCCATATTTTATGGTTTGGCCCAGTAAGTTTTGATTTAGAGCCCTCAAAACATACCAAATACATGATCATAAGGAGTAAAAAAAATTCTACACATACTGCATCCATTTTAATTGCATCAGCATTTGTCATTAGATGCTGAAAAAAAATTAAAGGAAATATTAAGCACTAAAATGCTTAAATTGACAACACAATGAAAGTTCAAATCATGTTTTACGATGGAAAATGGCAAGTTTTTACTTTATACCATACCTTTTATTTATTTATATCCTTTTCAAATACATTAATGTTTGTAAGAAAAATGTAGCAGTAAAAAGAAAAATACAGGTGTTGCCAATTTGAAGAGGAAAAGCTGATCAAATCAAGCTTTTGATAATTCCTGTCATAATCATGGCATTGTTTTGATAATGTCTTATCATGTGGACAGAGCTCGAGCAGATGCTGGGACGACGAGGCCCATGGATGGTATCAGACCAACGAGCAGCTCTCCTCATCAGGCAGATGGCACTTCATGCTAATGTGAGCTTTATTCCCTCACTGAAAATTTCATATGTATTTAGTAGTCTTAAAAACACATAGGATTGAGTATAAAAAGGCCTACTTGTAGACAGACATTGTCATTGTGAAAAACCTTTAGCATGAATTTGAAGTAATATAGTACTGTGAACTGCCACTGTTTATTTTTGAAATGCTGACACTTTATAACATCAGCAAGAAAGTATATATGATCCTTGTAGGTAAGCATTTATTTCTCATGCATGATGTTTTAATCACATCAAGAATGGTACATCAAAAGCTGATATATCCCTTGTTGTGAATTTGAGATGTTTATTTGCTGAAAATAATTTAAGAATGATTAAAAAATATATGATACTTTGGATCATAATTCCAAACTTTTTCCTTGATATAACATGAGTGAGACCTGTCAAATGAAAGGCATATTTCACTTTCATGCCGTGATGGTATTACTTTCAAAATGTAAAAAATGGCCTTTATCTTTGTTTCAATCACTTTTCCAATATACTCTCTTTCCTATTGATTCTCTTAGCTGGCTTCCCAGATCCATCGTAGCCGCCCAGCCGAAGCCTACTGCTCCAACTGGCTAGAACGACTGAGACACATCATACGAATCCAGGAGAAGGTCAGCCACATGGGGGCGCCCTCTAATCCTATGATGAATGTCATGTCGTCTCGTTATCTCCAGACCCCAGAGAAGAAATCAAGCGGACAGACCAAGGCAGCTAAAATTAGTGACTTTACAGATTATGCTTAACTTGCATTTCATTAGCTGACAGAACCTCTTGCTTAATGATATACTGGCTCAATTCAAGCTTCTCTGGGAGAAAAAAAGGCTGAGTGTGAAGTTTTTAGTCTGCAATGGTCTGAATAAAGCTACCAGTGTTCACCAGAGGAATTATCTGTAACTTTAGAGATTATGCAGGTATTAACCTTTATCATGATCTTGGGAAGAAGAAAATGTTATACAAAGTTCCAGATTATTTTTAGGTTAGTCGGTAATTTTGTAATTGTTTCCTATAAAATGATGAATAAGCTTTCTTTGGTATGAAATATAACCTTGCTTAAATATATCTTGTTTATAATCACCTGGAAAAACAACAGTCTTTTTTTCGTACAATGTAAACTATTTGGTCTACCAACCAACTATTGTGTATGTACACATGTACTAAGCAAAGTTAGTATTAGATGGCTGATTAGATTAATTTTCAATGTTATGATTAAATATGTAATTGTTTCTCTTTACAAGTATAAATATTTGAGATCAATGAACTATTTGCAGCTGTTTTAGTTCTCATTCTGTTGATCTTTACTTCTCAATCACAGCAAAAGTAAGAAATTTCTCTAGAAACTTCCCAACAAATATTGGGATGTTTCATGAATGGCAGTATTTTTAATCCCTTACTAGAATAATACAAATACATTTATAGGAGTCCACAACTCATGCAATGAATTGGTATATTTCTAATGTATTCAAGCTATTCTGCAATGTAATATTGTTTCCTTTTAAATTATTCAAATGTTGGGTTGGGTTGTTGTTTTTTTTTTTTTTGTGTGTGTGTGTGTAGCATATATTTTTTCAGAAGTTTTTGGTTAATTGTATTATATGCATAATTGTTTAATTTGTTTGAGCAGTTGCATTGTTGGGAGCTCTGTTACACTACAGCGCAGTAGAGTATATTTACATAGTGACTGCGCTATATAAATGGTCTAATTATTATTATTATTATTTCTGATATATGCATACATGTAATATAATATGTCACCATACTACAAATATCATTATTCTGTTATACAGTGTATGATACATTGTAATATGAATTAAAGTACTATGATATTGATACATTTTGCAATGCTTGTGAAATGTATATATTTTGATTGTTATTTGTAAAAAAATATATGTATATAGATGAAAATTGATTACATAGCTACAATTTGCAAAATCTTTCAGATATTAGCCTTCATAATTGTGCATGATCATGAAATTCACTCATTATGCCATATTTGTGACAATGTACATTTTTGATTCATTGTTGATATAGATGAAAACTGATATATAGCTTCTGTTTGCAAAAAACTCTCAGCATCTGGTCTTCATGATTATGCCATATGTTCATATTGTGCTTGCTAGTATTATAGTTTATACTCCAAAACAAATATAATTCAAATGCAAAATATCATTGCTGAAATTGATTTGTGTCTCACCATTGCTTGAGATATTTATTACTGGTAAATGCAGGTGTGAATTTTGATAAGAGAATCACATAATTGTATGTAGTAAGGAAAGTATAATGTTTGTGATTTATCTAATCAAACTCAAAACAAAAGGTGAAAGATTTTGTAAGAAAATGTTGTTTTTGTTATATTTTATTATATTTTGTTATATTCTTAATTTGCTTTACATCTTGTGTGTTAAGTGACTTTGCAATCTGAACAATAATTGCAAAGTTGGACCTTCGGTCATTTTTCTCGTCCATTACTAGTATAACAAGGTTTCATATGATCATGAGAGCACTAGTTGAATTCAGTATCACCTGTATTTCAGCTTTTATAGATAATAGTGGGTTCTTGTATAGCACTCATGTTTGTTAGAATTGACACTCCTGACACTCCATTGTTATTAACCTGGCTTTAGCATGGCTGCTATTTGGGCTCTCTAGCATTACAAGGAATTTCTTCCTACCGGGTACCCATTTACTACACCTGGGTCGAAAGTGGCAGTTGTAGATGAATTAATGTTTTCCAAGAAGACATTGATGCCACGGCAGGACTTAAACTGTCAACCTTGTGATCTACATTTCAGCAAGGTATCCACTAGACCACGACACCTCTAAATATGATTTAATTATGCATGTACTAATACTGGTTTCGTTTAAAGAGCTTTAAATGAAGACTGACAAAAACACAAGTATTTAATATTGCTAACTGTCTTCTGAGAATGTACATTCACTGGTGCTGAAGATCCATAATATGAATCACCATTATTTTTGTTTGCCCTTGTTTTGTGCAATATGATTACATTTATTTGTTATGGCTTTGTTTTCTTACAAAATGTTCAGTTCTTAAAAAATACATGTAGAAGTTTGCCAGGGCTTGGTGAATGATTAAATGTGACCCAAAAGTACAGTACTATGGAATAATGTGTTTTGTATATCATAAATGTCTTTTTCTAATTATTTTGATTACTAAGAAAAGTGTTTCAAAGTATTTTGTTTTTCCACAAGACTCTTACTGGAAGCATTCTTTAGTTTTAAAAAAAAGGACACTAATTTAATGTGCTGGGAGTGGATTTGCTTGAGATAATGCTTGAATGAATTAGTGAGTCTGATGGGGGACAATTCTTGAATTTGCAAAGAAAAAATACTCATAAATGGCCTCGTAATTGTAGTCATACACCAGACAAACCAATAAAAATGATATATCAATTAAAATATGCAGTAAAAAGCTCCCATTGTTGCTGCATGATGATATCCTAGCGTGATCATACATTCACTGATTCTTAAGTGATTAACATAGAAAGTTTTCTGTTTCTTGACCACATTATCTGCTTATTGAATGAAGTTAGATTAGAAGCTTCTAATAATACATGCAGTTACTGTTGAAATGAAAGGTAATAAGGCAGAAAAGAAGGCTTAGAGAACTTTGTTTTGACAGGGAAGATTGACGGGAAAGAGGAGTATGGGAAGGGGAAAGATATACTTTGAATGGACAGTCTGCAGAAATGGCTAGAGCAGAAAGGAATGAAAGACCAGGGAGTAGTGCTCATCGAGAGGGCTAGGAATCAAGGGTTGTGGAACAGTGTGATCGCCAAAGTCTATAAAACTCCCATCTCCCTGGTCTATAGATATAATGGCTGAGAGAGAGAGAGAGAGATAAGGCAGAAATACGCATACTTAAAGTCATATGCACAAACAATCGTCACTAGCAATCAATAATAGCATATGCTGGTAGTTGGGGACTGAATTATTAAAATCTGTATTATAAATATTTAGTTTTTAATTACTAATCCTGAGCTCTTGATAATAAAAGTGAGTGACTGTGGTAATAGTCGTGCCACTGGGTAATATACTGGAAGAGGAATGAAAAAACTTCACTTATTTTGGAGACATTTGCTTAAATTTTCTTGAGAATTAGTGAGTGAAATACGGAGCTTTCATCTCCAATTTAAATTCCCTTGCAGAATATCTAGGAGGAATTAATAACCCACTGGCTACTAGACGTGGCCCCTGTATTAAGCCTATTGAAAATAGAGAATTCGGTAGTCGACGGGTTCATCCAATCCGAGGTCCAACATCCTCTCACATAGAGATCGATCCGCCATATTTTTGTTTCAGGTCCTTGACCAATGAGAGTTTTGGTCAAGTCGGCTTATTTAATCAAGGTGTATGTGCTGGAACTTCATTTCTCCAGACTTCAGACAACAATCCATTATATGCCATTATTCACAGATAATTTACAAGACCAGACTTATTGATGACTTCGTCAGACTTTCCGATGAAGTAACAACAAAAATGAACTCTATAAAGTGCTAGGCTCTTAAAAGGATAATCTTCTTTAAAGTCCTTCTTAAACTAATCTCTTGAAACACGGGCTTATGCAGTCAATAGAGTCTCATTAAGTACGATGATGAACTTGCTTCCGTTAATCCTCTAATAATAAAAAGGATGAAAAGATTATCACGATCTTCCTCTCTCTTGCTATTCCTTCTAATTTGAATGGCTAATAGCCAATTCTATTGTTGGTGTTAGTAAACAGCGGAAAAGGTACACTGTAATGGTCTTGGTGATATATTTTGTGGCGGGCTCCGAGCTGCTTGAATTGGTCCCTTCCAATTTTCTCTCAATGCTTTCTGTCCATTTGCTTTACTTTTTTAATTTCATTTTTATATGGGCGTTGGTTTTCCTAAAGCTCTCACACAACCTGTCTCTATTTGAACCACACCAATTGATGTGGCTATAAATTCCCAACTCAGTGAACAAAAGCGCTCCTTATTGTGTGACAATCAGGGTTAGTGCAAAATGCTGACGAGCACGCAACATTATTTATACTACAAAAGTCTAAGGTAATATGGGAATTCATGGGCACAGAGGGATCATCAGTTTTATTTCTTATAAACTAAATAAACTGATCAAATACCCACATGCACCCCACCTTGTATGTGTGCAGCGCGTCGGAGCGTCTTTCAAGGGGGAGGGGCACCAGCGAAAAAGCGTGGGGAGGGGGGAAGGGGACATCTACAAAGGGTGAACACAAACAGGAAAAATATTTCTGGGTTTTATTTTTATTTTGTTTTTTTTAGAGCTAGGTATATTTTTATTTTGGAGTAAAAAGGGGGGTAATCAAGAGGGGAATGGTACAAGAAAGAACAGGCCGGGCGCGAACTAGACTGCATAAAAAGGGACATTTGAAGGGGTACTCGGAAGGAGAATTGCAATATTCTAACGGAAAGGGGCACTAAAAATGGACACTTATCATGATCAAACTGGACGCTCATTATAGAAGTGGAAAGGAACAGGCTTATCAGTATCGAGGGGGAACTCATCGCAAGGAGAAATGGCACTTAGGAGAAACCAAAGGGAGCACTCAGAAATAACAGTTGGTATGCATTAAGATTCAAAAAGGGAGGCTAATCAGAAAAAAAAAGGGGGGACTTATGGCACTTAACAGAAGGAGAAATGGAACATACTAGAAAAGAAAGGAGTCATTTATCCGATGTAAATTTGAGGTTTGTATCAGATTTCAAATGGGGCATTTGCCTAAGTGGAAAAAGAGATCTTATCGGAGGTGAAAGGGGGCACTCAGCAGAAGGGGAACTGAACTAGGCCTATTAGAACCGAAATTGGGCAGTCAAAAGGGAACTTAGTCATATTTCAGTAGAGGCATTCATGAGAAATAAAAATTGTGCACTTCTCAGAAAGAAAAAGGGGAAAGGGTCACTAATCTGGTGTAAAGGGTGAGCATGAGTTGTGGGATTTAAGAAGGGCGACTTATCTGCATGGAAAGCACACTTACTGGAAGGTAAAGGGCGCTTATTAAAAACGAAAACTGGCCCTTGTAAAAAGGAAAACGGGGGCACTCAACAGGTTTGAAAAGGCTCATTTTATGGCTAAAAAGGAGCACGTTTGGGTGCTTTGAAAAGTGGAGGAGCACTGTGCCCCACCCCTGCCCCTCCGGCTCCGCCGCCCATGTGCGGACTCTCATTCATCTCCCTGTATGCTGGTTTGCAGGCCGGCAATATTCAATTCAATTCGGTTTATTTCCACTCAAGATTTAAAAAAAAAATACATAAACTTTACAGCAAATATAAAACATGATGAAAAGGGAATAAAACATAAAGACAGGAGGATGTACATATAAAAGCAGTCATCAATTTGAAATAAATAGACAATACATTTAAAAAAGATAGGGGTTGAATTAAAGATGGTTTGTATAGCGATTTCAACCCATATGCGGTGGGCGCTCCAACTTTTATAGTTACTATAAAAGTTGGAGCGCCCACCGCATATGGGAACGAATGTACATAACGCGCTAACTGTGTACTGTACACAGTTAGCGCGTTATGTACATTCGTTCGATTTTTTGTCTATTTTGACCAGTATATGCAGATTTATTTTAATATTTGCAATGAGAAATTATCAGGGAAATTCAGGTCGCAGCTTTGCGGTGCTCAAATGCCACAAGAATTAGAGAAAGTTTAAAACTTGGAAGCTAACTGAGTGCGAAATTCACTCGCTTTTGACTCATGAAGCCTGTTTATGTGAGAAGCCGTACTCCCTACACAGGTTTCCGTAAGCAGTGTGAAGGAATTCGTCGCCAGTGGGTAAAAAGAGTTCAGAAAGGACTTTGAAGTAAAGAAACATTATCATTATGTACTTTGGCGTAAAATTTAATGAGTGAAAACATGACTTTGTAAAGTAAGATTTAGGGATCCCGTTTACTACGGCTTCTATGCTGCAATCGAACTTTTACTGACAAAACTAAGTTGAAAAACCATCGAAAGTACAAAAATACATCATACCTTCATCCGTCAGATATGACCATTGTCTTACCTCATCTACCCATGTATCCATGCTTTATTTTATTGATCTAGAATATAAAGTAAATGAACAACATCGGGGCATATCTCATATCTTACATTCATTTTGTACACAGAGCCAATCGCGGTCAGCGCGCTTGCCCACCGCAGCAATGGCGTCGGCGATAGAGGGCCAAATACATAAACCGGAGGTGAAATTGGTCTATAGTTAGTATCAAATCCTTCTAGTAGGATTCATGTTCATAACATGCCATCAACGACATGTGCCTGTACTACACATTTTGCAATTATATTGTTATCTGGCTCGATGAGAATATCGGATTTCAAGAATCAAAGCTTATTGAACTGAAAAAATATATTCTTCATGAAAATTTGTTCTTATTCAGCTTGCAGTCTACAATTGATTTAGCTTTCTAAACAATCCATTAAAGGGGGTACCCAATGCTGAAACAATGTTAGTTCATTTAAAAGAGCATTATTAACAGAAAATCATCTGCCTAAAGTTTTTTAAAAAGTCGTGTTGCCAAGGAAACCCCCAAATGTGGTAAGATTTCAGTATATTTTTGACCCCTCAGCTGTGACCCAGTTTCAACTGGGTACCCACTTTGACGTCATTTTGACGTCAAAGTGGGTACCTTGTCGCGCACTTCTAGCAAAATGCGCGCAAGGTATAATACAAATTGTACAGTCTAGCGCGCAGCACAACTGTTATTAGTCTATGACTGCAATGCGCGAAGCTGGGTACCCACTTTGACGTCATACCTCATATTCAATTTTTTGGGTCAGCTCTTGACTTTTTAATGAGAAAATTAGTCTAAATGCATTGATTTCGATTGAAAATCATCATATCTTTAATGTTATTCTTCTTATAATTCTATTCCCGATCATATATCAATTTTTTGTTTACCATTGTGTAATCACTTTAAAGTCTTCTACTACCTACTACTACTGCTGCTGCTACTACTACCACCACTACTACTACTACCACTAGTCACTACCACTAGTCACTACCACTACCACTACCACTGCCACTGCCACTGCCACTACCACTGCCACTGTCACTACCACTGCCACTGCCACTGCCACTACCACTGCCACTACCACTACCACTACCACTACAACTGCCACTGCCACTGCCACTGCCACTGCCACTATACCACTGCCACTGCCACTACCACTGCCACTGCCACTACCACTACCACTGGCACTGCCACTGCCACTATACCACTGCCACTGCCACTACCACTGCCACTGCCACTACCACTACCACTTCCACTGCCACTGCCACTGCCACTGCCACTACCACTGCCACTGCCACTACCACTACCACTACCACTACCGCTACTATTACTACTACTAGTCTGCTACCATTACTACTCAAAACCCTTGGACAACGTTCCCTCCTCTGCATGCTCCTCTTTCCTCATAAGGATCCAATGTGCTTGTACCGGTACTTGAATTGTTCGAGTCAGTGCAGTGATGCATGCAGTGACGTGATGTGAGCTCAGATATATTTAGCGAAACTGAAATGTGCATTCATAACCGGACGTACAACAATTCGCGCCGCGGCGCACGTGTTCGCTCTCATCTAGTAGCTAGCTAGCTAGCTAGCTATGCGCTATAGCGAAGTAGCTGTCTTGCTGATCAATATCTGAGAACGCATGTACTGTGCCAGGATTCCGGGAAACGTCTTTACTCCATAAAGTACTAGAAGGGAGACTGTACACACCTTAAACTGAACTGCAGTAATCACAAGTGATTCTTGATTTTGAGCTCGAGGTAAGCCACGACTCCCCCTCATTTAAGGTAATATTGTAAGCTATTAAACTTCCAGTTCCATCGACTAAATTTGTCGAACCGCCGACGCCATGGAGTGGCATGGTCAAGGCGGTGGAATGAACGGCCAGTGCAGGCGAGGCAAGACGATCGTATTCCCATGCCTTTTAACCTTTTACTAGTAATTACAGAGATTGAAGACAAATTTGGCGATCAAGTTAGAAATAAAGTATTGAAATAAACTACCAATTACACAAGAATATATACGGTATATGCAATGTACATGTAAAGTAACGTTAATAGATGTAGGCCTAGATCCACATGTATTTTTACATGTATCTGGGAAATCTGAAGAAGGTTGTTGTGTAGACCCTAGTTGAAATTATGTTCCTGGAACTTCTTGCACACGGGAAGTTGATGCCAAGTCGATGATGTTGACCTCCATCATTGTGTGTTAGAATAAAAATAGCAATGAATGTTCAGGATCTAGTAATAAATCCTAAGTAACATTAAGTCACGAAATGACAATAACCTATCATCAACAACTAGAAATACTATTTTTATGATCTGCTTTGTTTCTGTTCAATTTCTTTTATGAACTTCACGCTATCCTTTTTGTTGATTAATGATGAATGTTCATGTTTATGTTTATGTGTAAGAAGAACAGAATATCGTATTTCAGTGAAGTTCAATTCAATTCACTAACAAAAACTGAAATATCTGGCTTGGTGTAACTGATGATGTTGTGGATAGTTGACTGACTTTTATGATGATGATCAGTCTTTTTTTTTTTCTCTCTTCTTCTCTGGTCTGACGTTGACTACCTTGTCTTTTAGTTTTGGGGTTTCATTCTCTTGTAGCAGTGGATCCAGAATCTTTTTAAATGGGGGCTGATCAGCTCTTTCAGTGTCTGTTTTGCCTGAAAAAATTGCTGACAAGCAAAAAAAAAGGGGGCCTCAGTACTTCATAGCATTTTTACAATAAGCAAAAGAAAGAAGAAAAGGTCTTTGGCTTCTTAAAGGCAGATGGGGCGTGGCCAATTGCCCCCCCCCCCCCCCAATTGAATACCATCATTTGTGAGTCATGATTTTTGGGATGTTGACATTAATTAATCCTTTTTTTTTCTATTTGTAATCTGTATTTTTGTCAGTTTATGCAAGAAATTGTCAGATGAAGCGATCAGAGTTAAAATGCTAATTTTACAATTTTCAAGTACCAGTCATCTTAAGCATGTTGAGCAAGTTGATTTTGTTATCTTGCTTTTAAGATTCTTCTGTTTACTTGTGTTATATGAATTTTTTTTACATGTACATGTACAGTGTAATACTTTTTAATTTTACAGTTTGATGATTTGTAGATAGGAGTTCTAAAGCATTATTTCTGCTTCACTCTGATCAATTGAATTGTTACGAAAGTGTCTACTGAAACATGATGATTTACACATGTATTCCGAGTTCCACCATCAAAAGTGCAGTGATGGGGAAATATGATTCCAAATACACTCCACTATCGTTAAAACTGAATTCCGAATGTCAGGTGGTGTAGAGGTGCTGAAACCATCACTCTGTGGAGACGTCTGATTTGATGAATTTATTCATCTTTTATGATTCGGAATAAAGGGGAGCTGGTGCAGATGGTTAGTATTATTGTTCTAAAATCAAACAAAGTCTGTAGTGATTTTCTTCATGGCGTCACAATCATGACAACATTTCCCAAGCCTTTCCTATTCTCAGCCAGCAGCCAGCAGAAATTGATGGAAGTTGAAAAAAAAAAGAATTTTCACACCTACGTGTAAACTCCACCTGCTTTTTTGTATTTCAAATTTTTAATTGAAATGATTAGAGACCTGTGAAATTTTTCTTCTCCACTTTCCTCGGACCGATTTACATGTGTATTTCCTGAGAATGATCTTTGCCACATGGTTTTGTGAGGAAATACATGTAGGCATGAATTAGGCATGTACATATATGTAAGTACATGTTGTATGTACTTGTATTTATCATGTTAATCCATTCGTGACAGGAATTATTTAAAGCCTAATTTAATCAGCTTTTATTCTTCAAATTGGCAACACCAACATTTTTATTTTATTGCTACATTTTTCTTACAAAATGTAATGTATCTGAAATGAATATAAATTGACAGAAATTATGAGAAGTCAAAAAGTTGCCAATTTGCAGGGGAAAATGGTGATTTTAAACTTTCTATCACATTGCCAATTTAAGGATTTTAATGCTTATTTTTCCTTTTAAAAAATTTCAGCATCAAACAACGAATATTGACGCAACCAAAATGGGCACAGTTTGTGTAGAATATTTTGCTCTTTCTGCTCATGTATTTCGTATGATTTTTAGGGCTTTGCATCGAAAGATATTAGGCCAAACCACAAAATGTGGACCTCTGTCACAAATGGGTTAAATACTTACATGTAGATGGAAGAGGGAACTGATACTAATCATTAAAGTATGATGGCAGTGTTGTTTTTAGTTAAAAGTGAAAAGTTTTTTTTATTAGGGCACTAACACCCACATCTTTTCAAAGATCAAAGATGTATTAAAATCATGATACAAATTTGAAAGGGTTAAAGTCGGTTAAAGAAATTCTGTGCCATGAGGAGCAAGCTTAAAGTAATAAGAATTTTGATGTGTCATCAACAGTGTGTTATCAGATGAGACCTGTTTTCACGGTCCAGTGAGGTTCAGTGCAGTTGACCGAGCTTTAGCAATAGATTAAAATGTACGGATTTTAAGGCATTACAAGAACGCTGCGGTTGTACTAAAAAACCAGAAAGATTCAGCTTTGCATAGTACATGTTTGCACAATAAAATAAAACATCATTTTCTCTTTTATTGATTTTGGAGCAGCAGTGCGTGTGATGAGGAAGATCTGAAAAGTAAACAGGTGTTGCAGGGGTGTGGCTATTAATATCGCATGAACTAGCCTGCATTTTATTTATCTTATTCTTTTTATGAAGATGTCTTTTGTTGTTTTTGTATGTGTTATTGAACAAAAATCTAAACATTATATTATCCAGAATTCCAGACCACACCTATCTTGCAAAAGAACAAAGCTAATCAGTGCCAGGAATCATGAATACAAAAAAGCAAAATCATCATACACAATGAAACCTGTATGTAAAGACCGCTTAAGGCAGACAAGAAAAGCAGTCTTTATTGAGTACATGGTCTTTTAATGAAAGTGTAAGTATAGGTTCCGTTGATACACATTTCACTGGGAAAAACTATTCAAGGGAAACAAAAATTGTGGTCTTCATATATGGGTGGTCTTTCTATACAGGTTGTTGCTAAAGCAGGTTTGACTGTATTTCCAATGAATTGTGGATACTGAGCAGGGAAAAAATTATTTTTTTTATTTCGGGGGCTCCATTTCAAGTTTTATACAATTTTTCGGGGGCTACTTTTTCAACTTTCGGGGGCTACTTTTCCCATTTCGGGGGCTACTATTTTCGGGGACTAGTTTGAAGTTAAACATCACAGATTTGTTGATTTATCACAAGAACGAGCAAGTTTCATGTATATAATGACCTCTATCACCCTTTGGCCTTTGACCTTGAGTCCCCAAAATCTAATCAGATCATTGTCCTTCCCATATGCATTCATGAGCCAAGTTTGAAGTTGATCCGTCAAAAGGTTACTAAGTTATCACAAGAACGAACCATTTCTATGTACAAAATGACCTTTATGACCTTTGACCTTTGACCTTGAGTTCCCCAAATTTATTCAGACATTGTCCCTCCCATATACATACATGATGCAATTTTAAAGTTGATCTGTCAAATGGTAATTGAGTTATTGCAACAATACATTTCTATCTACATGAATGACCTCTATGACCTTTGACCTTTGACCTTGAGACCCAAAAATTTGATCGACCATTATCACTTCCATATGCATACATGAGCCAAGCTTGAAGTTGATCCATCATATGGTTACTGAGTTATTGCAAGAATGATCCATTTCTATGTACATGTAGGTGTGCTCATAAATATTCATATCTGGTGTGAATATTTATGAGCACCATCTACCTAGCTGATTGTGCAATCACTAACCAATAAAGATGTATATCATTTTTTATCTAAAGTTGTAACTATAGCACCACACGTATGTGGAGGTGCTTATAAATATTCACAATATCTGAAGGGGATAGATATTCATATCTGAAGCTCATAAATATTCATATCTAACTTGAATATTCATGAGTGTGATTTGAAAATACTAACCATGAAAGATATGTATTAAGTTTTGTATAAAGCTTGAGCACACCCACTGAATAATTGAGCCACAAAAGCTTTCACCGAGAGCTTGGCTGTATTATTGCTCCCAAAGTTAATGCGACGGGCAGTCCTAGTCGCATTGGCGGGAAAGATTCATACAACTGATGGAAGAACGCATGATCAAGCGCATGTGCCATGTGCCATGTGCTTCATCAGGGCTTTCCAACAGTGCTGAAACTTTCCTGCAAAATGCGTTTGGTTCAGGAATGGACTTGCTCGATTCCCACCAATAACTTTCGGGGGCGATTTTCTAATTTTCCGTCGCCCCCGAAATCATTTTTTCGGCCGATTTCGGGAGCTCTTTCAGGCGTTTCCGGGGCGAATTCGCCCGCCGCCCCCGTGTATTTTTTCCCCTGATACTGAGTGCTGAAACAGTCACTGTAAAGTGAGAAGAGAAGGAAATACAGACTAGTATTGACTCTCTAAATATCCTACAATGTACATGTACATGTATTTCCTCATTCCAGAAAGTTGTTTAAGTTCAGTTTTTAGACTTATGACAGGGCTCCACACAAACATATTTGTAGGGGTGTGCATTGTCATTCCGTGCTCTGTATGTATTGAGCCCTGTGTTGAAATGGTTAATTTTTTTGGGGGGGGGGGAGGGGGGGGGGGGAGGGGGGGGGGGTAGACCTGGCTTTTAGGGGCCCATTTGTCCCGGGCGCCTTTATATAATGTGGAGCCCTGCTTGTGATAATACTGACAGCATACAATGTAGAATTGTATGTAAAATGGAACAGTAGATGCAGTTCGTAACCCTGTAGGGAAAAAGAGCACGAAAGTAGAATATTGTATCACAGGAGGAAGTGTAAGCCTGTGAGGTGTTCATGCGAAACTGGGTTTAAAAAAATTGGATGTCCACAATGACATTTTCATATCAATTGAGGACTGTATACTATAAAGTATCAAATTCCAAGTTTTCAAATTTGTTCTCCAAGTCTGTGTTTCAGTTTCATTAAACGTAATACATGTACATGTACATGGAGGTCTTATATGATTTCAATTTGTTCTGTAATTTATACAGTGTTTGTAATTTATGCATATACAGTATACATGTACATGTACAGTGTGCTGTAATTTATGCATACAACATACGGTGTTTACATTGTATAATTTGCATTGATTGTACAACGAGTGGAAAATAAATTATACTTACACTTACATTGTCTTAAATGTATGCAGTCTTAGTGTGAAATCTCATCTGTTTTCAATACCAATACTTGCAGCTCAGTGACCTAAAAACTGCACATTCCATTTCAGTAGAAGGCTAAAAGGCAAATCACATTTTTAATCTAAGTAGACTTACAATTTTGCATAGCATGCGAACTACATGTATATTCATCTCTGGTTGCAGAAAATAAAAATAAACTTCAGTAATTGGGGGGGGGGGGGGGGGTTACTAGCATGATTTGCCACCCATAGTAAATATTGAACTTTCAGAATTTTTGTATCTGTAAGTTTTGTAATGTATACATGTAGATCTGTAAGAAGAAAAAGTAGTTTTGTGAATTGTTAATAGGAAATGGTCATCTTGCCTTGACTACATACACGTGTACGTACAGAATTCATCTTACTCTCCCGCATGGAAGAGCAGAAGGAGGTTTTGATTGGATCGTAATGCTAGCATTCTAGTCATGCAAAGGGCACTGTGTGGTGTGACCTATGTTGAGTGAAGGCACGTTTGCTTGCATCTAGCCTGGTTTCAGTCAATCTGTTTGAAATCAAGTTTTAATCTCATAGATGCTTAAACTGAACACTACACACCTACAACATGCATGTACCTGTAATGTTTAAAAGCTAGAAATCGCAAAATATCCTAAGTAGCTGAAGTTTAATATTCACTAGGAATGAACAGAATTCATTCTGTAAAACAAATTTGTAGTCTATAGATCCATTCTGAAAATTATATTTTGCTTTGCCTGAAAGCTAGGTTACCCATTTCCGATTACTTTGCATGGGTGACATGGGGAGAGGGACAGATCTAATTACTGCACAGTATGTACATTGTAAAAGTCTCAAAGACCATGCTAGTGTAATTCAAACCAATGGAAAACATACAACACACTGGGAGGTGAAAGGTCTGGTTGATAAAAATAGAATGGGGAAGGGGTCAAGGGGAATGGATGTAGCCATTGGGCTTTTAGCTGCTTTTAAATTTTAATTATTCACTTTGTTTTGTTGTTCGTGGGGTGCTTAGAACACAAATCATAGAAGTTCTATGGGATTTACCTGTACCTGTGGGAGTGAGGCATACATGTAGATAAAATTCATTATTTCTCTCTTTCTTTCTACAAAAGAGGATGCAAAATGATAAGGCAGACCATTAAGTAGCCTGAAAGTTATTTAGGTGGTTGAGAAGTACTAGTACTGGAAATCCTGGATCTAAATAAGGGGAAAACCATGCCAAATAACTGACCAATAGCAAAGAAAATCAATTTTGTCAACCCCTCATTGTAACTGTGGCAAAATAAAGGTACATGTAGGTCAAAGAACTAAATGCTGTTGAATGTGGATTTTCTTTTTCTTTTTGGCCCTTTTTCACAGCTTGTGAAGTTTAAAATGATTCATAAGCCAAATGTCTGCAGTGTAAGTTATAAAGACTAAATGCTACAGTACACCTTTTTTTTTTCATTCCCCTTGGTTATTTTTTTTATAAACTTGCAATGCATCATTACTTCAAGAAGTGCTCTGTGCTTGGTGAAATCATGAGAGTAAGCTTCTGGAAAGATCTAAAATAATACGAGGATACTCTCACTCACTCTAGCTCTGCTCTAGTATCATAAAACTGCTGGATATGATCCAAGGATTAAAGTCTAATGCTAGTAGGTGTGAACGTGAGCCTTATGAACTCTTGGCTGTAATCCTCCAGTGTGCATTACTACTATGGTTTCCATTGAGCATGCTTGCTGTAAGTTGATATCGTGTGATTAGGTCATCAAAATAGATACAGGTGCACATAATATACATAAATATTAGATAAACAAATATACATTTATTTGAAATGTACTGTTCAAACATTTATTTGAAATGTACTGTTCAAACATTTATTTGAAGTGTACCATTCAAATATACATGTACATTCATGTGATCTGTACCGTTCAAATAAATAAATATATTGAAGTGTATTTTACTTTTCAAATATACATTTATTTGAACTGTACCATTCAAATGGATGCATTTATGTGAACTGTACCATTCAAATAAATAAATATACATTAATGTAAAGTGTACTTTACTTTTCAAATACTAGTATACATTTATTGAACAGTACCATTCAAATAAATATACATTTATGTGAACTGTACATGCATTTATTTGAACTCTAGACATGTGACTTGCAAATTTCTTGCATAATCAGTTCATGTGCTTTCATCAGATTTTGCCCTGGGTTTTTTTAATTGTAAACTGAAAGTGGTAGTGAAGGAGGAATTAAGATGAATTGAAAATAAATGTGGAGATACAGTTTATGTCACTTACTTTGGAAGTTACCATTGGGAGTTTAGTATGAGATGAAAGTTCAGATTTAGCTTATTTATTGTTTGTTTAAATTTATTTATTTATTTTTAGTAGGCTACATGTACATTGTACAAACAACAATCAAACATTTTTTCTAACCTTAACTGCATTGGAAATCAGTTATCATAAGCTATAAACTGCAATCCTTTACTTCTACTGAGTTTGTTATATAAAAAAAAAAATCATGAAACAAGATAGAAGAGCTAAATCTCTGGTAGCAATAACTGGCTCTAGAAGATGTTGGGCACCTATAGGCTAAAGGTCTGATTCCATACTGGTGATTACCGATTAGCCTTGATAACAAAAATTACAATGTACATGTACATACATTATATGTACTCTGGGACATTAGAGAGTCAGTCATTGGCATTGTTTCTACTGATCTCTCATGTTATGTGGCAAACATGCGGTCAGGACACGAAGACACTGCTACACGGAGCTCCATCATAGCAGGTATAGCTATACACCTGTCGGAGTTTTAGTCATTAATTAACTTTTCTGCTCAGTCATTGCATTAGTTTGCATTTTGTCTTCAAGTTGTCTGGGTTTTACAATTACAGTGTGTATGTAAAGAGGAATGGATTTTGTGCTTGAGTGCTTCCATCATCAAAATGTTAATTTCTTAAAACATATATCAAGTATTTATGCAATGTAATGTTCATGTGAGAATTAGATTCTGTAGAGAAACCTTATCCTACTTTATTTTTAATCATGTCTTTTTCCTTACGCTGTACAACCTGTACTTCATTTGTATTTTCAGCGTGATTTGTCCCCTTATTCTGATGCAATATACTTCAAGTGTTTGCTGTGGATCCTCAAAGGAAAAAAAAAATTACAGGTCCTTTTTGAAAGTTACAAGGGGAAACCAGCAAGAAGGCTAACATTAGATATTGTGTATTCAAACAGAGAAGGGAATCTTTGTTTGCGATTAAGAGGAAGTACTTGATTAGGTAAATGTATCTAAACCACGTGGTCTTACGCACTGTGTAAGTGATTTCATTCTCTATGACAAAGAATACGTTTATGTTCCTTTCATTGCTTTTCCATAGTTGTGGTATCTACTTGAACATGATGTGAGATATTTATAGATCTTGGTATAAATCACCTTAACAAAGCCATGAGACCACTCACTTGTAGTTAATAGAACATGTTTACTCTGTCATCTCATAGCCTGTATGCCTCTAAGCTTGCTGTGTTTGTCCGAATGAGAGTATTGGGTATGTGATCTGTGTGTATACATGTACACATGTAGGTACATGTACATGTATGTGAACTGTAGAAATGTGAATTCATTTTAATGTTGTCTCTGTTAATTTCATCTCTTGTTTCTTTCTACCAGATACATGCAGAGCTTTCCTCTCAGCCATGTCGGAACTATTCTCCCCCCAGTCAGCAAGGATAACAGTGGTATCTTTGCTTGTTTGTTGCTGCTTGCCCTTTTCGTTTTTTGGTCTCAACTTTTCGTCTGATGCAAGACTCCCTCACAGGGTCAGATTACAGCGACGTTATCCCACAGAGAAGAAGGTCATTGGCCCTAATTATATCCTTCATGAGCTGCCTGAGATGAATATTGATTTGAAGGTGAGTGTGAGACTGAAATAGAAAACATGCGTTGTGACCACAATGGAATGAGCACATGGCTTTGGTGTTATTTCATTTTTGGCCAGCGCATTGAACATTGTTGTATTCAATGAACATTTACTTAAAGAATGCCGTAAGTGTGTTGTTAATGTAATGGCATTCTTTTATTCAATAGTTTCTCTGCATAATATAGAACAAGTTTCATTGATGATGCTTTTTTGTTGTTGTTGTTGTGATTCCTGTTACCAGCTCATTAGTTATTGAATCAAAAAGGTTACTGCTGATTTTTTTTTTTTAATGTTGCCAATTGAAGTTGAAATAGCAGCTGTAGATAATTGATATTTATATTGTTTGGTCACTGTGTGAAGGTTAAATGTGAATTTACAAAGCTTCAGTACTGTCTATGACTCAACAGTCTTGTAAAGATTTGTGTCACTAGATGTAGAAGATTATCAAATGAAACTGCTTAGCATCATCAAACTGTTGTGTGAATACAGCAATTCTGATTAAAATTTGCTTTTCTCTGAGTAACACAAGCCACATGTACATGTAAATGCTATGAATAGAACTATAAAGCAAAGATGATGTGTGTTGTTTATAAGAATAATTATATTTTTTCTACACAATCCAAGTCTCTCAAAATCACATTAATTCTTCCTATGACACTAAATTTATTTGTTTAGATGCTAATTAGGATGGGGGGTTGGGTGTCCAGACACATAACAAAAATGAAGCCTTCTTTTTTGTCTTTGGATTAAACAAAAACTATGCATTGATTTGTGCTAATCATCATCAATATTTGTTTGCAATAATATTGTCTAACAGTTTGTGCTAAAACATTTAAGAGATTTGCTTGTGAACTTTTTCAATTGGCTGTTTAAAATCGACTGTCCGGACATACAACCTGTCCGGACATCCAACGACTGGGTATACCATCATTTTAGCATTGATTTGACAAGTGTTAAATGATTGTTTCCGTTTCATATGGTAGGCTCGCTATGATAAGAGACGTCTCCTGGTCCAGCATGGGAGACTCAGACTGCAAGCCCGTACATCTGCTATCGAAAGATTCAGACGTAATGCGCAACCATCAGTAAAAAGTAAAGACTATATCCCTCTAATGACCAGTAAAGATCATCAGCTGGACCTTAAATGTGGCTCATGTGCACTTGTTGCAAACTCGGGTAAGGATTAGATTGAAAATCTAATTACATTTGTCTTGGCTTGTGTAGGTAGTTTTGTTTAACAATAATCACTGTTATTTTGGTGTTTTAATATCATACTGGTCATTCTTAATTCTGTTTTATATTCATTTTTGTCCTAACTACCAAAGTGAATGCAAACTAGCCCATTTTAATCAGTCTATTTGGAAGGATTCCAAAGTTCGGTGCCCAAGAAAAGGGATGTTATGGATTTTTCAAGTAATTGCAGACATTGTCCAGAAGAAAAGGGTCTCATTTGGACACCAGACACCCTCCTGGCTTGTTTAACATTGAGGTTATTTTCAAATAGTTTGATGTTGCATTTGAAAAGAAAAAAAATACATGGCTTCTCCTCACACTGGTCAAATATAAAAATCTGGACCATTTAGTAGACTATTCAGGCTGTGACCCTGGGAAATCTTTGATAAAAAGATTGCCATCTCCTCCATTATAACCATCTTCTGTAATTTGTAAGAGTAGTCATCTGTCTTACCACACGGTTGCCTGTAGCTTATTTGGTGTGAATTTGGCCACAATCAATCTAGACTGCTGAAAATAACCACAGATGACCTTGTCTCTTGTCTGGTCTAGCAGGTCGGCTGTGAATTATCAAAATATGTACGCTCTGATGAAATTAACTAAATATTCAGTCTTCTTCGGAACCATGGGATAATATTTCAGACTGCTGGGCCTTGCCTTTCACAATTTTGCTTGACCTTCATAATTACTTTTTTGTTGTTGTTGTTGTGGACAAATATATATTTTTTGGTTATGTTTTTATCTTGTTTTGTTTCTTGTTAGACTGTGCATGATTGAGTTGGTTAGGTTGCACAGTTTGAAGATTACTCAATTTTGTTAGGAAAAGTTGATGAGTTTATGAGAATCATATTCTAGAAATAAATTTCTGAACATCATATTTAGACCAATTGGTATGGATAAGTTGAAAATTTAGCTGAATTTTTTTTTTCTTTTTCTTAACTTATTTATAAACTTTTTCTTAACTTTACTCCTGGTGTATTGAATGAGGAATGTAGCAAAATTAAGAAATCTAATGTTCAGTTTTTCCTATCGTAATTACCCTTTTCTGTGATATATAATAATGTACAGCAATGGTAATTTTTTATGCCTCCGCCCACCGTAGGTGGTTGCCGGAGGCATTATGTTTTCAGGTCGTCCATTCATACCGTTTTCATTCTCGCGATAACTTAAGAACAGTTTGACAGATCAACTTCAAACTTGGCTTGTGTAAGCATAATTGGGAGGGACAATGATCTGATTAGATTTTGGAGTCTCACGGTCAAAGGTCAAGGTCATAGAGGTAATAATACACATAAAAATGGCTTGTTCTCGCGATAACTTAAGAACCATTTGACAGATTGGCTTCAAACTTGGCTCATGTATGCACATGGAAGGGACAATGATCTGATTAGATTTTGGGGTCACAAGGTCAAAGGTCAAAGGTCATAGAGTTCATTATGTACATAGAAATGGTTCGTTCTTGTGATAACTCAGTAACCATTTGACGGTTCAACAAACTTGGCTCATGTATGCATATGGAAAGGGCAATGCCCTCATTAGATTTGGGGGTCACAAGGTCAAAGTTCAAGGTCAAAGATGTCATTGTATAAATGAAAATAAATCAACATGAAGTGCCATTTATTCCTGATTTGGTAATGGTGGAGGCATAAAGTTCAACCATGCGTGGTCGAAGATTCATCTAGTTTTCTTTTTACTTTGAATGTAGGATTAATGAGACAAAGTCATCTTGGGAAGGAGATAGATCAAGCAGACTGCATCTTTAGAATGGATGATGCCCCTACCATTGGATATGAAAGAGATGTTGGGAGAAGAACTACTGTCAGGGTCATCTCCTTTTCCAGGTAAGAATCACCCGAGGAAAGATCGAGTCAGTGCTGGTTAGGAGCCGTCCTCCAATTTCTGTGGTTGTGAAAGGCAATATTATTTCTTGAAGTGAACTTGATTTTTTTCTACATGTATATTCTTGTGCCTAGGATATATTTAAAGATGCTAGGGTATGATCATTATTAACGCAAGCATCGGGTCAGGATTTTCCAATATACTTTACAATAATATTGTCATAGGTAATAGAAATTGTTTGGAAACATCTCCTCCAGGTTATTTTCTTTCCCACTTCTTTTGCCTTTCATCTCTGTCTTCTTCTGATTTTCCATGTCTCCTACACCTCTTTATCTTACACCTCATATTACTCTAACCTGTGCATACAATGTATATCTTTCTGTCATATAATTACTGGTTTACTAGAGCACTTGTGAGTTATGAGCTGGCTGGACATGATCCTTAAACTGCCAGAGAACAGTGCAGTAACACCTGGTGCTGTTTAGATCTAATTTAGTTGCTTTGTCATGAATGTTGCCTTCTTCCCATGTTGGAACTTACTTCGGATGTATATAATACTATTACCTCATACGAAAGAAGATATAATTACAACCTCTCTGAAGTAACATTTCAAGCAGACACCCTACTCATCTGAAAGTCCATCACCACCCATCCTGTACATGTATCTTCACTAGGAACATTCTATCCCTCTTCTTTTTCCTCTACCTCATCTCCTTCTCATTTACCTTCTATCTTACACTCTAATCTTCCATTATTTATCATCATCCAATGTTAACCTAACCTATGTATCTCTTCTCTTTATGTTACCATACCCTTTCCATTGTAGCCATCCCTCCTGATACTTTCTTCAAACCTAAAGCCTAGCCCATCCATCTTGTATTTTCACTAGGACCATTCTATCCCCCTCCATTCCCCTCTGCTTTATCTCCTTCTATGACACCCTCCTCTTCCAATATTAATCTTTCAATGTTAACCTAGCCTATATATCTGTTCTCCTTATGTTATTCTAGCCTCTCTGATGTAGCAGTTCAAACAGACACCCTTCTCACCTTAAAGCCTAGTGCCACCCATCTCATCTTCCATGGTCCTGAGCATGTATATGCTACCAGTCAATTCCAGACATACCTGCAGCATATCAAGGCATCCCAACCTGAGGTTGAGATGTACCATGTTGGACAGGGTCTGGAAGACAAGGCTGACTTTGAGATTCTGAAGCATACTGGAACATCAAGGTGAGACATGAAGTCATGTCCAAGTTTATAGGACTGTAAAAACTAATTCATTGTTCAAATCTTTATTATGAGATGAATAAATGCAAAGTAGAATTGAATGTTTATATGTCCCAGTGCTCTGATATCATTAATTACTATTAAATGTTATATTAAACTGACTGTTTATTTAAACAAATTTTGTTATGCTAAGTTAACTTCTGAAAATAGAGATACATTTTGTTTAATTTTGTTCTCTCGGATTGTATTATTCTGGTCAACATGAAGTTCCATAGAATATCCATAGATGTAAAATTCTTGACAGAATATGCAAAGTTTTATTTGTCTTAAAAAAATATATTGCTGGGAGATAATAAGCTGTCTTTCTTATTTACATACATGTCTATTTCAAAGCTGTGACATTGCTATTGTAGAATTTCTGTCTTATTTCCAATTTTCTTGCATTCCTGCATCAGACATGCATCCAGTTCTGAGTTCTCTACCAACATGTACAGCCTGATGGCTATGAAGGACATGTGTTCATCCGTCACAGTTTATGGAATGCTTCCCAAGAATTTCTGCAGGTGAGATTTAAGTAGCCCTGCTGGTACTGCCATTGTTTCAGAAAAGGTGCAGTCATCCAATAACCAGCACCCATCTTTCCAAAATGACCATGTAAACCGGAGAATTATTGTGAATGATCCTTCCAGTTCTGGTCCAAAGATTGAGCCAGTGAATGTAAATGTTAGTGTGAGCACCTTCTTCAGCCACTAAGCAAGGAATAAGTTTCTGTAATTAAATATTTGAATTTAGTTCATCTTGTTTAATGCAGTTGATACGTCACATATGAACGGCCTTAAAGTGATTACACAATGGTAATTTTTTTTTTTAAATATATGAACGAGAATAGAATTCTAAGAGGAATAACCTTAAAAATTTGATGATTTTCATTCCAAATCAATGCGTTTTGGCTAATTTTCTCATAAAAAGTCAAGAGTTGACCAAAAAATTTGAGTATGAGGTATGACATAAAAGTGGGTACCCAGCTTCGCGCATTGCAGTTGTGCAGCATGCTAGACTGTACAATATGTATTATACCTTGCACGCATTTTGCTAGAAGTGTGCGACAAGGTACCCACTTTGACGTCATTTTGACGTCAAAGTGGGTACCCAGTTGAAACTGGATCACAGCTGAGGGGTCAAAAATATCCTGAAATCTTACCACATTTAGGGGTTTCCTTGGCAGCACAAATTTTTTTAAAACTTTAGGCAGATGATTTTCTGCTAATAAAATCATGCTCTTTTAAATGAACTAACATTGTTACAACATTTGGGTACCTTTAAACTTTTACAAATAACATTACCATCTTAACTTCATGTCTCCCAGTGAAAATCCAGGAAACCAGGTTGCATCTCTTTACTACAAGGACCCCTTGCTAACTGCCTGCTCTGTGTTCACTTACCACGACAACCTAGAGGTTGGAGGTCATCCTCTCAGTGCAGAACAAGATGTCTTCAAAGGCTGGAAGGAAAATGAGGAGATCCGATTCGTGAACCCTAGTTGGGAGTGATAGAGTGACCATCCAGCTTGCACCATCTGAACTCTGTCTGTTGTCTCATGCTAAGTGCGTAGTTGCAGACAGGGTGATGGAGTGTACAAGCTAAGAGTTTAAAAAGCATCAGGGTTGTGACTCATGCTTAGAAAGCATAGTCACCATAGAAAAACCTGGCACATGTTTTCAAAACATTGTCAGTAATCCATTGTGTTTTGTGGTTGTAGATTGGTGCTGAAAGCACACTTGCAAACCAGAACACAAGTGAGCTTCAAGCTCGACAAGACTGGTAGGCAGGCAAGATACGGTGGCTCGCACCGAGATGGTGTAGTCACAGTAGTCACGTCTTCTTGCCAGGGTTGGCTCGTGTTTCCAAAACACAGTCTCCATTGAAAGTGTTTCTGTTGAAAGTGCTATGAGACAATGGCTCGTGATCAGGTATCACAGTCATGTCTACATGTTCTTTCATGCATGTCAGAAATGTACTGTGAAAGATTCATGTGACCTCATAGAGAAAGGATTTGAGAATCAATCATCAGTAGGGTGATCATAGTGCTACAGGTTCAGGTATAGACAAGAAAGTTTATATTTGTAGATAAAGAGAATGTATCTATGTTTTTACATCTGAGAGTTATAAAGACTAGAAAAGCCCATTCAGAAGTACCTTGTGTATCTCTGTGTGTGCTCTGAGATCCTATGTATATTATATTTAATAATGTGGGACCAAACGTCTTCCTTGTTAGTAAAGTGTACAGTCATTAGGGGCCAGTATTCAATTCGATACACAGAATGAGTAAGTAAATTACTTAGCATTTTGCTTGGCTAAGTAAAATGCTTGAACTCATATTCAGATTACTTCCAATTATTTTACTTTTATTAAAAGACTTCAAGGCAAAATACTTACTGATAACCATTGTGACATCATAATGTCCATCCCAAATAATGCACAATGAAGGTATCGCATTGTATATGCGGTTATAAAATTTACCTGTGTGCAGCAAACCATGACTGCATGTATGTATGAAAACTACATATAGAGAGTGGAAAGATTGTATAGAACAGTTGCATATTATATTGGAAGTTGATTGTTGGTGTAGGTACACAGAAACATATAATAAATTGCTTTTATACTGGAACCCCCAAATTATAGTACTACACATGCAACTATTCAAATACAAACTTAAACCAGAAATGTTATTCAGTAATTTGTGAACAACTCATTTAGATAATTGAGTACCTTTCATTTGTGCCAATTCTTGGTTATGTTACATTTTGTTATAACATTAACAGTAGAAAGTCCAGTGATTAGTATATCTAGAAGAGGCACTGATTTCAAATATTTCTTCATTTCCTTGATCAACCTTTCTATATAGATTTGATCATGACTTACATGTATGTTGGGAATTCAGATGTGCACATATAATCTCTATTAAACTGTGTCTATTCTGTCCTTTGCAAACAACTATGCAACCTTAATATTCATCATCTTGTGGACACTTCAACTATTTCCTTCTCATTTCAATACTAGTATTCTTTTTTCCCCCCCCCCTTGCATTAGGCAATCCATTTATTATCTTCAACTGATAATTTTGTATTAAGTTGCTTCTACTGTTAAGTAAATTAGCTAGCACGATATATACATTGGACAAAACGATTTGAGATATGGGTAGCCAGTAAATTGCCATTATTTTTCTGCTCTTTCAACATCATTATTTCTGTGTGTTCATGTAAAGATACATAATCACAGTGCAAGACAGATAATTACGATTATGTAATGTTCATGATGGTATTATTACAATCGAAGCAATACAAGTGAATGTGTGTAGAAGACATATAACAAGAGTATTAAAGTTTCCATGTTCTTTCGTAATCAGTGGTATGCTATTCAAAGAGAGAATTTATTGCCTTTAATGATTGAGAGTTTTATATTTTTGCTACTTGATGTACTCATGATGTGAATGCATAGACTCAAGGCAGCTGTGTAGAACCAAAGAACTATTTATGTATGTCACAAGTATATAACCAGTGTCACCTTAAGACTTTAAAGATAACAAGCATTTTTTGTGTGATCTTGACCAATGTGGACCATATTTTTCAGTTACACCCCATGTGTAGATGTATTTGTTGCAATAGACCTGTTTACTAGTTTATTTAAATTCATGCATGTTTCTCCCCAGAACCCTTCATTAATAACTATTCAGTTCACCTGTTATGCATAAGGGCATCTGAATTTATGTAATCCAGTTTGCGTACATTACCTGTTGCTATGTCAGTCAAGCCTCTGGCAAGCTTCTTAGCTGTCAAGGGAAACTTCTTCAACAAATGCTGGTATGCATAATATTAGTAAACAGGTCTATTACTGTTAAATGTGTCTTAACAGATTAGTTTACCATGATGCTTCCTATGTGTATTCTTGAATGTACCCCTCATATTCCATTTATCCGTATATTGACTGTTCGATTTTGTGTGCAAAATGGATGATGTTTAAAAAAAATATCCCCATTACTAGTTCTTATTATAGTTAAGTCATTACGCCTTTATCTATATATTTTTGTGTGTGAAGATATTTCTAAACAGATCTTTTGAAGATTTGTTAGGAGTTTAAAGTCTTTCTAGTAGTTAAGCATAAATAGAGACCCATTACACATTAGTGGTAAAATACCAGTACATCCCACTGCAGCTCTGCATTGAAACCACGTATGTACATGAGTGATATACGATACATCAAAGAATACTCATCATGACATATGGCTTCATGTAATGAGATTTATGCGTATTGGTTTATAAATGCACAGATATTATTACCAAGCGAGGCTGAGGTTTTCATACTCTTCATGAAAATATGTAGATACATATTGACACCAAATTGACACCATATGATGAAATGATGGAATGTACAGTGTATATTCACTGAAGGATCATTATAGGATATAAGGTCTTTTGTAATGTATAGGTGTATTCTTTGCAAGATACATTTAGCATTATATTGTAACACACATAGAATTATATGTGAGACTTCTGTGATATAATTGCATTGATAAGTGTTTATTTCCTGATATTAGCATGATATATGTTGTAAACCTTACAAATTTCATATTGGACAAAGGCAAAAACAGAAATGTTTGAGTGTACATAAATATATTTTGGGATAAATATCTGGATAGAAGAAATGTGTCTAGTGAGCAAGTCAAACCTATTTTTTAAAATGATAATAAGGGATATTTTTATGCAAACTGGAAATGTTGAGTAAATTTTTCTTTTAAAGATTTTGCAAATACACCACATGTCGTAAGGGTTTTGTAGATGTATACTGTATGTGTTCAAATATTTCGAAAGCATGATATTGAAACTGACATCATTAATCATTCAGAGCTTTCAGTATTGCATTTTGAGTTAAGAGATCTTGTGCTTCATGTTAGAGAATTACATATTAATGGACATCATTTGGACATTATTTGTGTCTAGAGTAGAAACATGGATAAGTTTACAATAATTATATACCTGTTGGGCAATCGTAAGTTTTGGTGTGCAATGCAGGTACTGAATTTAACACCAATTTCCCCTTGATATACAGTACATACTGTATAAATGTTCATGGAAGAAAACATATTTCATCCATCATCATTATGATGTATTTCTCTTGTTACTTCATGTATGTGGGATCTGTTTGTAAACTGCTCTGGTCCTCCTCTTCTTCAATTTGAATCGTGAGTGAGCAGTTTTCTCATTTGCTGTGTGCACCTGGGCTCTGCCATTTTGGTACATTACAATGTTCTGGTGTCATAGATATTTTGAAAGAAATATTTTGTTTTTCCCAAGAACTTCTTAGAAACCTTGATGATCCATTTGTTTGTATTCACCATTCATGTATTGTGTGCAAAACCAGAATTCAATTACCTTGTACATGTACCAGTAACTGCATTACATCATATAAAACAAATGTTTGATAACGACCTC
This sequence comes from Echinometra lucunter, assembly GCA_029962745.1. Classification (NCBI taxonomy): domain Eukaryota; kingdom Metazoa; phylum Echinodermata; class Echinoidea; order Camarodonta; family Echinometridae; genus Echinometra; species Echinometra lucunter. Next base: position 2,083,617 of record CM057155.1, read on the forward strand.
AATATATTAATCCTTAGATTCCATAGTTAGTGACCACATAGACGTTGGTAGAGTTAAAATGTCTAATCTATCATCTTGAGACATACGACCATGATGGTGTCGATATCAAGAAGATATCACACCAGCTCAGGGACTACCTTAGAAATTTATTCAGAGTTCATATGGTGTCGGGATTTAGATGATTTCACACCAACTCAGGGACCACTGTAGACATGAACTCAGATATGATTATTCATATAGAACCCCTTGTCAGCCTTCTCCTTTTAAAGTTATGTTGTACTAATTCCTCTTAGTTGTATTTGTTGATATTTGGTGTTATGCCTATTTTGTTTGTACTGAAATATTCATGAGGTAATGTTAGCTGCGATTCTGCTGAAATTTTCAAGTACATTTTCCGAAACAGTATTGTAAGCGTCGGGCTTAGATGGCCCACACTACTCAGGGATCTTCTTGGAAATGTACTTGAAACTGCTTCCAATGTATGTGTACACCTACACATGTTCATGTATCACTTCTATTTAGATTGATATTTACTCTCGATGCTTACGCTGCTCTGGACAGTTTTGTTAGGGATGTTTTATTTCATTTATTATTTTCAAATTTGTGTGGTGCTTGGATGTGAACTATCAGGTAATTCAAATAAATGTACATTACCTTTCTGAGTAGACCTGCTGAAAGGAAGTAGTGTAAGTGGTCTTTGTAGAGACGGTGGACTCTACTTATTAAAAAGGGACCAATCGCCAAATATTGTTTTGCTCTGGAGATTTGGTTCATGCTGTTACACTTCATTTAAAATATCAGCTTTCCTTACAACTTTGGTAAAGAAATATTGCAGATTTTTTTTTTTTTTAATACATTCTAAAGAAGTGGACAAATATGAGCATTTTTACAATATCTAACTACTGGGTTTTTTTCTCCTCTCATGAAAGATTTAATTATCTCTAAATAATTTCACGAATATGAATTTTTTTCATGATTGGTCGCCTTCTAAGAAAGAAAAAAAAAGACATCAAAACAATTTAATTCATGGAGTGCCAAAGTTGCAAAAAGGCACATAATGTGCAGACTGAATTTGGTTGAGAGCTTCAACTTCCTCTCATTTTCAGTTAATGCCTGGCCCCCGTGTGAAAACGAGATACGGCTATAGAGCTCTTTCTGTTGCTGCTCCCCAATTGTGGAATAGCCTTCCTGCCTTCATTCAAAACGCCCCATCGCTACATACCTTCAAAACTGTTAAAGTCCCACTTATTTAAATCTGTATAGGTTAAATTGATTTGCCTCTTGTAATATAAATTTAATCGTGGTGCTGCTGTCCCAGCTTTCCATTTGGTATAAGGATAGAACTTTACTTAATGGCTGCCGGGACAGCAGCAACACAGCGCCTAGAAACATAGTATTAGGCGCGTTATAAATGTGCTCTATTATTATTATTATTATAGAAATGGCTGATCATAGTGTGTGTAAATAATTGCAATAAGTTAAAATGAGAACAATGCAGGTCTTATTATGACCAGATTTTGTGTGTTGTTTAGTTGGTCATTTTTCACAACAGCCTTCCTCCTCTTGTGTAATCATACATATTGATTAATGATCTTATGAAAAGGTTAGTTAGTAGTCACAGGAGCTGTGCTCTGTGTAATTGATGTAGAAGTAGAGCTCATGTATGTATATATATACTCAGTTTTATCAATTGACTAGAATTGGTCATTTTTACCATTTGAAAGTCGCTCATCAGCAGAAAATGATATCTTTTGTCTTCATTTTTCATGCTTCACATGTGCAAAAATACTTTTAATTCTAAAATTGTAGTTACAATTCTGTAAGATATTGTGGATTTCTTGTCAAGAGGTTAATGTACTCTATTCATTTTTCTTTGCCTATCCACCTGCTTTCCTCCCCACCCCTCCCCCCCCCTCTCTCTCTCTCTCTCTCTCCATCTTCTCACTTTCTCAATCTCCACTTTCTTTCTCGCTTTCTCTTTCATTTCTCTCATTTTCTCTCATTTCTCTCATTTCTCTCATTTTCTGTGCTTTTCTCACTCTTGTTGTCATTGTGTTGAAATCTATGTTTAGAATTATTATTAGGATAATCCTATCCCTCTTATTCAAAATCACTAAGAAAAAAGGACATGTACATTTGTACAGACTGGTTTGTTAATTGTGCACTCATATCTATAGAATATGTGAGTAGCGGTATGGCTAGATTATTCACATAATATGTATAGTTTTTGAAAAGGATGTTTTGGCAGCTTTGTTGGGCTGATTTAGATATGCTTATCACAAGCACTGAATTTAATAAATAGTTTTGAAAAAAGTACATGCTAGTGTGTTCATTGGTTTCATTTATTCATTGGTTGCCCATATTAACAGAGGTATGTTTAAAAAGAAAAGACAAATTTACATGAAAATCAAATTTATCAAATGCTTCTGACATCCATTGTATGACTCTTGATTTCTTTTATTCATGTATGGAAGAAATGAATACCTTAGTAATATGATAATGTTAATTGCCAAGGCAAGTACAAATTTATTTCACACAGAGATAACATAGAAAACAATCTCCCACATTTTCAAGAAGAGATCAGATAATCTTACATTGAACATGAACAAGTGATTGACAGTCAGTTTCACTGAAAAATACACCATACATTTTAAAGAAAGATGAGTTCTTTACAAAAGCTGTATGAAAGGACACGAACAATTGGTGGCATACAAAGAAATATTTTTTCTCCTTCATATTTACTCATTACAATATCACTACTAATATGGCGATGGATACTAATATAGTAAGTAGAGAAGAAGATCTAAGGTATTCCATAATCTTTGGCCTGAATTCACAACTATGGTTTACAGGTATGTAAATTGAATAAGCCTAAATAAAGAGTAAGGCGTCTTATCTTTATGTCGTTGTACGAAAGAATATGTCCGCAACGCAAAATGGAAAATTATTGAAAATCAAATTTTTCAAACAATGATAGATAATTTCATGGTTAGCATGTAGACCTTGTTAATTGATATACAATCTTCCTGTGGCATGATCTTTGCTAAAATTCTAATCCAATATGTCAAAGTACACATTTTAATTTTTGTATTCTAATAATAATAATAATAATTAATAATAATAATAATAATAATAATAATAATAATAATAATAATAATAATAATAATAATAATAAGAATAATAATAATAATAATAATAATAATATAACTTGCATCACTCAAATCCACTCAGTGGAGTGCTCAAGGCGGGTGTACGTGTAAATGATCAAGAATTGAAAAGAAATGTTTTAATATGATTTTTGGGAGTCAGAGGATGAACACTTTTGCATTCCAGACGCGTTCTTTCACAAGACACAAAGATAAAACACCTAAATAAGCATAATCATAAAAATGCATTACTGCCCGCCAACTGGAGGAGAGTACACATGCATTTTACGCTTGTGGAAGTTTCAACCATGGTATAAATTAAACTATGGTTTAAATATACACGATATGACTTTCATTATCATGTACAATATTATATTGTACATGTACTAAACGTAATTATGTAGAAGACTAAACCTTAACATCACCATTTCATATACTAGCAATAAACTCGGGTAAAATGGTCCATCAGAGTCAGTTTACAGGCAAAGACAGCAAGCTGACCACTAAACACTAACACTTCACATCTCCTTCCTGGATGATCTCTGTTTAATTTGCAAATATTCATGTGCATAATCTTGACATCGCACTTTTACCTGTTGTTTGGTAATTCTGTAATTGCAGTTTCTTTGAAATGACTGTTTCAATCACTTATCTAAGGTAGACGAGAGTTGGTCTAGAAATATGACCAGCTCTCTGTTATCGGCCTACAAAATGACACTGACAGACCCCAGCTGGAAACTATCGTAACCTGCATCTTTTGGTTGGTGATGCAGAAACTAGTATGCTAACTTTCCATCCTAATACCATCAGGAGCAGAAACCAGTATGCTAACTTTCCATCCCAATACTTCCAAAGCAAGAATTACATGTAGTATGCTAACTTTCCATCCCAATATTTTCAGGAGCAGAAACTAGTATGCTAACTTTCCACCCCAATACTATCAGGAGCAGAAACTAGTATGCTAACTTTCCATCCCAATACTATCAGGAGCAGAAACTAGTATGCTAACTTTCCATCCCAACATTATCAGGAGCAGAAACTAGTATGCTACCTTTTCATCCCAATACTTTCAGGAGCAGAAACTAGTATGCTAACTTTCCATTCCAGTACTATCAGGAGCAGAATAGTTTTGAGAAGAGAGTATCATGTGTGTTCTGGTAGATGTCCACCAATGGGAAGCATATGCAGCTCTCCTCTACACTCCGATTAACGTTTCTACGAATCAAATTAGAAAAAGTTTATATATTCATTAAAGGTTAGCAATCACTTTGACTGATTAGAGATAACTGATGACACAAACTTTCCTTCACATTAAAAGCACAATCTTAGATGTAGCATAATGCTTGCTGAAGTTCTCCAATGAATTTCTATAAGATCAATAAAAATTGAAATATATCTAACTTTCATCAACAAAACACCATGAAATTTGGTATTCATTGGAGTAAAAGCTTGTCAATGTTTCCTTAAAAAAAGTACTGATTTTCTTCAGCTAAAACTGTAATAGAACACTCAGTACATAAGACTCCTTTTCCTGGCTTTTAAATTCTGATTTTTTTTCCCCAGAAATTTCAAAAAGCAATTTCTATGGCATGGCATGCAGAGATTGATAGACAAACATGCACATATTTAATATGCTTCAAAATTAATTTTCTTTGCCTTAATACCAATGCATTCAAAATGAATCAATCACTAAAAGAAATTACACTCTGTATGTTAGGGGTATCATGTCACTTTACTACAATCAAAATATGAGTTTCAAATATCAATTTATATCAAGGTTTGTGAGTTTAAATATACTCTCAATTAACACAAAAGTGACTTGTGAGTAGACTAGTTGATCATCAATGTACACTGTAACATATATATATGTAAACTCATCAATGAATTGGGGCATTTATGGAATTGGACAGTCAATCAATTTCGCAAACTGCGGTCTCATGTTATCCTTTATTTTCTTCAAACTCATATACTGTTAATCCCTTGAATGCCGGGTAAAGTTGGGGGAGAGGTTATTTTATACCTACTAGTGGTACACAATATTATTTCAAGTGATTGGTACACTATGAAGTCATAGATATATCTTTCATGACAAGCCTTACCTGTCTACAATGATGGCAATGTCCTTCTGATGTTCATACTGGATTCTCTGGGCCTGCAGAAGTGTCAAAGAAATGATTTTAGAACAATAATGACAGATGAAAGTCAGGTTTACACAGAAACTTTCTAAAGAATACACAACAAGCTACATGTAAATACTATCATCACTTCTTCAGATGGCATGATAAGAATTTTTCTTGGCATATCCGTTATAGATAAAGATATACAATCATTACCATCAAATATAAACATTGCCTAAATATTGGACAGTCATCCCCATCCCTAGTAAAATGTTGTTTTATCAATTCTTTATTGCAAATAAAAGATGTTGCTGACATGCACACCAGGGCCCCATTCCCGTACTTACATTGTACCATTAATGGTAACTCCACCATCAATGGTAACTACCATGGTAACATTGCTCAAGAGCCAATCAAATTCGAGGTTTCCATGGAAGTTGCCACCGATGCCAAAGTTGCCATCAATTGTTAATTTTATGCAGTGGGGCCCAGATCTATGTTCTCTTTCCAGACTCATGGCAGGTCAAAATTCATACATGACATACATAATAACAACACAAGCACTGCCATCAACAAACAACAAAATTATCCCAATGGACTATACTAAATTCTGAACTTCCCATAGGCATAATAAAAGGATCACCAGGTTCTCATCAGTAGTGGGATATTACAGATCATTTAATCAAAATAATAAAGTTTTCATATTATAATCATCAAGCTTTCAACTACAAAAAAGTTCTATATGCTTTAAAAAAAAAACAATTTTAAGGTTATAAAAACTTCACATACAATGCCTCATTGAACATTTTCTTAGTAATCAATGAGCCATAAGATGCTAGACCATTGTCTATTGACAAAAGAAAGAGGAAACCAGCAGGACAGTCAGCAAACAATAGTGTCTTTGAGTTTGCTTTCCAAGGTCTAGACAGTCCACTGCTACAACAATGACTGGCTCAGACATGTGCTAAGTGTGTGATTAGATGGTATCTATTCTTGGCTTAATCTGGCAGAACAAAACAGCAAAACACTGAAAATAAGTGAATCAACTCCAGACATTTTAATACCCATTCCTGTTATTTTCAAAGAATACCTAAAAGCATCCACCCTGAAAGTGCAAATGAGATCACATGAAAGGCTTAGTCCTGCATAAATCTGATCTCATATTCTAATGTGTCAGGCATAAGCAACACTGAATACAGCATATTACTTCATTCACCTGGAGAATACATATCAATTTAACTGCCTGAGTGCATACATGTATTTCTCACCTGCGATAGTCCTATTCGTTCTAGCTTCCAGTGTATCAATCACCATGCAAAAAGGCATTTTGTTCTGTGTCTGGTGTTGCATGCCACCATACTACATTTAAAATATGAGCTTAAAATATTGCTTCTACAAAAAAAAAAAAAGATATTGTAAGTTCAAATAGAATTTCAATAAACAAAAGAGGGACTAGTGAGTAGACTACATTGTAGGTGACATGGGTGACATAAGTGGTGAGCACACAGCCATTTGATTCCACAAGTTATTGTTTTATGTTGTCCTTTATTCCTTCAAACCAGTATCCCCTAGAATGCCTGATAAACTTTATATTATCTGAACACAAATTATTTTTAGGTGATTGGTACAAGTTAACCATACTAGCACACATTATCTGACTGACAAGGGTCTGTCCCTGTAGATAACTCACCTGTAGAGGTCCAATATGTCCTAGTTTCACCATAATAGCACACAGTATCTGACTGACAAGGGTCTGTACCTGTAGATAACTCACCTGCAGAGGTCCAATATGTCCTAGTTTCACCATACTAGCACACAGTATCTGACTGACAAGGGTCTGTCCCTGTAGATAACTCACCTGTAGAGGTCCAATATGTCCTAGTTTCACCATACTAGCACTTAGTATCTGACTGACAAGGGTCTGTCCCTGTTGATAACTCACCTGCAGAGGTCCAATATGTCCTAGCTTCACCACACTAGCACACAGTATCTTGAGGACATTGAAGATGAATACTTCTAAGCAATCTCTGGGAGGGATGTCTAGATAGGCACAAAGACAACCAAACATGACAGTCTGATGACCTTTTACTCCTGGCTCACTGATTGCATTCTGAAGAGGAAAAACAAAAATAGAAAAACATAAAATGCGGTGACCCAATGTTTCCCTCTGAATTTTTTTGTTCCATGTTCAAATCTGTCAAATACAAGTAGAGAGTTATGTATGTTGAAGGTTGGAATTAAGTTGGGCTCACTAAGCAGGTCAGAGAAGCTACATGTTAGAATAGCATGGATGTTAGTGCCAGGCTGGGATTTGAACCCTCAACCCTCAGAATGAAAGTCAAGTGCATGAACCACTACACGACACCATATCTTTGGTCCAGAGTTCAACCTGAAGTCAAAGATTTGGTAAAAATGTCACAAGAGCATTCATAATCGTTTTTCAAATCTTTGAATTGCATTAACCTCTTGAGCACAATTTGATTTCAGTATACTAGTTACACACATTTTCTGTAGACCCCAACCAGAGTTATCTAGGGCTAAGTATACAACATATTAACAATGTAACATTGTATTTACGCAATGTTTTATTTCACATCTATTTAAGGTCCGTTCCATCACTAAAACATTAAAAACTGAAATGATCTGCATGTTGTCTGTGCAGACTGAAGTCAACAATCATTATTTCAACCATTCTTCTAAAACCATTAATACATGTAACTGTAAATGAATCACATTAAGTTTGATTTTTATATGCATGATGAAAATAGAACAAGCAGGAATACTATACATTTAAACAACAGACTGTTTACTAATTCAATGCATATATAGTTGTTGAACAAAAGTCTCCCTTGACAGCTAGAAAACTTGCCCAACATAGCAACAACTAATGTATGCAAACTGGATTCCATCTATTGCGATGCCATGATGCATAACAGTTGAACTGAACAGTTGGTAAACCAAGGTTTCGGGAGAGAAGCGTGCATACACTGTAAATTTGAAGACATTAGTTAACCCATTGGCGACTGGAACCGGGTGACTCGTGTATTACGTCTATGGGAATATAAGATGTCAGTAGTCAATAGAATAACAGGTGTATTCTGCCATTGAGTCAGATGACTTACCATCAAGTTTTTTATCCTCTGATCAGGAAATGTTTCACTGGCTGTCAATATCAAGGATCTCCCCTATGCATGTAGACGAGAGAAGATACATTACATTACTTGTCTCCCACATGAATGATTTCTATGAAATCCATCTTCATTTCAAAATGAAACTATAATGTTTATTATAAAACGAGTTCAAGAATGTAACCAATCAGATGCGCTGAAATGAATCACATGTGCACTCTTTATTTTTTTCGCTAACATGCAAGGGAGTGCAAAAAGTGCGCAGCAAAAAAAACATAACATGCACTCTGACTGGAAATCCTCATGCACGCCTACGCGTATGCAATCTCGAGGCGCAAACCCAATGCGCGATGAAATGCGCGTAGTTTTATGTAGCAAAGACATTGATACGCATATCAAGAAGCGCATCACATTGTTAGGCTAGGCTGCGCTTATCATGCGTGATGTCACAAAAGGAAGCAAATGGCAGCCTCCTTGACTGCAAATCTTAACATTTCAATCAGGTTCGTAGCTTATATTCTAGCTTTATATTCATGTTGTCGACTTGTTTTATAAAACAAATAATTCATGCCTTGTAGCTTGTGCATTAGTGATACGCACAGCACTTAGTCAAGTCACAGTGAGTTGGATAATGAACTCGACAAGTCTCATTCATTATCCCATTGTGACTTAACGTTCGTGCAGTTGCATATGCACTAATGCACTCGCAAGCATGAATTATTTGTATAATAAAATCCAATATTATGCATTTCAAATAACCAATATTACTGTTATTTATCAGTACTTTATATTAGAAAATAGTGAAAACCAAAACAGAAACAGTGGACAACTCAGCTCTGGAAAACTCTGTAAAACTTCTGAAAATCTCTAAAAGAGCTTTAATCACTATATCGAGATCTAACTATAAAAACACAAACAAACCGACAAAAAAAAAGCTCTCATAATCAAAATCATATTGTTTTAAAAAACTCTGAAAAAGGTTATCCATTCAACATGAAAAAAAATACAACAAACATATACATACATGTAAATCCTGGATGACTGAATGGCTCATCAAGATTTTTCAGAGTGATAAAGGATTTCTTTGCAAGAAACAATATTGCACAAGTTATAGATAAGCTTAAAACATACATTTATACATGTAGCATTCCAAACATACAGAAATATAAATGTGCATTTGAACATGTACATGTGCATACTATTATCTTCCATCTCTCCAAATTTTCTCCAAATTTTATTGTCCGAGAAAGGAAATTCTTTTTGCCCAATTAATCATGGGCCCGGCAGCCACTGAGCAGCGCCAGATCGACGTTGCTCTAGATCCTTTTCAATTCTTGAATGCCAAAGAAGGTAGCAGCATGTTCCATCTTTTAACGTCTTTTGGTATGACGCGGGTGGGGTTAGAACTCGTGACCTCCCGATTGCGAGGCGGATGCTCTACCTACTGAGCCAACATATTATCTAGAGAAAATTAATGCATCCCTTTTAAAAGCCTTTCTAACATTCTGCTTCTTATGCGTACCTGTTGTGAGCTTGCCCTACTAGCTACGTGGTTGGTTAGACAAGCATCACAATAATGATCCAATGACATAATAGCTGTCATGTTCTCACTCCTCTCGTATCCAGCTCTCACAAAGGGCAAACTGAATGATCCTGACGATTAAGATTTTAAAAATGCTTACAATTACATAAATACATATAACTATTTTTTGAAAATTTGAGGGAAATGGTGCAAAATGTCATAGTGGTAATCAGTTAGTTTCAGAAATTATTATTATTATTAATCATTAATTATTAATTATTGTCATCATTACCATCATTATTCTAAACTTTCAAAGTTTCAGTATCAAATAAGCTTGAAAGTTCATAGGGAAAACAATGTTTTGTTGGAATGGATATACACGTATACAAAAGAATTATATACTGCCCCGAGTTCATAAGTGTATGCATGCACAAATATTACAGCATTGGAAGGAAACTGTCTTTGAATATTCTCTATTTCAGAATGGAAGTCTGCATGAAGTGCAGATAGAACAGGAGCCAAAGGGAGTCAATCTAGCCCCCCCCCCAAAAAAAAAGGAACTCTTCATCGTGGACAAAACTACCGGTATGCTAGGAATAAATCGTCTGCCATGCATAAAGCGGTGGGGGGGGGGGGGTGACTAGGAGTGCCCACCACTCGGCTTCATTGAACCCCCTCTGGCCCCTGGTTTAACCCATTCGTGACAGAGGTCCACATTTTGTGGTTTGGCCTAATATCTTTTGATGCAAAGCCCTAAAAATCATACCAAATACATGAGCAGAAAGAGCAAAAAATTCTACAAAAACTGTGCCCATTTTGGTTGCGTCAATATTCTTTGTTTGATGCTGAAAATTTTTTAAAGGAAAATAAGCATTAAATTCCTTGAATTGGCAATGTGATAGAAAGTTTAAAACCACAGTTTTCCTCTGCAAATCGGCAACTTTTTGACTTATCGTCATAATTTCTGTCAATTTATATTCATTTCTGATACATGATGTTTTATATATAAAATGTAGCAATAAAATAAAAATGTTGGTGTTGCCAATTTGAAGAATAAAAGCTGATCAAATTAGGCTTTAAATAATTCCTGTCACGAATGGGTTAACAGGCTATTTTTCTAATGTCACTTTATTAATTTTTAGATAAAATCTTGAATGAGTCTTGATTACAGAATCAATAGAAATGAAATAAGTTTAATAGATGTACTAGTATTCATTCATAATGCAATTCTCTTTTGGGCAGCTGAGCTAGTAGAGTAATGAATCCTCTAAGCATTTTGTTACCTGCATTTTCCATCACTCCTACAATGAAGTTCTTAAAGGATTCCTGATTATAAATATGACCTTGTTTCATGGTTGCTTCAAATCCAACACTGTGAGAGAAAGCTCCTGTTGGAAAACCTGTAATTAAAAAAAAACCAAATTATTTGGACAAACACGGTGAAACCTTAATACAAAGAGGGAGAAATGAAAAGCTGTCTTCACGAGCATGGTCTTTATATACAGGTTTCCTTAATGCATGTTCCAATGGGAAAATCCAGGGAAGTTCTTATATGTACATTTCCCTGGAAAAACTATTCAAGTGAAACCAAAAAACTTCACAGACAGAGCATCTCCAAGTCTGTGCAGCAAAATACATAACCAATGCAAAATCTTTGTCTTTATCTTATCTGTACAAGTGTACTGTAAATAACTATAATTAGAAATAAAATTATTAATGCAAAAATGGGAAAAACAGATTCAGAAATACTTAGAAAATACCCAGTTTTATTCATTTCATTCACTGACTAAGCCTATCTTTAATTGGGGATGTAAAATTCATGAAATACACAATTAATAAAATCAGCGAGTGCACAAGAAGATGAGCAGTCACTGTTGCCTTTCACTTATCAGCCTGAAAATTGCCAAGGACCTTTTGTTTTTTTTTCTTCTTGTTCTTCTTCTTCTCAGCATATTTAGGGGGCAAAATGTCCCCTTGTCTGGCTTTCCAAGTGCTTCATGAGTTTTGTTTTTGTTCTTTGGCGTAATTTAGCATAATTTTTTGTTGATCCCTACATTATAGTATTTTTGTCACTGGTCACACTGAGCACAACACTAATTTTGGCAATGACAATGTCAGCATGACCCGATCACCTGCATCACAATGGCATTGTTTTTACTCAAAATCTTGATAGGATTTTTCACTGTTGGGGCTGTGCATTGCATTCCAGTGGAAGCTTCTATGCCTACCTATGCGGGGCTCCCCAGCTCAAAATACAGATTTTTTTTTTACTGAACAATTCAATCAAGCAATTGTAGGTATAGGCTACTTACAAACATTGTCGATACAAAATCTTGTTCGATTAGGAAAAGGATGGTCCCTAAAATGAGTCTTTATCCGCCCAGATATCTTTGACAAGTATTTTCCACAGGCCATCGCAAATGCGCAAGTTCTTTTTTGTACGTTGTTTTTGCTATGCAAAACACAGCGATCGCCGGGATGGCTTCAACTTGGCGTGCATAAATGGAAATTTACCTTTACCTTTACCGCATATACTGGAAGAATGCTGATGAGGCAGCAGTCAAGCTTCCAGGTCTATCATCATGTCAGCTCCATACAATTTGCTTCTATAAACTTAGTTGAGGTGGCAGTATTTCTACTATTTGAAGGATTTTAAACACAAATTGAGGTGAATATGATTTCCGAACAAAATATTTAAAATAGTAGCATTGTATATATATTTTATAAAAATCTTATTTACTTAAGAAAATGTTATTAGCAACTAAGGAGTTTTCACTATGGCAGATGAGAGCTCCACCGAGAAACAGTGGTGGCAGCGTCATGAATGGAACCACTGTTTCTCGGTGAGGTCCCGTCCCGGGGCTAGCCGGCGGCCAACTCCCTGCTGCTGTGGTTCCCAATCACTTACCAGAATCTGCAATTTGAAGAACCGAGATCAAACTGGAAATTCTCTGCTTGTTAGCCATGCCTGCCACAATTCCAGTGAAATTATCCAGTTGAATCGTTTTCAAGCAATGAATGTCAATGCCAAACACAACGTGAACAGTAAGTTAAATTTAGTGTTAACGTCAGTTATTATGACCTTGCACTGTTGCAGCACTATGTACACAAATACATGTACTTATTATGTATTCTACACGCACATGGTCCAGATTATTATTACGTAACACATGCACTCAATTTGACCTCATGCGTACGGCACGCCTTTTTCCAAGCCACAGTCTTTAAAATGTCCTATTTGAAAATAAAGGATTGTGTTTCCAAAGTCACAAAAGAATATGATTTTAAAATCATTTGATATAGAACACACTTAATTATCTTTTTACTGCAGTTGTGACTTGTCACTGAGCCACTGGCGTAAATCCCGGGGGGGGGGGGGGGGGGGGGGGGGGGGGGGGGGGGATGGGGGATATATCCCCCCCCCCCCCACTTTTTCAAGAGGGGGGGATGGCATGTACAAATATTCCCCCCCCCCCCACTTTTTAAGTAAGAAATGATATTTGAATTAATCAGTTAGTAAAATTTTCAATAATCTGTCATAAACAACCATCATATTTTAGAATTTTTATTTGAAAATGCGATTGAAAACCAGAAAACTGGTTATTTTTGGCTCGCTCACTTCGCTCGCTCATCATATGTTAGAATTTATATTTGAAAATGCGATTGAAAACCAGAAAAGTGGTATGTTATAAACAAATTATTAAACTCTTTCTGTTTCCATTACAATATGTGGTCAGTTAACTCCGACGCGACCTAAATGACAGCGCTTTATTTCCTCAGATATACAGGGTGATACTAGTATTGAAGAGGGTGAGGGTTAGGGTTGAACAGAGACGACGGAGTGTCCTTTAAAGTGGGGGTGCCGGCGAAAAAGGGCACTCTTTGGGGGGGGGAGGAAGAAGCTTCCGAGAAGGAAAACATAGCGTTTTAAGGTGTGGCAACGCATTGGTCAGGGGCAGCGGAACTTTTTTTTTTTGGGGGGGGGGGGAAGTGGTCTAACTACCAAGCAGGCGGAGTCCAGGTGCTGTAGGGCCCCTGGTAGGGGTTCAGGGGTCTCTGTGGATCTGGTTTAGAAAAGGGAAGAGGATTAAAATTTTGTGAGTGACTTTTTAAAAAATGGCAAAGAGGTGTATACTCGACAAAAAAAAAAAGACAATATCACAGCAATTTTCTAATTATCATATTTCACCCTATTTTAACTATTTCAGACCAAGTGGGGGGGGGGGGGGAATTAAGTTGTCTTTAATTTTTAGTTTTGTTAAGTTGCTCATCATTATATCTATTATTTTCTTTCATTTTATTTTGCTTGATTTATATAACAAAACAATAAATCTGAAGAAGGCCTACTGAACCTAAACCTTATCGACAACAATCATGTGATCCTGCCTCATCCTGTACCAAGTACCCCTTTTCATGTCGATTTTAACATGGTACAACTGGCCGGTAAAAACATTTCAACCTCTCCTGCTGTATATATACATATATATATATTATCTTATTCACTTTCTTCCTGTTCATTCCTTTCGCATTTTGCACCTCTCTTCTCTTTTGCTTTCTCACTCTCCCTCTCTTTCCCTCTCTCTCTCCCTCCCCCTCTCTCCATCTCTCTCACTTTTTCTCTAGCTACCTCCCTCTCTTGACTATTCATTCTGATGCATTTCCATGTGACACAAGACAGAGTAATAAAATGAATGAACATCATCAACAATTTCATTCCAAATAACTTCCATTGCACAAAAAGGAAAGGCACATCACTCTTTTGACTGAGCTGTACATAGATTGTGAAAAGAGCCTCAATCAGAAATAATCATACCAAGTACTGACTGAAATAACAATAGGACTTCAAATTGTACAAAATCATCAGTGAGAAAATGCTGAAAATATCAAAACATTTACATGACTGTTTAAAGTACAAACATATATGTATAATATTCAACTGCAAAAACAAGCTGCATCATATTCTCTAGTAGAGTTTAGTTACAATTTTTGATTCATAAGAATAAATATTTTATTCCTTTAGCTTTCCCTTTCAAGTTTGGAAATAACAAATTATATATTCACATTCTGGTAAGAAATTCAGAACCATTGATAATCTTTTAGTGATAATGAATTTCAATAAGATTTTCAGCTTTTACAAACAAAATAACATTCTACCAAAATCTTATAATAGACATATGTAGTCTTGATCATTTCGCCTTAGCTTTGTTCATCAAGGCTTATTTGATGCTGGTCATATTTTTGTTCAGTAATGACTAACCGATCTTTCTCCTGCCCACTACACACATAAATGAAAATATCACATCATTTGGTGGAATGCACTAAAAAAAATTTAAAAAAAGCTAATACATACAAATGTTTTGGTTTCTATCAGCATTCATTAATGTCACAATCTAAATAAGGTAGAAATTTGGTTGCGGAATGTGGTTTTGGAATGCTCAAGACTCCTAAACTTGAACTCTGAAGATCACTTTGCAACTAATCTCCAACGAAGAGAAACAGGACATTGAAATGGAATGTACTTGTGCATATAATATCTATCCAACCTTACTAGGTGAAAAACCATGTTAAAATTGATACACAGAACAGAGAGGGTGAAATAACAATTCAATATGAGTGCTCCTGCTCAAATACTAAATGAATAAGACATACAAATTGTAAGGTTTAACCAAAAATGCAGCAGAATGTGTACAATCATATGATTGGTGATCATTTAATACAACAGATTTCTACGGCTATGTGTCTTACACAGGGATGAATACTCATGACCGGACATCTGAAAATCGACTTTGCCTGCGGGTATCAATCAATCTATCTAAAAATAAGCAAACAACTTTTGTGGTATTCGTTTCAATCATTTGGATTTATTCAGACATTGAAAGAAATAATTCATCATCATGAATCCAAGAAATGCATCTGAACTGTGCTAATACAACATCAAGGCTTTCTGACATCTACCTGGTTGCATTGCATAGTTTTCTTATCAGTCCCATCTTTTTTGTCTGTGTCTTTGTCTAGCTCAAGATATGATCTTCATTCCTTTGAATGCTGTACTCTATAAGTCCTGAGTTTAATATAGGTCAGCGTGTGAACGTGGTTCTCGCTGGCCCCAGGCAATATCACACAGTCAATATGATTCATAAATTGTCTTTCTCTCTTTGACCTTGTCTTCTTATTGATAAAATCCTTGCAAAGATCATATTGTGATGGTACCATCCAAATAGTGGATGATGATCACGATGAACCATTAATATTGGAGGTTGAATCTCATTAGGGTCTCAATAACAAATCATCACCACTATACAAAGATCGTGTCCTGAAAAAGGACATATGGAGGGAGACTTCCACGAAGCTATGAACTACCGGTACTGACAAAAATGCAAAGAAATACTTGACTAACATCGTGGACTGTTATATAAGATATAGAAAGAAAGAGGCGAAGAAGCACACAGAGACGGGTAAAATGGAGGACAGGCCAGGAAGAGGAAGGAAGAAATTGACAACACCCATACTAAACAAGCCAATAGCAAGATTGTGTCTCGCCCACCGGTAACTAAATAACACGAAAGTTTCCCCAAGTACATCTCTAACCAAGTTTGATGTTACAAGAAAGTCTTGCAGGTAAACTTTAATGTTTGACCTAAAATGACCTTCAACCTTACCATGTGACCTGACGGCACAATAGTATGAATGTACCCCTAGTACAGCTATGACCCAAGTTTAGTTGAAAAGTTTTTTTGTCATAAGAGAGTCTTGCAGGTAAACTCTAATATTTGACCTCAAATGACCTTTGACCTCACCATATGACCTCCGACAGCACCACAACATGATGTTACCCCTAGTACCCAAGTTTGGTTGCCACTGGACCAACAGTTGTCAAGTTATGTGTCAAAAGAGAGTCTTGCAGGTAAACTTACAATGTAAACGTTTGAAATACAAGTTCAGAAGCGTCACCTATGATTATCAGTTGAGCAATCAGATTCAACACTGGACAAGAAATGACAGAGGAAAAGCAAATTCAAGAATTTGAAAACATCTGTAACATATGACCTCCAATGACCTTGCACCTTATCATGTGAAGTCCAACAGAATGATAACATGCACTTCCCCTTAGTGATCTGCAACCCAAGTTTGACTGAAAAGTGTGACACGGTTGCAAAGTTTTGTGTCATAAGAGAGTCTTGCACGTAAACTTTAACCGTTCAACGTTTGACCTGTAATGACCTTTGACCTGACCATGTGACCTCTGACTGGACCATAACATGCAGGTCCCCTTAGTGCATCTACAACCCAAGTTTGATAGATAAGTGTCACACGGTTGCAGAGTTTTGTGTCATAAGAGAGTCTTGCACGTAAACTTTAATGTTTGACCTGAAATGACCTTTGACCTTACCATGTGACCTATGACTGGACCATAACATGCAGGTCCCCTTAGTGCATCGACAACCCAAGTTTGATAGATAAGTGTCACACGGTTGCAGAGTTTTGAGTCATAAGAGAGTCTTGCACGTAAACTTCAACGTTTGACCTGAAATGACCTTTGACCTTACCATGTGACCTCTGACTGGACCATAACATGCAGGTCCCCACAGTGCATCTACAACCCAAGTTTGGTTGAAAAGTGAGTCACGGTTGCAAAGTTATGTGTGATAAGAGAGTCTTGCACGTCAACTTAACATTTGACCTGAAATGACCTTTGACCTTACCATGTGACCTCTGACTGGACAATAAGATGCAGGTCCCCTTAGTGCATCTACAACCCAAGTTTGATTGAACAGTGTCACACAGTTGCAGAGTTTTGTGTCATAAGAGAGTCTTGCACGTAAATTTTAACGTTTGACCTAAAATGACCTTTGACCTTACCATGTGACCTCTGACTAGAGCATAACATGCAGGTCCGCTTAGGGCATCTACAACCCAAGTTTGGTTGAAAAGTGAGTCACGGTTGCAGAGTTTTGTGTCATAAGAGAGTCTTGCACGTAAACTTTAACGTTTGACCTGAAATGACCTTTGACCTTACCATGTGACCTCTGACTGGACCATAACATGCAGGTCCCCTTAGTGCATCTACAACCCAAGTTTGGTTGAAAAGTGAGTCACGGTTGCCAAGTTATCTTTCATAACGTTTGTGACGGACGGACGGACGGACGACGGACGGACGACGGACGGACGACATTTGGATCCCTTAGTCTCGCCTTCACCTCCGGTGGGCGAGACAAAAAATTACTCAGAGACAGGAGAAAGACTTCGAAACAAATGTCAAGAGAAATAGCCCTGAGTTCTAGAATAGTGTGAAGAAAGCTTCAAGAGGGTGGTATGTAAGAACATACACTACAGAGTCAAGAAGAAACCTCTTCTAACTGCCGCAGCAAGAAGGAAACATTTGTTCTGTGCACAAGACAACAAGAACAGGGAATTGGACGAGGTTCTCTTCAGTGACAAGAGCAGATATTGCAGGGTTAGTGACTGACAGATCAATCTGCATTAGAAGGATAAAAGGTGAAGAAGACCACCCTGAATGCTTGAACCTCACTATGAAGCACGGAGGTGAGGGTATCATGGTCGAGGGGTGTTTTGCCAGAAGTGGTGTGGGACAACTGCACAAGGTGGATGGCACTACTGAACACATAATGAATGGGGAACATTATATCAAAATCTTGAAATACTGTGCTCTTCCATCTCTGAAACATTTATTCGGAGATGGAGAAGCAGTATTCCAGCAGGACAATGCCCCCTGTCACACGGCCAAGGCTGTGAAGAAGTGGGCAGCAGAATACCATCATGAGATTCTTCCATGGCCCGGCAACAATCATGACATGAACCCACGTGAGCATGTGTGGGACTTCATCAGGAGCAAGATGAAAAAATATAGATTGAGGAATGCTGGAGACCTACAGGATAGATTTTAACAGGAGTGGAAAGTAATTCCAGCTGAATATTTGAAGAAATTGGCTGACAGTATGCCACAATATGTAAATGCCTATCAAGGCAAGAGGTGGACCAACCAAATATTGGCTGTAAAAATGATCTATTATTATTACTGAAATGCATTTTTTTCTTTAATTGATTATAGAAATAAATCATGTAAAATATTTCTGGTTTGGAAATGATGATTTCATGTCACTATACAAGTTTTTTTTTGTTGCATTTCTAGAGAAAAAAGTCAAACACATCTTCTTAAAGGAGGTGGCTAATTAATTAGTCCAGTGGTGAATACACATTACTTTTTAAAAGGTAATTTGTGTATACATTATTTTTTGTCTTAGCAAGAAATATGAGGATTAGGATATCCAACTTTATCTTTTAAAAAAATAAGAAAAGACAAGAATACTAAGTCCTTGATTACTCCGTCTGGCGTCTTTGGAAAACAAGTACCGTATTAAACAAACTTGTATTAACCCGTTGAGCACGATTTGATTTCAGTATTAACACATATTTTCTTTAGGCCCTAGCATGAGTTATCTCGGGCTTAGTGTTCAACAAGTTAATTAAGGCTTTCTGGTATCTGCCTGTTTGCGTTGCATAGTCTTTTTACCAGTCCCAACTGAAACAGGATAAAGTGATCTCCTCACACTCTTCCCCTTGGTCTGAGAACCTGTGGTGGCTGCTCTGGCTGGAGACTTGGCCTGTCTTGTGGAATTGATCCTGGCCTGGGAGGATAACCCTCCTGATAGTCTAGATGTAGGTCTAGTTGATGTAGGTCTAGTTGATGTAGGTCTTGTTGACGTCGGTCTAGTTGAAGCTGGCCTAGATGATGATGATCTTGATGGAGATCTGGTAGTTTTGGTAGTATTCCTGGAGACCATGACTGGTTTAGATGGAAACGGTTTACTCACGACAGATGGTTTCAGTTTCTGGCTTTGTGTGGTGATGGAGAATGAAGAAATCCTGGTGATGAAATAAGTGAAACCAAGTGAAACCAATCAAACAACTTATCCACACAGTCATTTGTACAATCATTCAAATATTCATGAAATGCTAATTTTCAATTGCTGCTAATAGATATGAGACAAACTTCCTTGCAGTTGCTCAATGCACCATGTTACCCATTGGATGAAATACTGCGATTTGGTCAGAATTGAATTTCATACATTTATTGCCTTGAAATGCATTAAAAACAGATTAGCCAGTGCTGCCTTCAACCTCTCCAGTACCTAAATCTCAAGACTTGTAAGACCCAAGAAAATACAAGAGTAGAGTTGAGAAATCAAAAATTCTAAAACAGAATTCCCACAATTTATTGGTGATTTTGCTTACCTTGGCGGAATAGCAGTTGCTGGCCTGGCAGGCAATTTCTGGCTATGCAGTGGTCTCAGGACTCTGAATGAAGCAACATACAAATTTGATATCATTGGCAAAATTCCCGACAGATCTTCACACCAAGTATACAATTCATGAAAGACTTATTTTTAATTTACATGATAATCAAAATGGAAATTGCAAGTTCTAATAACAGACAGTAAAAGCATTGACATATACAACTGCACACAGCATAGAAATGAACTAAATACCGCATACGTTATACACTATTATAAAATATATTTAATGACAAGGAAAATAAAAAGAACATTTATCGAGAGTAAGAAATCATATGATGAAGTTGATAAACTAAGGAAGATGATGGATCACCTTGTTTCAGCTGCACTTCTAGGTCTCTGATTTTCTGGGACAAGTTTCTGTCTCTTTGGTCCACTCTGTACTACATCTCCTTCTCTGTGTATTATTAACATGAAACAAAAAAAAGACTTGCTAAAGGCTTGTTCACATATGAAGCAGTCAACCCGCTTGTTAACTCCCAAAGTTTTTTAAACACATTAAATGAGGTGACAAGAAAATAAAACAAGAAACCAACACAAAACCAATGGCGAGGCCAGAGGCATATTTTTTT
The DNA here is from genome assembly GCA_029962745.1 of Echinometra lucunter. Lineage (NCBI taxonomy): Eukaryota > Metazoa > Echinodermata > Echinoidea > Camarodonta > Echinometridae > Echinometra > Echinometra lucunter. Next base: position 2,104,415 of record CM057155.1, read on the forward strand.
CCTTCTGGCTGCAAAAAGATGTGGGGCAATCAAAGTCTTATAAAGTCTGCACAAAATACGACATCACAAGTTTCTCTGCGCAACTAAAATTCTTTTATTTGGAGTAGATGTGTTGACACTAACAAAAATTGGGGGTTTGCAGCTGGATATCTGAATGAGCCTTGAGGATGACAATGGGACTCCAATCAGAAGACAGAGAATGGAATAGAGAAATTTCACTATTTAGAAGCACTGAGAACCAAAGAGAATATTAACAGATTTCAATTCATTGGAAGATTAAACATCAATAAGACTACATCAAAGATGCAAAATTTCGTGGTGAGCAATTTTTCTGAAACCAGAATCAATGCACCTAACTAGTGCCAAACAGAAATCTGTATGCACCTTGAAAACAGCAAAACTACAGGCTTTAAGGTGGATGGGAAGCCACGATCTCCAACAATTGTTTGCAGTGGTAGTGTTTGAGCTTTACTAACAATAACAATTCCATACAAAGCCTTTTTCAGTTTTTATTTGGTCACAAAGGTTTTGAGGTGATTTTGAGGCTTCATTTTTCCCTTCAGAAAGTTGACAGCTTCGTGACATACAAACAATAAATGAAAGCGTGATGAAAATAACTGAAAGTTAACATACTTAGCTAGCTGTTGTCTTCTTTCCATAGCTTTCTTTGTAGCTGCCGACAGAAGCTTCTGACCAGCTGTTCCTGGGGACACCTATAGTTTAGATAAAATATTAGCCAAAATCTTTATTTCAACTTCTTTTCATCATATGTATTCCACCAACACATTTTTCTGTAAAAAACAGCAATTAAAAAGTGTCAATTTCATGTTTGATATATCTCAAATCCTCCTGATTTTTTTCTTTATCATTCGTTTCTTTCTTATCTTACAGCCCTATGAGCAAGTCTCTTAATGAATCATAAATCTAAATTCTTTGTACATTGGCTTCCATATGGTATAACAAAAGCTCTCACTTTTTAATGTTAAAGAACATTTTGTTCATTGGCAAAGTGTATTATTTGAAAAAAAGGAAAACATACAATATCATTTTGCCCTTATATGAAAAGTTCCATATCTCTACATGAAGGATGTCCATTAAGTTACAATAATATCAGTTCTTCATTACTTTAAATGTTGTACTTGTACATACAGACTTAGTTGGCAGAATTGATCGATATGTCCAAGCTATTTGCTTTATCCTTTAGCAAAAGCCTTTTAATTGCATAATTCAATATTAATTTGTAAAAAATTTTCAATGATGATGACACCATCAATAATAAAGTTCGACTTCACATTGTTTTCCACAATTACCTATTTTCAATTTTACCTTGTTTTCCCTCAGACCCCCATTAGTGTGGAACACTGTATACCATCAAATGTCACTATACCTTCTTGTTGAAGAAGTTCTCTCTTTCTTGCTCTCTGGCATGTCTGAGTATGGCCAATCTTTGTTGCATAGGGAATACATGGAAGATATCATCTAGCTCATAGCGGGCTGCACTCAGCTGTAAGGTAGGAAAGAAAACGGGGGGAAAAAGGGGGATTTGAATTTGAATTCTAACCAATATCTACCAATGAAAATAAGTAGATTTTTCATTGCAAAATATTATTATTCATATGCAGACAAAAAATTTTTTCTCCAAGAACACCCTAAGCTTCTACTTAGGAAAAAAAACAGTGCATGATGACGAATCACAGGCAAGCACATTTCCAAAAGCAGGTTGAAAGATGGTACTCTTTTGAGGTTCAATTTATTATCATCATCAATAGCGATCTATAAGTTTAACGACAGGTTCGGTGACCCAATCAACTTCTATGATAAATATCTCTCCATCCACTTTTAGCAACGTAGGATTTAGAATACTTATGTGAAGATAGCTGTCCTCGATTATTTACCTATCTAATGACGAATTTGAGATTTAAAGACACCAAGTAAACCCCAACACCCAAATATTCACATCTTTCTTATCAACAGTTTGATTTTGTTCAACATTTCATTAGTCTGTCCTTCTAAGTTTCTGTCTTCCCCCAATTCATCTGTTTAGAAAGTACCGATATGTATTGCTCTTGAAGATTAGTTTACCTGTGCAAGAACTCTATGAGCCAGTCTTGTGTCTTGTTCAGACAGCTTTCCTCGTTTTACAGGTGTCTCTGCTTGGAACTGGTACAAAAATACTTGAGTGTCCTGTGAATTAGGAAAATTAATTTTTAAAAAATTAATTAAATCATTGCTATATAATATGCAGTAGAGTAATAAAATTAATGAATTAAAAACAGAAGAAAAAAAAAAACATTACAGATATGAGAAACTCAAATGTATAAGGAAATTTTGTTATGAAGAGGCAAAGAAAAATCAATTTATAACCCTTCTTAATTCATTATACAAAATTATGGTTCTCCTATCTATCTAATGTCTATTATCCTCTAATAAATTTTAGTGCACAAACAAAAGAAATGATTAGTAAAAATAACAGATTTTGATTACTTAATCCTTTGAAACCCAAGAGTCTGTTTACCATAAACTGCCAAACTACAAATAAGATTTCATCTTTCATCTGCTTTACCTTTACAGTTTTGATGAGTGCTTTGACCTTGGGTGTCCTCATAAGAGCACGAGTCAGATAACCTTTGACCCTTGCTGATAGTTTGTCAAACCTGTTGTCCATCTGTAAGCTTGATGTGATGGTCTGTTATTAACAATAATAATAAATGAAAAATACAAAATACAAAATCAGTTCATATAACAAAGAATGTCATCATACTTAAGTAATTACGGGAAATGGAGTGTGAGGGCAAGTCAACAACAGCATTGTATGCTGACAGTCTACTTAAAGCTTTTAAAGGCATTGCATTTGGCCACGGTGTCTACATAGCATTTGACACAATGCTGATATTGAACATGAAAGTCTTTTAACATACCTGTAATGAAAATCAAATCCCAATCTCTTCGACCAAAACACCTCAATATTCCTTCAAAACAAGAAAAGTGAATAACTTGAAGGTTGAAAACAACCATCATTTTGACCATTTTGTATTGGCTAAACTGGTCTGTGTGATGTGATAAGTTATTGTTTGAGTGGCCCAAACATATGGAGTGGTGTGTGTGCAGCACTTTTTAACCACGAGGAAAAGGTGCTATATCAAATAACTTTTGGATTGGATTTTGGATTGGATTGGATTTTTTTCCTTCCTCCTCTCTCTTTATATGGAAAGACAATCAACAGTATTTGATTATTTTAGGGGTAGCTTACCCATGGTCTGAAATAACTGGATGTTTCTTGATGCATTCCTTCAGTATTTGATGATTGTCCAGTCTCACCATCATTCAAGAAGAAAGAGTCACTCAGACTGTTAACAGCATCAGCTCTAGCAACATGCCCTGATCCTTCAGTTTGACCCACTGCAGGTGACGCCCATGTTGAAAGCTTCGTGGAGTCTCTGTCAGATGCTTCTTTGAGAGGAGTGCCCCACGTTGTAAGCTGGGAGGATTCACCAACAGGTGGTTCATCTAGAGAACTGGACAGAGGAGCAAGGTGGGTGGAGCTTGTAGTTGCGGCCGCAGCTAATGATCTTTGATGGGTGGGGCTCCTGGATACGGGTCTATGATAGCTACCAGATTTAATATAGGAAGGCGGTACCTCCACCAGACCCCCATCACCAGTATGATCAGACTCCAGACTGTCCTGTGGTGTGAGTTTCTTCTTGGCGTTGGCTAGGAGCTTGTCACTGACAGGAGAATGAAAGCCAGGGAAAGCATGCCCCTTGCCTGCCAATGATGATTCCTTGATATAGGAGTAAGGAACCTCCATCATGCTGCCCTCTGAGGATTCTTCAAAACGTCTCTTTCTACTGTTGGGACTGGGAGGTGCATTCTTTCTCTGATTGGAAGCAATCTTTGAACTATTTTTCTCACTCCTGTCGTCTTTGTCAAGAGGTGGCTTAGACAACACTGTCTTTTCAGAAGAATTTTCCTTAGGGGATGCCCGGTCTTCTTTCACACTTTCATCATGCTGACTTGAAAACTCTGTTGAAGTCTTAAAATATGAAAGAAGCAAGAAAAAAAAACTAATAATAATATATCCTTAACTACTATTACTATTCTAAACAGGTAACATCTTCTATCTCCAGCAATTCAATATCCCATTTTAGTGCTACATTTATATTACAACTAAAGAGATAATGCATGTTTAATGAAGTTAATTTCTGCATCCAGGAAACTTAAAACTAGAAAATATTATAAACAAGTAGCATCCAAACCTTTCGGACACTGCCAATAAAACCTCAGTTCAAAATACAATTTCCTCTTCCTACACTCATAAAGATTTCAACCTCTTACTTTGAACGAATCCTTTTCATCTTTTAATCTGTTGCAGATTACTGTGCTTCTCACCAGGTCCCTCCCATCACAGACTGCAGGATACATAGCTCCTGTGATTCCTGGCTGGCACATTAGTTCCCTCAATATCCCACTCCTTCCTGAAAAATATGCTTTCTATTAATATCAAATTTTCTCTCCCATTCCCTTTCACATCAAACTTCTTCTTACCTTCATGACATCCTTGTCATCTACATGTCCCAGAGCAGACTGTGCAGCTTGTCTTTTAATGCCTTCCATCTCAGACTGAAGGAGACTTAGTTCCTGGGATTGCTGGAGCATTAGCTCTCTCATCTGTTCTTCATGCTGGCGCTGAAGACGTTGCTGCATTTGTTCAAGGCAGGACAGCTGGAGGGACAGCACCTTCGCTTCAGAAACATCATCTATGGGGTAGAAATAAACAATATATAATAAAAAAAATAATAAATCAATAAAGACTGTAACCAAACATTTTTTCCAGATGTTTAATTAACTTTAGTATTTAAAAATACAGTGCATGCAAATAAAGTAAATGGATTTTTGAAAGGTCATTCTGTTTGTATTCAATCGTTCGCTTCACAGCAGCTCCTAACCACAACTTCCTGACTGTACATATTGTATTGAAGCTGCAAGTGCTGGTCAATTCATTGACATTGTCATCCATCCCATTTTCTTTTCTTACCTATCTTAAGATCTTTCATTTCAGAGGAGAGTTCATCTGGTTGCTTCTTATCACTCACAGTCAACTGCCCAGCCGTAGGCTCACATTCAGTCTCAACATCAGCTTCCTTGCCCTTGGTACCTGCTGAAGCATAGCTGACATCACGTCCGCTTATATGTGGAGCCTGGTGACGAGCCTCAGCATCCAGGAGGGCTGGTGACGGAAAGTCCAAAGTGTATGATGCCTTCCGGGCATGATGTCGGAGAGGACTTTGAAAGTCACTTTCCACTTTGACCCCTGATCGCTCAACTTTGACCCCTGTCCTCTCAATCTCATCACTTGATGTCCTTCCTGATGACAATGGTGGAAGAGGTTTATCAACACTAGGACTTTGCTGCTTTGCAGACTCTTCAGATTTCATGATTGCTTGTTTAATGACATCTCCAGAGCCATTGCTTTCTTGACCAATTGGTGCTGCTCTAACCATCCCAGCACTTGTCAACTCATCACCTTTAATGGCCAGAGCTCCTTCTGTGCCAGTAGGGGTCACCTCCTGGCTTGTTCTGTCCCATGTCTCTTCCATCCCTTGAAGAGTGGATTCTGATGTCATGCTGAGGCTGACAGGAAGGGTGACTGACTGGGCTAGGGTTCCAAGGGAGCTACCACAGTATTCTGACATGTCTGCAGATTTCAAGGACTCACCCGGCTCAACGGATGCATCAGCAACAGGTAGATCTGACTTGATTCCTTCAACAGCTTGACCAGTTCCTTGAGGTGTTACTGCTTCATGCTTGACATGAAGAGAATCAGGTGAAGTGGGGTCTGCAAAGAATGGGACCTTTTTAGCATCTTTCTTTGGGATGGTGTCTGGTGTGCCTCTACTTGATCCTGGTGTTGGCAACAATGAATACTCCCCTAGCAGACTCATGTACGACTCGGTATCACTCAAATACCCTACAGTATGGTTATCCTCTTGTGAGTTGGCTACAAAAATTCTTGTGTCAAGGCTTCTTGCATCATCTTTTGCTTGCTCTACCTCAGCTTTAGCTTCTGTGGATAATGGAGACTGTTTGGAGGAATCCTCGGTCTTCAAGCCAAGTTTGGGAGAATCTCCTGTTTTCTCCAGATTTTTTTGATCTTGGGCAAGTGACATTTGTGACAGATCAATGACAGTTTGGTTTAATGCACTGTTGGTACTGCTGTTGGTGGACTGACTTCCCGAACTACCAGCTAAATCACCTGATTTTTGTACAGCATCTACCTTGGGTATTGGGCTAAGTCTACTTATCACAGCACTATCAACATGTGCTGCACTAGGGTCAGGTGGCTGAACTACAGAATGATCATGTGATCTCTCTTGAGGTTCTGACAAGTCATTTTTTACCCCTGAAGTCACAACTGGACTACCTTTACCAGACACATTCACAGGCAGGGTTGCAGCAGTGCTGTCAGTATTGATCACCTTCAAGTTTTCCAGTGCTGTGAGTGAAGATGGCAAGACTTCCTTCAAGACATGTTGTGCACTGGTAGAAGGGGTTGAATCTATGGCACTTAAAGGGGAATTGCCAGGCAATGAGTGATTAGCTTGTGATGATGCCAACGAGATGGTGGAAACAGGTGTGGCTCCTCTAATATCCTGACTGTGATCCATTCTCATGGTGGATGAGATAGGCTGGAGACCTCTGGGGTCAAAGTTCGCTGCAATCACTGTCCTAGGCTTGGATGCCTTTGTTCGTCTCCATGGGGTTGCAGGTCTTACATTCCATTCCTCTTCATCTGTCTCCATGTACTTGAGTGGTGAGTATGAAGGGTTGCTGAGAGGATGAGCTACTGGTTCAGGCTGTGCTGCAACCGGTTGCATGTCATGAGCTTGTGTAGCTTGGCCAGGCAATGTGTTTGGTGCCTGCTGAGGACTGCTTTCCTTGCTGTCCAATGACTGCCTGCTCTCCTGAAAAGTAGGGGGGGGGGAAAAAAAAGAGATATTTGCCAACTCATGTTTTATGACGCCCTGAATAATACACACTTAAAAATCAGAAAAATATTTTTTTGTTTCGATATTCACAAACCGATCAATGTACATCTTTCTCTCATAAAGATAAGAAATAATTAAATCTCACATGAATTCATTCTTGTATGCTTCAAATTTACTTTTTCTTCTGCAGTTTATATGGATAATCCTACCTTCAATAGAGTGAATCTGATGTACAATTCATGATCTTCATCCCATGTCATCATACTACTCCAAAATTAACCATGCATTTTCTCATATCATCCTTTGATCAAGCTTACAAGTTTAACCTTTCCCCAATCTTCAACACCATCAAATCTACAACTACAGGAACCCCCTGACAGACAAGCCAAGGTATTCCTTTAAAAACAGAAATACTGTACATTTGAATCATATGGAGTGAAAGGGTTTAGAGGTGGAGGATATACACGTATCTTCAGATTAAGATCAAATGACCTGAGATTAAAATCCATGCCACAGCTCAAACCAGGCTCAAACATCCTCTGGCAAGACTAGCTTCCAGCTATTCAATCTAGGTGATGTGAACGGTTACCTAGGATGAGATATTTTTTCTAAAATTATAGAAGCTCCAATGAAGATGGGGTACATAAATATGAATACTGTAAATAAAAACATACTAAAACATACTAACCTCATAGCTATTGACAATTCCTTCAACCCTAGCAATTAGGTTCTGATGTTTCTTTTCCTCTCTCTCCGTTTCTCTTTGAATTGCCAATGCCTTATATCTGGTCATCTCTGTTCTTTTGTCTGGGGTCATCTATAAAGTAAAAAGATACAAAACACAGAGTTCAAAATAGATTTGAAAAATGACATCTAATGAAATCACTCTCAAATATTGTATGATAACAAACACCAATTGAGTGATACATGATAAATTTTCTTGCTTTAATACTCTTTGCAAAGATAAAAACTTATCAAGGGATACAAAAGACGTCATTTGCAGACAGGCAGTGCGTATATACATACTTGTGACCACTGTCTTGTTAGCGTGGTTAGGTGTGACTTTGGAAAATAATACACGATATCCATCATCTGTATTTTGCAGAGGTTTATGATAAATTTGTTCGACATCAATTGTTAATATTATCACATGCGCTTACTAGTGGTGGGAGAATAGGCTTGCCATTCACTCTGACCATCGATGTGTATGGACACCCTCTGAACTCCACGTCGACTGATGATGCACCATCATGTCCTGCAGCCATCTTGTCCAAGGTGGCCATGCAGACCTCTAATTTAGCAATAATCTCGTCCATTGCTGACAGACTGTGAAAATGTCTTTGAGCAGTCACATCTGCATCATTTTAGAAATGGAAATGAGAAAGAATTCCACCAGAGATTTAAGTTATATCTATGACAGGTTTCTTTAAAAATAATAATAATAATAATAATAATAATAATAATACATATAACTTGTATCGCGCCAAATCCACTCTGTGGAGTGCTCAGGGTGCGTGTACATGATCAAGAATTGAAATGAAATGTTTTGAGATGATTTTTAAGAGTCAGAATAAGATAACCATATTTCAATCAAAATTTGTATTTGGCCTGGCTTGGACTAGCAAGAGCCAGCTTTGCCATTGCCCATTTTCATTTTTAATTTCTTTTGCGTCATCTGCTTGTCTCTGGTTTTACAACCTTGCATTCATATGAGTGGAGTTTTCTTCAATGTGTTGTCTGACTCTTAAGTTTTGCTATTGACTACCATGGTACAGCATGGCCCCATAGTGGGAGCATTCATATGTTGGGCTGTGTGCATTTATGCAGCTGTTGATCTCTTGATATCTGAAGGTATAAACCACAATAATAATCAGTAGAATTCTACAAGTGTTTGTGCTTTTATTTTGCACTGCTTCTTGAATCTTGAATTTGTTGCACTCAAAAACCTAGATAGATAGCTGTGCAGGGATTTCTTTTGGGAGGGTAGAATCACTATCTTTAATCTTGCACTAAAGTGGGCTAGTAGTCAATACTGACCATTATTCTTACTGGTGTGGGGACAAATCAACGCATATTCAGTAAGTTCCCATGATTTTCTCACCTTTTCTTTACATTTTCTGTATTTAATTGATATTTTGCTATTGGTATTTGGAAACCAAATGCCGGTTTTAAGTATATATGAAAGTGAAAAAGCACAAAGCACTAAATGCATCCACTGTTGGAAGCACCACACCACAGACCCTCATCCACTTATCCAGTTGCTGAAGAGGCTTTGATGACAAGAAGCATAGAACTTTGAACTTGAATTTAGACCTCAAATTTTTAATTTCTTCTATGAAAGGGTTTCACACAATTGTACAAGTCAATTGTGAGACCAACACTAGAATACTGTTCTCCTATGTAGCACCCTCATCTGGTTTTATTCACGATTCACGATAAAAAAATATATAATACAAATAAAAAATACATGTATGAACAAAGGATTGTATAACAATATTTACATATAACAATGAATATTATACAAAAGAAAGAAAATTATATCGTTGGGATGACCCGCTTCAGATTATCTATACTAGTCAATCTGTTCTTCCTCGAGGTCCCTGAAGAAACATATTCTCAAAGTGGAAAAAGTTCAGCATCGGGCAACTAAACTCCTTCAACCCCTGAAACATCTTCAGTATGAGCTCTGGTTTGAACAACTAAACCTGCCTTCATTAGCATACAGACGTCATAGAAGTGACATGCTACAGTAGTACAGGTCAACAAGATAATGGAATGGATGACCTTCAGCCTTCTACTTTTTTTTCACAGTTCTTTTGTTACCATAACAAGAGGTCACCAGTTTAAACTTCAAAACAAACATGTAAATTCCAACCTGAGGCAGTGTTCTTTTTCACAAAGAATAGTTACAGAGTGGAACAGTCTTCCATCATATTTTGCAGAAAGTTCGTCACTGAACTCGTTTAAGTCATATCTAGACAAGTTCTGGTCTCAGAGGAAAGACAAATTTAATCCTGAATTATTCAACTGCCCATGCATAGACTCTATCCAAAACTGCACAGCGCCTATTCTAGACTAAAAGTCAACATTTATTACTGAACAGTGGATACTGAGAGGCAAAAAAATTTTTGTATAACTTTACACCTTCTTCCAAGTAGGGCTTAACCGATATGGAATTTTGCTGCTGATCCGATCCCCAATGTTTTTACATTCGCATCAGCCCGATTCTGATTCCGATACCGATGCAGCGCAGAGCGCGGCTAAATTAGAGATGAGTAATACAATAACAAAAATTTAATCCTGTCTGCTACGCCCGCAATGCAAAACATAGGTTCTAAGTGTGACTGTAACCGCCAAAATTCTGTTGCTCGCATCGGTTCCGCATCGGCCCACCATCAAAATATTTACCGATTCCGATGTTTAGCCGATGCGGCCAAGAATCGTCAGTGACCGATCTCCGACGCAAATATCGGTTAAGCCCTACTTCCAAGGTATGATTCCAAGGTAAGAATTATTTCATTTTCACATTCATGTCATGACATCATTCCTCATCTCCAGCATAGGCATAGCTTAGCCATAGATTCTTTCTAGCCATCCTTCCTTCCCATGGGCATAGCATGCCACGACTAGCTCATCTCATGTTCCTCTAATTTCACTTCATACATGTCGTATTGTCTACATGCAGACGAACCAGTGCCACTTGTGGTTTCCTTAACCAAAATATAGCTAATTTGTAATCATTTCTCCATTTCAAGTATGCAAAGTAAGCAAATAATAACCTCGTCATAAAATGAGGTGAGTTTGCCACGTCTGACGAAAGCAGACGTCTAAATCAACGAGTGGGACCAGAGCGGATCCTGTTCTGATGTTTCGGCAAAGAAAATGCTCACTTCGTTACCTACCCGACCATGCCGACCCTACAATGCTTTCCAACTACTTACATCTGTCCTGACCACAAAATATCAGAGATAGATGTACTCACATCTCTTCACAGTCAAACAAAACACAGACTTGGTGAGAATATTCTTTTATAATTATTTGTTTACCTTTTTTGATCGCTCGGCGGGTCCTTTGAATAATACGTCATCAATTCATCAAGGCTTTTCATTGGCTGTAAATGTGGCATATGACGTAGAATGGTCCAATGAAATGCTCCCTTCATAACTTTTCTTCTCTTTCCCCTCCTTCTCTTCTTTATTTCCTTTTCCATCTTTTCTTAATTTCGATCTCGTTTTATGTTTTCTTTACATGTATTCAACTTCTTTCGTTTCTTTTCTCTCGTTGTCTTTCTTTCTCTCTCTCTCTCTCTAGTTCACCAACGAGACAAGCATACGGCAAGTCTTCTGAATGCCTTTTAGAGCTGTGGTAGAATATATACCATCAAAATAGTATTTTTAATTGATACTTGTAGTTGTATAACATATGTAAGTATTTACTGTATTGAAAATGTTATTGTTTGTACCCGGTGTTTGCCAAAAGTATCAAAATAAAGAATGGGATCACAATCTTAACATTCATCATATCTATCTCATAAATTAGGCCTATTTTGTCGTTTATTCACTACTTTTCGGGAAGCAATTTTCCCCATTTTCTTTATTTCTATTAGTATACAAATTTTCATTGCCACTGTAAGAAAATATGACCATTTGTCCGCACTTTTCTAAATGAAATGAACTCGAAACTATAAGGCACGAATTATTGTCCACAGCATGGTTGTAAGGTTAAAGCCTCTGTTATGATGATCGTCACTATTCGGCACTATTTGGCCGTTAAAATAGTCTGCCCATGCACCCTTGGGAAAGATGGTCACTTCTTGCTGCTATTAAGAAATATGAATATTCACTATGGTATTAGCCGATTTTTTCTTTCTTTCAAGTCACGACTCCGACAAAATAGATTTTCTTGCTCTGCCATGGACTGGACTGCTAAAAACTGATGATGCTGACTAATTCTTGGCGTGTCTAGCAGGAAGGTATCTGTCGAAAGGTGAGGCATCTTTCTTTCCATGAAGTTTCATCTTCTTTTCCTTGACCTGCTTTTGCTGAAAAGGTAAAAATAAAAGATAAAAACGAAAGAGAAGACACTTTGGTAAAAAGAAATTTCACTGTTAATCACCGTGAGAGATCAGCATAATACCTTAGACTATATAAAAGGCAGGATTAGATTGACTTAACTGACCTTGATAACAAAATGTTTAAAATATCTTATCCGTGACTCAAGATAAACGAAAAATAATGCACTTCTGTGACAATATCACTGATGAACAGTAACAAGAGGTCCTCTTTTCATTTTTTTTTTTTGGGGGGGGTTTCACTCCTATGTTCTGCACATGAATGTCACAAGTTCTTCATTCTCAGTATGCAGGCTATAGGTCTATGGCGAGCCACAGCATAATCCTTTCTTTTCAAATCCTTTTATCGTTCTAACGTTTATGAATTAAGCCTTATGTTAAATATAAGACCTTTATTTTTCACTTCAATAACCCTATTCAATAACACTATTCACTAACATTATTTCTTATGAACAGATGACAAGTTTGAGTTATGACTGTGTCTAGAAACTATCAATAGTTGGTTAATTGGTTCGGTGAAAAAATGTCAGAGGTAAAAATGCCAGAGGAAAAAATGTCTGAGGTAAAAATGTCAGAGGTAAAAATGTCAGAGGTAAAAAATGTCAGAGGAAAAAATGTCAGAGGTAAAAATGTCAGAGGTAAAAATGTCAGAGGTAAAAATGTCAGAGGAAAAAATGTCAGAGGTAAAAATGTCAGAGGTAAAAATGTCAGAGGTAAAAATGTCAGAGGTAAAAATGTCAGAGGAAAAAATGTCAGAGGTAAAAATGTCAGAGGTAAAAATGTCAGAGGAAAAAAATGTCAGAGGTAAATAATGTCAGACGTAAAATGTCAGAGATAAAAATGTCGGCTCTGAAAATGCCGAAGTGAACGTGTTACAGGTAAGAATATTGAATTTGAAATTAGGAAGAGCACGAGATATTAAAAAAAAATCCATACTGTATAAATGGAGTGATCACAATAATACTGCTCTCTGTAAGTGTGTATGTTCAGTCATTCGACTGGCCTTCCTGTCTTACTCATTTGATGTGAAAGTGATAATGCTGCCCCATTCAACCACCTAATGAGACCAATCTTGTTTTGGCCGGGAGAACATCCTGGTATGTCGCCTTGCGCAACAGTGTTTTGATCTTCCGAGCACTTGTTTAGCTGACTCCAAATATAGCAGCAAACGAATGCCCAGTTCCCTCTCTGTGTTTAAGATTTGGCCGCTTGACACGATTGCACTGTGAAACATATTTATGACAATTTCAGCAAGCGATAAGTAAATCGCGCGTTTTGGGTAAGAAATGTAGCATGGGATGATGTTCATTATTTTCTTTGTGAGATTAATTAAGTTACAGGATTATATCTAAATGATTTAAGATCTTAAGTGGAATGGCAGAATGGTAGATGAACTTAAGAAGGGATATCCACGTTTGATGTTTTGCATATGCTAACACAATTATCTAATTGAATGATTCTCTTTAAAAGTTGTAAATTCCGCAGCGTATCGGATGAAATAATACAAAAGGTCGAGAAATAGATCGAATTAACGATTCAATTTCGCTTGTAAACTTCCTATTCTTCCTTATGTATAAGGACAATAATATTGAAGCATTCGTTCACGTATACCACACTTAATTGAATGATTCTCTTTAAAAGTTGTAAATTCCGCAGCGTATCGGATGAAATAATACAAAAGGTCGAGAAATAGATCGAATTAACGATTCAATTTCGCTTGTAAACTTCCTATTCTTCCTTATGTATAAGGACAATAATATTGAAGCATTCGTTCACGTATACCACACTTAATTGAATGATTCTCTTTAAAAGTTGTAAATTCCGCAGCGTATCGGATGAAATAATACAAAAGGTCGAGAAATAGATCGAATTAACGATTCAATTTCGCTTACTTCCTATTCTTCCTTATGTATAAGGACAATAATATTGAAGCATTCGTTCACGTATACCACGCTTAATTGAATAATTCCTTTTAAAAGTGATAAATTCCGCAGCGTATCGGATGAAACGATACAAAAGGTCGAGAAATAGATCGAATTAACGATTCAATTTCGCTTACTTCCTATTCTTCCTTACGTATAAGGACAATAATGTTGAAGCATTCGTTCACGTATACCGCGCTTAATTGAATAATTCTTTTTAAAAGTTGTAAATTCCGCAGCGTATCGGATGAAATAATACAAAAGGTCGAGAAATAGATCGAATTAACGATTCAATTTCGCTTACTTCCTATTCTTCCTTACGTATAAGGACAATAATATTGAAGCATTCGTTCACGTATACCACGCTCTATTGGAGTAGGGGGGGGGGGGGGGGAGCTTATGAAGAGGAATGTACATATTAAAATCGCGCAGTCGTGTGGAATGTGTGTGGTCAGCTACTCGTGTTACCAACCCAGTTTTTTTCCCACCATCGTTTTTACAATGCCCGTCCCCGCGGTGAAAACGAGGGCAATGCGCGCATACCAGAACGTTCACCCCGCCAACACCATAACCGTTATTTCCAAATGGCCAAGACAAGGGCATTCAAGTATAGACACAGCATGTTTACAGAAAATATTTGAATATATCCCACTCCCCATAATTTCTATAATTCAGTATTCGTACCTGAAACATTTCACTTAAACATTTCCAAATCTGGCATCCCTCTGACATTAATTTTTTACCTCTGACATTTTTACCTCTGACATTTTACTTCTGACATTTTCAACCTCTGACATTTTTACCTCTGACATTTTTACCTCTGACATTTTTACCTCTGACATTTTTACCTGGCACCGGTTAGGTTACAATTAACATGATTTAAGAGGAATTTATACCTTTCTATCAGCTGACATCTTCTTAGCTTTAAGTTCCGGTGTCATGACGATCTGTGACCAAACCTCTCTCCTGTGATCTCCCATTGCAATATCAATGATTTCATCTTCGAGATCCAGCTCTGAAACTGAAATAAAAAGAACTTTATAACAAACTTAAATCAAAGAATGGATGTGCACTTAGCAGTGACAGTATAGATTTGAGTTCTAATGGCTGAGACCATGCATGCCTCATAGTGTTTGAGGCGTTGCAACACGTTACCCCTGCATTCTATCAAACCAACTTCTGAGGATCATTTTCGAGTATGGAGACTCTAATTACTCTTTTGCGAGCAAGCAAGCAACTTATATTCCTTTTTCCCCTTGACGACCATATAGGGTTTGGAGTGAAAAGGGATTTAAAAAACGGTAGGAATGATACAAGGAAGAACGGAGGTGTTAAATCAAATATAAAAGATAAATGTATCAGATTTGAAGGGGCACTTGTCGGAAGGAGTATTGCAATACTTATACCGGAAAGGGGCACTGAAAAGGGTCGCTTATCATATAATCAAATTAGAAGTGGAAGGGACATTTACGAGGGAAATTACTCATCGTAAGCAGAGAGGGCACTTTTTAAATAGAAAGCAAAGGGGGCACTCAGAAATCAATTTTGGTGTGTATCAAATTTTCTAATAGGGGCACATACCAGAATGGAAAGGGAAACTTATCAGAAAACAAAAGGGGCACTTATGGCACTTATAGCACGTTATATATAACAGAAGGAGAAATAGAACATTATACTAGAAAGGAAAAGTGGCATTTATCCGAAGTGAATTGGGGCATTATCACATTTCAAGTGGGGCCCTTGCCCAAGTGGAAAAGGAGAAAGGGGCATTCAGCAGAAAGGGAATTAAACTATTATTACCTTAAAAGGGCAGTGAAAAGGGGCACTATCACATTTCAACAGGGATATTCTTTTGAAATGAAAAGGACGCACTTCGCGGAAGGTAAAAGAGCGGTATGAAAAGGGTGAAAGGGTCCCTAATCTGGTGTAAAAGGGAGCAGTAATGGGATTTAAGAAGGACGACTGATCCGAAGGGAAAAGGACACTCACTGGAGGTGAAAGGGTACTTATGTTAAACAAAATCCGTAGTTAGAAGGAAAGGGGAACTCGGAAAAGGTTTGAAAAGAAGCAGTTTTCATGGGTTAAAGGGGCACTTTGTAGTGCTTTGAAAAGTGGGGACACTGTGCCCCTGCCCCCGACTCAGGCCTATAGGGCAATGTGAATGGTGTCATTTGCGAAATCCAGCTATAAAAATTGAGACATTAATTTAAAGATCAGAACTTTTAAAAATCAATCAAAGAACAAAGAGGAGTTAATGCAGAGGGGTTTAACTTTGAGTTCGGATATCAGACGACTGTGACCAAACTATCAAAGATTTCATCTTGGCGGTCCAACTCTAAAATTGGAAATAATTATAATGACCATAACTTTTGAAATTAATTAAGTACCTTGGATACGCGGGGTGCACGTGTGCCCCTATCAGTAAAAAGTTTTCTGGCATGACTTTAGTAGGCCTACACTGAAGAAAAAAAAAACAATAATAATTTTTTTTAAAGATTACACTTATCTTTAATCCCTTGCCTATATTTCCGGGCATAACAATGTACCACTCATCCTGTGTATACGGTCAATGCATTGACCTCGTCCTACAAAAGTGACAATTCTGTACCGAAACTACATAGCTTTTGTTTCTATTGGTTACTCGACGGAAAGCTGTCGACCTACGAGTCTGGTAAGCGTCGGTTTTCTTCTTAATATTCACCATTTTCAGTTCATTCATCAGATATGAAGCAGAAAGGGGGACATTGAGAGCCTCAGGAACATCGCTGGTAAGTAAAATCAAAACTTTTCTTCTCTATTACACTTTACAGAAGATCTAAGTCAATATATTTTGCGTTTGCCTCGACAATTTGTTTCGCTATTCAAAACGCCGTTTTGACGGTGACAACCCATTTCACCGAAGGCCCGCGAGACCGAAGGCCCGCGAGGCCGAAAATAGCAAATTGTAATCTATAATATCACACCGCTCTAACCAATTCCTGTGCCAGAAGGACGTTTAAGAAGACATTAAAGAGCAGCGGGACCTCCGGAAACGAGGACTAAACATTCTAAAGGAGACATAATTATTTTATATACCAATAGCGCATTATTTGTGATGAAGGAAAATACAATACGGAGAAAAGTCGGCCTCGCGGGCCTTCGGTCTCGCGGGCCTTCGGTCAAGTGGCGGACCCCGTTTTGACCTACGGGTACATCTTATTTTCATCCACTGATATGAGTAAGTTTCAGATAAATCTTTAAAAAATTACAGGAACGATGTCTTATTTCCTTCCAGAAAGTGTTCAACAGAAATTTAAAAAAAGAAAAAAAAGTAAGCTTTTCACACTGAGAAAGAAGAATGATTATACTAGACATCATAAGGTGCGAAAATAAACTGATCATGATGGTTTATGTAATGAGAATACTGAATATCTTACAGTCTTTCCTTTTAAAATCCGTATATGGATTTAAAGATTTCCTGTTGACATTGATCTTGGCCTTGGCTTCCAGGGTCTCGAGTGAGAAGATAGCGCCCATGCAACAAACGACCACTAGCAACGTCAGGTAGCAAGATCCCGCCATGATGTTTCGTCTTCAAAATCCTTTACCCCAAGCCTCAACTACAAAGATCAGAAATGGTATAGAATCTCTCGTCATAGCCTACTCACTGTTTCGAGGGCAACATACAATATAGGCGATTACTGGCTCGACGTTCGCCCAAAGACATGCAAAGTAAACATTTCTTGACACACAGCAAACTATTCCGTTCTTATTCCATACCCTTTTCCATTATACTCTGAATATACAGTTTGAATACTTCTACATTTTTCCTTTGAATGCTTCACTTTACACAAACCATTTGGTGCTTTGGGTAACAAAAAAAAAAAAAAAAAAAAAAAAAAACCCGGAGAATATTTTGTTTTCATTTGTTTCTAGTTGTGCTATGTGCAGGCCCCTATTTATGCTATAAATGGTTCTAAGTCTGCTCGGTATGTGCATGACAATACCCTCGTAAAGCTCATGCAAGCAAATGACTATCTGGCGATGCTATACCTACTAATTAATGCATACTTGTTGAACAAAAGTTTAGGCTTGACAGCATAGAACTTGCCCAACATAGCAGAATCTAATCGATGCAAACTGGATTGAATCTATTCAAATGACATTGTGCATGACAGTTGGTAACCAAGGGCTCTGGAGAAAAAACCAGTATGAATTATCTTGCTAAGTCGACTTTCCAAAAGTATGTCATCATGGAGACACTGAAATTTTTTGTGAAGTCAACTCGGCAGGATTATTTATGTCGCCATGATTTTTTTTGTTTGTTTTGACGTCGACTTAGCAAGATTTGGTACACACTTAGCTTTCTAGAAAGTGCCATTTCACCCCCATTAAACCTGACAAGTGCCCCTTTTTATTTCTAATGAGCGTCCAAGTTTATTGTAAGTGCCCCTTTTCGCTTTTGAGTATTCCGTTTTCGATAAGTGCTCCTTAAAATCTAATGCATGTTCCTTTTTCGTCCCTATTGTGCCATTTCCCCTCTTTTAACTATTCCTTTTCTCATTTGGTAATGTGTATAGCTCCGAAGAATCAGAGAAGTTTCGTTCCATATAGGCCTAATAACAGAATACCTTGTTCTTGATACGACTACAGGGTGAAACCGTGCATGGAACAGGAGGAGGCAAGAGCTGGGGATACAACGAACAAAACTTTCCTAAGAGCGTACATTGCCCCTAAATTGCAGCAATGAAAATATTTTCATTTTCCCCAAAGTTCGCTCGTACTTACTACAACTCAGGCTGACACATAGACAGTGTTGTAACGATAATCATAAATTCTTGTCTATTCTCCTTTTCATGTTAAGATTGTACTCTCTATCTAATTTCTTGTTTGTAATGACTGCCCCAAAAGGCCACGATAATAACCTCACACATACTGTTTGCTGCATAGTGATCTTTTATTAGCAAGTTTGGAGCATGTGAAAAAGTCATCCGTCATTGTAAAAAAAAAAAAGAAACAAAGAAAGAAACAAATACAAAGCCTAAGAAAGAAACAAATACAAAGCCTAAGAAAGAAACAAAAAATTAAAATTCGCGCTTAATAAGTTTCGAACCTAAAATTTCCCCGTTAAGGAGGGCAGTTTGCTGCTTCACTACCATCCTCCACTTCATCTTTGTGCTTTATCCTTTCATGTTTGCAATGACTGCTGCCACAAGACCAAAATAATAACCTCACACATACTGTCTGCGTCTGCGGCATAGAGATTTCTTATTAGCAAGTTTTGGAGCATGCTGGAAAGAAATCAGTTACTGAAAAACAAATAAATGAAACAAAAGGGAAAACCCAAACAAAAATGGTGCTTCCTGGGTTTTGAACCCAAAATCTCTCCATCAAGCTAGGAGATGCGAGTCAATCACTCTATGCAGAGAGCTATACGCTGCCTCACTACCACCCTCCAGTTTATCCTTTCCTATTTGAAAATGACTGCGGCCGAAAAAGCCAATAATAACCTCCCACATACAGTTTACTACGTCGGGATTTTTTATTAAAAAGTTCGGAGCATGCAAAAATGAAATCAGTTACTAAAAAAAAGAAGAAGAAGAAAAGACAAAATGGAAAACCCAAACAAAACAGGAGCTTCCTGGGCATCGAACCATAAATCTCCTTGTCGAGGAGATGCGAGCTAATCGCTCTATACAGAGGGGTACACGTTGCCTCACCACTATCTTTCAGTTCATCTTCACCCTTTATCTTTTCCTGTTAGCAGGTTTGCAATTACTGCCGCAAAAAGCCAAAATAATAACTTCACACTGTTTGCTCCATAGAGATTTTTATTAAACTTTAAGTTGGGGCATACGAAAACATCCGTTAATGAAAAAAATCAATGAAACATAAAGAAACAAAACAGAAAAAAACCCGAATTGAAACAAAAATGAACGCTTCATGGGTTTCGAACCCATGAAGCGAAATCTCCACATTGCGAGTCAATCGCTCGAGATGCAAAGGGTTACGCTGATAGTCTACCAGCCTCCAGGGTATTTTGGTACCCTTTATTCTTTCCGATTTGTGATTACTTTTCAAATACATCCATTTTGTGCCACTCACGATCTAAAAGAGTGTTTTACACCGACGAGCATACACTTGTATCTCTGTCATATTAAGTGTCTCTTTAAGAGAAAAAAAAATATGTACAACCCCAACGCAGCATGTACCTGAGGTCACATGCAAGTTTTTTTTATTTCTTTATTTATTTTTTTTTTGTATTACCGTACATCAATGCCTCAGTGACATACCAAAGATAAATCGGCTTTTAAAGGTGTCTTTTCAAAGTGAAGCTCAAAGGCATTCAAACTAGTCTTTCATATCTTGAAGACATCTTATTGTACTGAAAAGTCAATGCACCTCTTCGCTCCAGAGCTCGTCTTCCACAATCATGACTGAATAGGTTTCCAACGTTATTTTAAGCTCTCAGTAACGCTGTGTTGTTGCCTTAGTGACAGGGCTTTGATCAGTCAAGTTTGAGCGGAGTAGTGCTTTTATTTCTTTTTACTCGTACAGTATTTTCAAAGCACAAAAAGCTGAAGTTGGTGAACCAGAGCTTGATGACAATGCACTCTTTGTAATTGCCAAATTCCTTATGAAACAGATGGGTAGAGGCTCTGAGTAACCAGACCTTCTTGACGGAGCAATAATACTTGCATTTTAAAGGGATGATCCTTCTTTCCCCAAATCAAACGAAAGTTCAATATACTATGCATGTAAGTGATTTTCACTGTATGTCATAAGCATTTATAGCACATGAAAACGAAATGTGGTATCGGGCATCACATTAAAAACAGTAGGGGAGAATGATTTGGAATAAAACGAACCAGTGGAGGAAGTGCGATCAAGATTACACAGCTCACACAGCGTCGTACAATTAACATTTGGACTTTAGTGTTTGAATTTTCTTCGAATTCGACTTGCAGTTGAAAACAAAAGGCAAGAATAAAATATGAGATTGTGTATATGAATCAACTTATTCATGAATTTTGGGTAATGTATTGAAGGTGCTTGACACTCATGTCCCTTTGATGAGGACCTTAAACAAAAGAAAAATTCTCAATGAATTACTCTAGTGAATTTTACATTTTACCATGCATAAATTCGTCCGATGAACGTTGGTATAATTTAGCTTGCATTAATTCGTATGCAAATACCATTTCTGCCAACCATTTCTGCCAACCATTTGGTAATACAATCCTACTCTTATAGTCACCTTTCATGGAGTCTTTAAAAAGATGAATTGTAGCTTTAAGAAAGCGTAGGCATTTCTAATCACCTGGGGTTAACAATGGATCGTTAGTGGGGCTCCGTATTCATACTTTTGTCCTAGACGTCTATAGGCTCTATAGTACAGGAGATTCATTCAGGACCATGCAATAGTGGGTGGATTTCGAGGAAATACAAGAACAAATCTCTATAGCTGGGGCTGTAGTGAAAAAATAGGAAAAGAAGCAGGAGAAAAAAACTACAGAGGGAAATGAAAATGGATAAAAATTGGGCAGAGTGAGGTGCGCAACGCATCCTGCGCCAGCCTACGCTGACTGCCGCCACCTAGCTGACTGCCGCCACCTAGCTGACTGCCGCCACCTAGCTGACTGCCGCCACCTAGCTGACTGCCGCCACCTAGCTGACTGCCGCCACCTAGCTGACTGCCGCCACCTAGCTGACTGCCGCCACCTAGCTGACTGCCGCCACCTAGCTGACTGCCGCCACCTAGCTGACTGCCGCCACCTAGCTGACTGCCGCCACCTAGCTGACTGCCGCCACCTAGCTGACTGCCGCCACCTAGCTGACTGCCGCCACCTAGCTGACTGCCGCCACCTAGCTGACTGCCGCCACCTAGCTGACTGCCGCCACCTAGCTGACTGCCGCCACCTAGCTGACTGCCGCCACCTAGCTGACTGCCGCCACCTAGCTGACTGCCGCCACCTAGCTGACTGCCGCCACCTAGCTGACTGCCGCCACCTAGCTGACTGCCGCCACCTAGCTGACTGCCGCCACCTAGCTGACTGCCGCCACCTAGGGGCGGGGCATTATATAGGACAGAGAACTGGCTAAGCAGGTCTGCTGGGAAGGGAGTGTGGCACTCGCTAACTACTGTCACCTAGGGCCAGGCAGCGCGTTTCCGTTTTACACCATAGCCTAGGCATTTTTTCGATTAATTGCATCAAACGTGCCGGTTTCAAAGTCTTGGTTTCGTTTCAGCGCCATAGAGATATGAATCTCTCTGTTTTCAGCTCCCGATCTCCTACACCTATATAGGCCTACCACATACAGCGGCGTACGCGGCGATCGTGCACGTGTACAGAGAGAATAGATGAAAGCAGTGGTGCAATGAGCCAAAATATTTTTTGGGGGGGGCTCAATCTTTGCGAGAAGCAAAGCGACCAACCCTGAGGGAACGTAGCGACCGAGCCAGGGTACCCCCCTCCCTGACGATACGGAGCTTTCTTGCGGGAGGGGGGAGTTCCCCCCCCCCCCTCCCACGCGAAGCGCGGAAGCTCTGATGTTTCTTTGAATTGTTCCTTGTCTGCTAGCTCCCGCTCTTTGTATGTTCTCTTACCTTTTTTCTTTTCTCTCTCCCGCTTTTTTTTCCTTTTACTTTTTTCTTTCTTTTTTTGTTGGCGTTTTGGAGGGGAGACCGCCCCCATCGCCCCCCCCCCCCCCCCCTTGGCTACGCAAGTGCACTCCCATATGGTAAAGGAGCTTTTGCAGTACTGATGGTTTGCAACTCTGTAAAAGAAGATTATTTGGCACTACAAACTTAAAGCCCGTGTCTAGTTTTGGTAAATCTAAGAATATTCATTTTCAAAGTAGGAATCCAATGTCAGATAAACAGATAAAACCAAGTGTTATATCATAAAATATATTAGTATTGATATTATGCGTTTTTTCTGCCTTGCTATGCATGCTATTTGGGAAATTGTGAATGCGTTACTTAACAACAGAAAGGGAGTCTAGGGAGAAGTAATGAAATTCGAGTGATATCACTAATATAAAATTGAAAATAAACCACGGTTGAAATTTATTAGGGGGGGGGGGACTGACACCCCCAAGCCCTCCAGTACGCCAGTGCCTCACCTACTTCACCTCACCACTACATACAAACAATTGACTACTGAAATGCCGATTATGGAATAGTTAACTTGAGCTTATAAGCACATGTAAATATAAATTAGCTACGTAATAGAAGAGAAAAGAAAAACAAATTAGCAGTAAGGTGATTGCCGTTTCTCTATTTTCTTTAGAAAAGTTCAAACTATTCACTAAGAAAACCATTTTAATTTCAAGAAAACAAAGTATTCCGTCTATCCCTCCGCCTTTCGTGAATTATAACCCCCCCCCAAAAAAAAAAATTAAAATGATGTGCCCCACAACCGATACATAGCATGTGCAAGGGAGAATGTTCTATTATATTATGGGATTTTTTTCCTTTCTAATCGCAAAAAGTAATCGTTAATTTGTAGAATTTCTCCGACATTATGATATGAAAAATGTTCAACAGAATGGTTGAAACATACTTTGAAAACGTTCACAGAATGATGAATTCATCCAAACAATGCAGAAACATCGTTTTAATCACTCACTCGGACACGACACATCACATTCACTACATTCACAACACAACACATCACAGGCTATAATCCATCGAGTTGGGCAACGTATGCACAGGCAATTTTGCGGGTCCGTTTTATCGATTTGTGACAGGCAATATTTGTTTCCCATTTACTTTTCAAAAGTTTCAATCGGTTTCATAGTGATTTGTGCACCATAAACTTTATTTTGATATGAAATTAGAGCATATTCAAAACCTATGAATAGCAACTTTAAAGAGGTAGATTGGTTTGAAATAATCATGCTTGAGCTTTCTTTTGACACTAACAATGATATTTTATTTGACCTGTATAAACAAACAAACAAACAAACAAACAAACAAACAAACAAACAAACAAACAAACAAACAAAAAATACTCATCTAATGATTTCCCCAGGATTCAGAAATTGAAAAAAGTGCTTTCAAAGAGCCATTTCTCTAAAATGCAGGCTTACAGAGTGACCTAGAGGAGGGGGCAGGTGTCTTCTCTTATAGATGTTTAAAGAAATCAGAGAAATAATTAAGTTTAACTGCTCTTTTTGTACTTTGTGAGCTAAAACTTGAAATATTGCCATAATCATTACATGTAGCCGTATGTGAATTGTGAAGTTTTCAGTTTCATGATGTTTATTTTAGACTTAATTCATGGCGGTACTTGAAATTGAATATCTAATATACGAAACAAATGGTTTATTCTGTTATCTGTTTTGCCATTTCCTCCTTTCATTCAACAGATTTCCAGACTTCTACTTGTCTCAATGAACTCAACCCCCAGCTCTGATGATGAGCAATCTATTCGCAGTGAAATTATCAGGCCGAAAGTTATTAATATTTTTTTGGTACAATGCATTATGATATGCATAAGGAAAGTGCGATATAAATACATTATAGTTCTTTTAATGTATTAGACGATAGAAAGGGGGAAAATAAACATGAGCAACTTCAAAAGTTGAAACTCAATTTATACTGTGTTTTTAACATTGTAAAGTTGAATCATGTTAAATTCATTTGGAATATTTTTGAAATGAAATTACCTTCATTAATATTCTTGAACATGGTTCAAAGTAGATTTTTTTTTTGGTGAGAAATTGAAAAGTTATCTTTAATTCAGAAAAAAATCACTGCCATTGTGCTAAGTACCTTTCATTTAATATGCAATTTTGCTATCTAGAGTCATAAATGATTTATGACCATTTCTGCCGTACTTTGACAATACAGAAATAAGAATGGAAATTTTACATGGGATTTTCATAATCATGATAATACAAAACACATTCAAAAGCACGAAGACAAACATCTGTGGTGACAATAGTTACAATAGCTAACATAATATGCACAACATGCAGAAAAATCAAGTAAAGCGAGAAGCAAGACAAAGAGAAGGAGTGTAAGAGTATAGGAGGAGAAGACATGTGAGTAGCAAAAGGAAAAGTGAGAACAAGAAGAAATATACACGTAGGGAAGAAAGAGAGAGAGAAAGAGAGAGAGAGGGATACAAGGAAGAGCATGGAGAGGGAGAGAAAGGAAGAGAGAGAAAGAAATAGATGAGAACGAGATCTAAAAACTAGACTATGCTAGGAGAGAGAGAGAGAGAGAGGGGGGGGGGGGGGGAGTAGAGAATAGAGAGCTGACCAGGGGAGCGTTTCATGAAGAGTTTTGTCAGTGATTTTCACTTTCAAATGTTATAAGCTACTAAAAATCCTCGCATCTGATTGGCTGAGAGCAAATTAGTCGGTGAAAATCACCGACAAGACTCTTCATGAAATGCTCCCCAGAAGTATAAAATAGTGAAGAACCAGTAAAATGAGTGATAAAATTAATATCAAATATCAGATACAGAGTGTAGTACTGGTATATAAAACGCTGGGGTCATACGTTATGGAATTGTAGGAATGGGCTGGAGATAAAACAGCGAGAAATAACACCAAACAAACCCATATGACGCTAAATAGTTTGATCAACATGGTTCACCACCGCACAATGGTCACTAACATGCAGATTTAAAGTGAAAAATAATAACACAAGATGAAAAAATAACGTCAAAAACGTGAACAAATGGACGAGTCGTAAAAATCCCTGGTCGCCACAGGAACAGCGCCCTCAGCTTTTTGAAGCAAGTGACAGAAGTAACATTTCCTGTAAAAGAGCAAAAGAGTTTTGCCTAACATATCTCTTAGCAGGATAAATGTTCATACTAGTATAACATTTGGCCCGGGAGAAGAGCACACTAGGTAAAATATGAAAATATCGATAACTCAAATTTGCTTTATATGTCACATGCTTCCTTTTGTCAATATAAGGCAGTTTCATTTAAAGAGGTGCTCTGTTGACTCTTACTTTATAAATAGATGTATGATTTCATATGATGATAAAATGTACAGACAACGCTGATTTGATTTTTTTGTATTCCACTATAAAAGAACTGGGAGTTTTTTTTTTATAACACAACCATTGAAATATTTGTAAAGAATTGTAGAAATTGAGAAGATTTCCTGTTGAGTATGTGGTCAAGGCGAATGATAAAGTTGTGAGAATACAATACATGCATTATTGAAAATTATTTTTGGATGTTACATAATCTCTTCTAATTTGTCATTATTTCATTTTATTATTTATTCATAATGGAACATCATGATGAGGAAAGAACCATGGAATGAAAAAGAAGTTGTGTGTGTACGTTTGTGTGTGTGAGAGAGAGAGCAAGAGTGCTGGGGAGAGAGAGAGAGAGAGAGAGAGAGAGAGAGCAGTCTGAGGGTGCGGGATAAACGTATAAACGTAGCATTATCTATCAAGGCTTCGGGCACAGGCATATTCAAATAGTTTAGGAAAAATGGATTGGGCGGATAGTGCAATATTTCATTTCGTTTTGCCTTCGCTCTCACGCCGTAGGCCTACTGTGTACCATTTGGTACTTTTCACAGAACTAGGATTTTTTTTTCTTTTAAATGAAGGGTTTAATAATGAATGGTCGTCGACAAAGCCTCAATGAGCCAGAAATTTGGGGAGGCTAATGCCCGAATATTAGCTGTCCAACTTTGAACATAAAGCAAGTGTAAAATGGAGATGAGTTATCTTTTCTTTTTTCCTGAAGAGGGGGGGGGGGGGGGGGGGGGGGGCTGCAGGCCCCAAGTCTCCCCTGTACGCCAGTGGCCCCGAAAGATGAAGAAAATTGCATTCATGTACTTGAAGACAACATTCATGCAGAGCGTTTCCTACTCATTCCTCAGAGTCATTCCTACACTACCGCCCTCTCTTGTGCCTATTTCTAAGATAGTAACAGTCGTGCAGAACGGGGATGGTGGTGGTGGTGGTGGGGGGGGGGGGGTGCGGAGGGGATGGCAAGGGGAGTTCTTAGGATGCTGAGAGGAATACTTGGAACCAACGCTTTTGTTTGTCAGGTATACTCACCTGTGACTGTTGATATTATGACAAAAATCGATTTATTACTTAAAGTTTAGGTGGGATAAACTTGGAATCATGGATTATGATTAATTCAAAGGGCTCTTTACACTGTCTTGATCTCCCCACTCCTCCTCTCCCATCTCTCCCATCACCATCTCTATCCCTAGACCTTCATTTTCTTCGGTCTCTTTTCACTAATTAATTACCTATTTAATTTATCATTATCTCCTACATCATCTTCAAAATAATCATTTCTTTCTTGACTATTTCTTGTCATTTTTATCTCTTCTCAGGGGCGGCGGACAGGAAGGGGGACCGTCTTTCTATGCTTTTTCGAGTGATAAAAAAAGGAGGAGAAAAAAGAGAAAGAAGAAGAAAAAAAAGAGAAGGGAAGAGAGGTCATGCAATTAATAATCCCATTCATTCATTAAACGTAAATAAACTCATCTATGGGTCATCTTGCCCTCCCTAACAAAACACCCTGGCTCCGCCTGTCTCTTCTTAATGTCCTTCTTGACATAAGGGGAAATAAAAACAATTGTGGCATAGGTCTACAGACAGTACAGTGCCTGTTATGTCTAAGCAAAAGAAGAAAGGGAAGACAAACGCCATCATGAAAGCAAAAGTAGTTTTCCTAGAGATGTTAAAATCAACCCATATGACAACTTCCGGATCCTATTGTAATTTCCTGATCAAAACTAAACCGAAAACAAAAATATTATAAAACGGTGATTTCCCCCTCCATAATATACATAATGAGTTGTATATACCTCAGTTTAAGATTTTGCTTTCCTTACTCACGTTTGTAGGCCTACTTAGTTTAAAAATTTATCCAATTTGTAGTTTTCTAATATGTATATCTTCCCTATGATGTTAAGCGCCATGAGCGTCGACCTGGCAGATACCGGCGTTATATACTAGTAAGCATTTCAAATTCAATAGGCCTATTATTATAATATCATTATTACTCTGGACTTGTTATAAATCGGACTATTTCCTCCCTCATCTCAGCTACTTTCAAATATTAAAAGGAATTTTGTTTTCTCTCTCTTTCTTATACTGTTGAGAAACAGATTCACAGTGCTGACTATTTCGTTCTCTTTTGTTTCTCTGCATTTCAAATTTCACGGGATTCCCTTTTTGATCTTTCAAAATTATATTGATATTTGTCAACCTTTGATGCTTTGCAGAAGAATGTAAACATGCAGGCTAAGTCAGTCTTGTTGCGCAATGATGTACGTTTTTCTCATTTTAGGCATCTTGCTACATGCATTGACGTGCGACCATAATTGCACGCTTCACCAATGGGCGATCGAGCAATGATCGCACCAGCATATCGACGCAACTTCGATGCATTTTGGTATTGGTGGAGCCCGCGACGCCGCTTCAGATGGCACCCCGTTAAATCACGGCTAGGGAAAAGCTCTGAATAATTGAACAATTTGCATTTTATATCCATTATGAGTGGATTATATGGTCATATGTGGATGATCTATACGGAGTTTATTTAAAATATAGGATTATGTTGATGCACATTAGGGATTAGTTCCATTTTATATTCAGCCAGGTGTTGGAGACAAGCAGCCGCGGGATTCGCTCTTCACACATATCATGTAAGTTATTTAACCGGTGTTCTGCAATGTCATGACTTCGCTCTCCAGTACCAATTTTACAGTCTGTCTTTTAATCACACGTATAATTAGTTTTGTTTACCCGAAGTAATCGCATCGAAGTATTTGTTTTATGTGCAGAGTGCTAACGTTTCTGAGTAGAACAAATTTATTTCCGAATACACTGAATACTTGTCGTGATGTTGGTATCCGTCATTGCGATGCTGCCGTCTCTCGCCGGGTAGATCACCGTAGGCATGGCAATATGACCCACCCAGCTACAGCCGCACGCCGTACACGCGAACGCTGTCAGTTTTACTGATTTTTATCCGATCACTTAATTGACTCTTTTGACCTCTGCTCACTGTTGCTCAGTTGACTTCCAAATTCAAGCCACAGGAATGTGATGAATTTCAAGCATTTTGTCTATAATACATCAAGGTCCATCAAGTGAAGATTGCCTGTAGAAAGGAACTGCTCCTGTGATGATCTTTGTGGCTCTTGCTGGTAAAACAATGGACAACTACTAATCCTGTAGGACTGAGCCTGTTTCATAGCCTTTGGCTTTCTGTACAAACCTCTTACATCCTTAACAGACCCTAAATATCTACTGTCAAAATGAGTGAGGAATCAAGGGGAAACGTTCGGATTCGGACCCCTCCGGAAGAACAAATCGTGGAGCGAGACGGGAGCACCAAAAAGGGTTCCTCTGTCTCACAAGAGCAGAGCTCCAGTTCTCCCAAGACAGAGAGGGATGGGGTAACCATCAGCGATGAGACAGAGGCAGAGGGAGAGGATGTGCTGTTTCCAGGTCTCTATGATAAGGTCTTCTACTGCTTCAAGCAAACCTGGTACCCAAGGCTTTGGTGTATACAGCTCATCTGTTGGCCATATCCTTTTAAAATAATGTTGTTTTTCAGCCATTTTGTTGTATTTTATACCTAGAGTGTTAGAGTACTCTTCAGAAAATGGAATTTGCCATAAACATTCTTATTCTTCTTTCCCCTTTATTTGCAGTTCTAATTCTATTCACTTTGAATATGAAATCAATTAATTTACTTTGCATGCATTTGTGTAATACAAACTAAAACATAAACATAAAGGAGTTGGTTAAGACTGGAAAAGATAGTTTTGGATAGATTTATATCTAAGAGGGGAAAACCCTTCACAGATTACTTTCTTTTCTCATTCATGGAGAGATACTTGCAGGTAAACAGAACACTGAATGGATAGGAGTAAGAGAAAAAGTTTGAGAGAGAGATAGAGAGAGAGAGAGAAACAAACAGACAATCACAGAAAGATAGAAAGAAAGAGAAGGAGTGGTAGAAGAGAAGAAA
>CM057155.1:2134861-2158847 GCA_029962745.1 Echinometra lucunter
TGGGCGGATAGTGCAATATTTCATTTCGTTTTGCCTTCGCTCTCACGCCGTAGGCCTACTGTGTACCATTTGGTACTTTTCACAGAACTACGATTTTTTTCTTTTAGATGAAGGGTTTAATAATGAATGGTCGTCGACAAAGCCTTAATGAGCCAGAAAATAATTTGGGGAGGCTGATGCCCCTTGCCCGAATATTAGCTGTCCAACTTTGAACATAAAGCAGGTGTAAAATGGAGACGAGTAATTTTTTTTTCCTGAAGGGGGGGGGGGGGGGGGCTGCAGGCCCCAAGTCTCCTCTGTACGCCAGTGGTCCCGAACGATGAAGAAAATTGCATTCATGTACTTTAAGACAACATTCATGCAGAGCGTTTCGTACTCATTCCTCAGAGTCATTCCTACACTACCGCCCTCTCTTGTGCCTATTTCTGAGATAGTAACTGTCGTGCAGAACGCGGATGGTGGTGGTGGGGTGGGGGGGGGGGGGGGGGGGGGGTGCGGAGGGGATGACAAGGGGAGTGTCTTAGGATGCTGAGAGGAATACTTGGAACCAACGCTTTTGTTTGTCAGGTATACTCACTTGTGACTGTTGATATTATGACAAAAATTGAGTTATTACTTAAAGTTTAGGTGGGATAAACTTGGAATCATGGATTATGTTATGATTAATTCAAAGGGCTCTTTACACTGTCTTGATCTCCCTACTCCCCCTCTCCCATCTCTCCCATCACCATCTCTATCCCTTACCTTCATTTCCTTTGATCTCTTTTCACTAAGTATAGGCCCTATTTAATTTATAATTATCTCCTACGTCATCTTCAAAATGATCATTTCTTTCTCGACTATTTCTTGTCATTTTTATCTCTTCTCAGGGGCGGCGGACAGGAAGGGGGACCGTCTTTCTATGATTTTTCGAATGATAAAAAAAAAGGAGGAGAAAAAAGAGAAAGAAGAAGAAAAAAAGAGAAGGGAAGAGAGGTCATGCAATTAATAATCCCATTCATTCATTAAACGTAAATAAACTCATCTATGGGTCATCTTGCCCTCCCTAACAAAACACCCTGGCTCCGCCTGTCTCTTCTTAATGTCCTTCTTGACATAAGGGGAAATAAAAACAATTGTGGCATAGGTCTACAGACAGTACAGTGACTGTTATGTCTAAGCAAAAGAAGAAAGGGAAGACAAACGCCATCATGAAAGCAAAAGTAGTTTTCCTAGAGATGTTCAAAGTCAACCCATATGACAACTTCCGGATCCCATTGTAATTTCCTGATCAAAACTAAACCGAAAACAAAAATAATATAAAATGGTGATTTCCCCCTCCATAATATACATAATGAGTTGTATGTACCTCAGTTTAAGATTTTACTTTCCTTACTCACGTTTGTACTTGGTTTAAAAATTTATCCAATTTGTAGTTTTCTAATATCTTCCCTATGATGTTAAGCGCCATGAGCGTCGACCTAGCGGATACCGGCGTTATAAACTAGTAAGCATTTCAAAATCAATAGGCCTATTATTATTATTACTCTGCACTTATTATAAATCGGACTATTCCCTCCCTTATCTTAGATACTTTCAAATATTAAAAGGAATTTTGTTTTCTCTCTCTTTCTTATAGTGTTGAGAAACATATTAACAGTGCTGACTATTTCGTTCTCTTTTGTTTCTCTGCATTTCAAATTATCACGGGATTCCCTTTTTGATCTTTCAAAATTATATTGATATTTGTCAACCTTTGATGCTTTGCAGAAGAATGTAAACATGCAGGCGAGGTCAATCTTGTTGCGCAATGATGTACGTTTTTCTCATTTTAGGCATCTTGCTACATGCATTGACGTGCGACCATAATTGCACGCTTCGCCAATGGGCAATCGAGCAATGATCGCACCAGCTCCAGCATATCGACGCAACTCCGATGCATTTTGGTATTGGTGGAGCCCGCGACGCCGCTTCAGAT
The DNA here is from genome assembly GCA_029962745.1 of Echinometra lucunter. Taxonomy (NCBI): domain Eukaryota; kingdom Metazoa; phylum Echinodermata; class Echinoidea; order Camarodonta; family Echinometridae; genus Echinometra; species Echinometra lucunter. Next base: position 2,136,819 of record CM057155.1, read on the forward strand.
GGCACCCCGTTAAATCACGGCTAGGGAAAAGCTCTGAATAATTTAACAATTTGCATTTTATATCCATTATGAGTGGATTATATGGTCGTCATATGTGGATGATCTATACGGAGTTTATTTAAAATATAGGATTATGTTCATGCACATTAGGGATTAGTTCCATTTTATATTCAGCCAGGTGTTGGAGACAAGCAGCCACGGGATTCGCTCTTCACACATATCATGTGAGTTGTTTAACCGGTGTTCTGCAATGTCATGACTTCGCTCTCCAGTATCAATTTTACACTCTGTCTTTTAATCACACGTATAATTAGTTTTGTTTACCCGAAGTAGTCGCATCGAAGTATTTGTTTTATGTGCAGAGTGCTAACGTTTCTGAGTAGAACAAATTTATTTCAGAATACACTGAATACTTGTCGCGATGTTGGTATCCGTCAGTGCGATGCTGCCGTCTCTCGCCGGGTAGATCACCGTAGGCATGGCAATATGACCCACCCAGCTACAGCCGCACGCCGTACACGCGAACGCTGTCAGTTCTACTGATTTTTATCCGATCACTTAATTGACTCTTTTGACCTCCGCTCGCTGTTGCTCAGTTGACTTCCAAATTCAAGCCACAGGAATGTGATGAATTTCAAGCATTTTGTCTATAATACATCTAGGTCCATCAAGTGAAGATTGCCTGTAGAAAGGAACTGCTCCTGTGATGATCTTTGTGGCTCTTGCTTGTAAAACAATGGACAACTACTAATCCTTAGGACTGAGCCTGTTCCATAGCTCCTTTGGCTTTCTGTACAAACCTCTTACATCCTTAACAGACCCTGAATATCTACTGTCAAAATGAGTGAGGAATCAAGGGGAAACGTTCGGATTCGGACCCCTCCAGAAGAACAAATCGTGGAACGAGACGGGAGCACCAAAAAGGGTTCCTCTGTCTCACAAGAGCAGAGCTCCAGTTCTCCCAAGACAGAGAGGGATGGGGTAACCATCAGCGATGAGACAGAGGCAGAGGGAGAGGATGTGCTGTTTCCAGGACTCTATGATAAGGTCTTCTACTGCTTCAAGCAAACCTGGTACCCAAGGCTCTGGTGTATACAGCTCATCTGTTGGCCATATCCTTTTCAAACAATGTTGTTTTTCAGCCATTTTGTTGTTTTGTTATACCTAGAGTTTTAGATTACTCTTCAGAAAATGGAATTTGCCATAAACATTCCTATTCTTGTTTCCCCTTTATTTGCAGTTCTAATTCTATTGACTTTGAACATGAAGTCAATTAATTTACTTTGCATTCACTTCTGTACATTTAATACAAACTGAAACATAAACATAAAGGAGTTGGTTAAGGCTGAAAAAGATACAGATGTAGATAGATTTATGTCTAAGAGGGGAAAACCCTTCACAGATTACTTTCGTTTTCTCATTCATGGAGAGATACTTACTGGTAAACAGAACACTGAATGGATAGGAGTAAGAGAAAAAGATTGAGAGAGAGAGAAACAAACAGACAATCACTGAAAGATAGAAAGAAAGAAAGAGAGGGAGTGGTAGAAGAGAAGAAAGAGGGAGAGGTAGTAAGAGAGAGATAGAAAGGTGGGAAGAGAAAGGAAGAGATAAAAGAGAGATAGGAAGAGAGACAAATGAAGATAGAGAGAGATAGAGACAAATGAAGAGAGGGATAAAGGAAGAGAAAGGAAGAGAGAGATAAGGAGAGAAATATAGTAGGAAGAGAGATAGAAAGGTGGAAAGAGAAAGGAAGAGAGATAGAAGAGAGATAGGAAGAGACAGATAGGAAGAGAGACAAATGAAGATAGAGAGAGAGACAAATGAAGAGAGGGATAAAGGAAGAGAAAGGAAGAGAGAGATAGGGAGAGAAATATAGTAGGAAGAGAGATAGGAAGGGAGGGAGAGAAAGGAAGAGAGATAAAAGAGAAATAGGAAGAGACAGATAGGAAGAGACAGATAGGAAGAGAGACGAATGAAGATAGAGAGAGAGAGAGAGACAAATGAAGAGAGGGATAAAGGAAGAGAAGGAAGAGAGAGAGATAGGGAGAGAAATATAGTAGGAAGAGAGATAGGAAGGGAGGGAGAGAAAGGAAGAGAGAGATAGGGAGAGAAATATAGTAGGAAGAGAGATAGAAAGGGAGGGAGAGAAAGGAAGAGAGAAAGATAGGAGAGAAAGATAACCAGTGACAGAATTTAGGGAGGGATATAGCAAGGAAGAGAGAAAGATAGAAAGATAGAGAGAGAGAGAGGGGGGGGGGGGTGAGGCAGAGAAAGACAGAGAAGATGGATGAGGAGAAATGAGGAATTCTCTTTATTTAGATTTGTGTCCTTCAGCATTGATCTCTTTCAAAGTTGTTATGTACTGTTTGTTGTAAATTACCATGAAATCATTGATTGCAACCTCTAAACAGTCCAAGTCTGTTGAGTCTACTTTTACTGATACACTACTATACACTGTATTACTCTGGACCTAGTCATTGGATAAACAAGATTGGGATTTTTAATTCTTTTTTTAAATTATTTAATTTGCATATCTAAAAAGGGTGGCCCAAATCAGTAAGTATATGCTGGTTTTCAATGGGGCCCTTTGAAATACAAGCAAAGATGTGTAATACACTGAATACAGGAAGATACATGTACAAGAACTTGGATATTGATTATATTCATAAAAAATAGATAGGAAATTAAACATAACATACATATACATCAAGAATGAAGAAGATGAAGTGATAATCTCATTGTTAACCTTATAAAACCAACAGAAAGTAAGAGCAGAATAGTGAGGTATATCAGTGAAGTTCAATAAATGCAATACAATGCAATACAATGCAGATATAAGCTGAAATGAATAGGCTGGTTTTTGACATAAATCACATGTAATACAAACTTATCCCTTACAAGGAAAATACTGAATGAATTGTGAAGGACTGAAAAAGTCTTATTTTAGCCATTGTTTGAACTGTGGAAATCATTCATTTTATGTAAAGAGAATATGTTTGCAATTTCTATTTGGTATGAAATATATTGGTTTTTTTATATAGCATTTTATTCTCAGAATCTTTTCAGTGTAGAGAAGAAAAATATCAATACTTGTGTAAAGCAAATGTAATTCTTATAATATAATATCCTTTTAGTATTATTGACAAACAAATTTGAATAAATATAAAGAATTGTAAAAATCATTTCTGTCATGCCAGTATCAAGTCCATTCATTTGTACACAACTCTTCAAAATGTTAAAGTCTTCATTTTTAGCTATATCTGAGTAGCCAATACACATTCTGCATGTGTGCTCCTATAATCATATCCCAATAAATCATGCGACACGTCCTAATTACTTCAGATGTATGTCCCCTGGACCATTTAATTAGCCACAGCCCTTGAGCAGATTTTCTAGGTCATTTATATCTGGTGATGTAATCACATTTTAATGTGTAAAAATTGATTGGGAATTGCCAGTGGGTATTTACAGTGGTTTCCCTTGCCATTAGATTCAATATTAAGCTGTCTGTAATATGTTGGGTATATTTTAGGCTTGCAGTGTTTGTCTTATGAGCATATGCTGTATGATCTAAGCTGAAAATTTATGGATCTATGTATTTTGTAATTTATTATTTTATTTACAGTTTATTTAAGCAGGTGTACCTCTTCAGTTAAGAAACTGCTTCCAATGAGAGCTTTGCTTGATAAGAATAATATGGCTGTGACATACAACAAAATTAACTGATTTGTGTAGCAGAACATGAATTTACAAAAATAGTATCACAGAGTACATGACAAGCATAGCAGTATGAATTTATGGATTGCAGTGTTTATAAAAATGATTTATTAACTAAAACATGTAATGTAATTCTTAGCAATTTGGGTCTATTTCAGCAAGATGAATGGAACATACATGCAGAGCAGTGCCCCTGGTCATAATTTGAATGAATTTAGGGAGAATTTGTAATAGAAAAAAGAGAAAAGAGACAAGAGGGTAAGGGCATAGAAAACAAAGATATTTATTCAGATTATTCATAAAATTAACAAGGTATTTTGAAAGCTAACAGTTCCTTTGTTACTTTCATGAATTAATGTAGCTGTTAATTTATTCAACAGACTTAGAGCAGTGCGCTGCTATGGAGTCTGTCTCTCCTTTAGTTCAGTTCATTTCAGTTCACTTTTATTCACTGTTTTCAGTCATCATTAACATCAAATTATCAATACAGTGCATAACAAAATTAACAGAAATAAATAGTGACAGCAGTAATAACTATGTCTTTTCAACGATATAATCAGTATTTAATAATCAATCATATAAATGCACATATTTGACCTAAAGCATAATACAAGTGAGAAAACAGTTGGACATGTTGAAAAGCAAAGCTTGTAAAATACATGCCCAATAACTTAAATGTAGTCTTTTTTTAATTGATCATGTGATAATAATACATGTAAATCGATAATATAATAATAAATCAGTTTATAGTACACCAGATTAAGTTTAAAAAAATCAAAATAAGAAGTAGTTTGAAATCAGCTGTCTGTATTAGCTTTTCATCCTTTCTCTTATAAATCTACCCCTTCTTGGTAGGTTCACTTACATGTACCTGTACATATCTATCAATTATGCAGGGCCCCCTGTATAATCAGATAGTCCCTACCCGATACCAACGTGGGCTAAGTCGGAAATGACCCAGCATTGGCCTGGCTCATTGCAGCATACCTGGCGAAATCAAACCAGGAACGTTAGACCGTACGATAGGGTTGTATCAGGAGGGGTGATGTTTCTTCTCACTGGGGGATGGTCAGGGGGAAACTGATTCTTTTAAGATGTAATCTGGTCATCCTCTGTAGAGTGATCATCTTCCCCAAGTGATGCCTAATAATCTGCTCTAAAGGCATGTGTATTACCATATTCATTTTCAATGTTACACATAGAGATTCTTTTGAGTATTACCTACTTGATCTGCACCCAAAATCAGGCCTTCTTTTCATATTCGAAGCTGATGGGGCAAAATATAATTTTTTGACTTGAATTTTCCTCAGTGGATGCAAAAAATGAATTGAACTAGTAGGTATCTATTAGGTACAGGGTAGTTAATAGATCATTTTTTTTCACATTACTTACAAATGAATACATTAGAATCCAACAACATGAAGCATCTCAGTTTTTGTTATTTCAAAATGCTTAAAAATGAATCTAAAATCATTTTCATCAATTGATTGGTATTTAAGGACATCAGACTTTATTTGGATCATCCTGCTCTGAGCAGACAGACTCTATCCACGCAAAATTTTTCATTCTCACTTATAAATTGAACATAGTATTGTACCAATTTCTGTTGGTTCAGACAGACTCTTTCCATGCAAAATTTTTCATTCTCACTTATAAATTGAACATAGTATTGTATGATAATACCAATTTCTGTTGGTTCAGACAGACTCTTTCCATGCAAAATTTTCCATTCTCACTTATATAAATTGAACATTGTATTGTATGATAATACCAAACTCTGTTGGTTCTACCGCATGACTATTAGCATAGTACGACTATGCATATTTATCCGCATTGAAAGAGGACATGTGCGTGTTGGGCGCACTACTAGGCACCCTCTCCCTGCCAACACCTTGCCTTGCTGTTCCCCATTTGTATTTAGATTTGTAGCAGGTATGGTGAAACCAAAGCCGGCATCGTAGTGAAAGGAATATGAGGCGAACTGTTTGTAGACCATTACTGGCGTGCTTGGCATGGCCCGCAGAGTGTCGACAGAAGACTTCAGTCAGCACCAAGGCATGTCATTCCTTTACTGAAACATATCTCGATTTAGGGGCCTGGTATGAGACCCAGGCTCACATCCATCACGTAACACACAGATGACGGAGAGAAGTTTGTAGAGTGGAGAAGATTGATACTGATGAAAGAGAGGAAGATGATAAAGGAAAGAAGGATGGAAAGATAGATAGATAGATAAATTGATTGATTGACTGATGGATTGACTAAGAAAGGGAGAAGATGGACAAAGAGATAGAGATAGAGAAAGAGAGACAGAGAGACTCTTGCCAGACATGAAGGGAATAGGTAATGTTATAAAATTTTTCAAGGTTATAAAGTTACAGAAATCTCTGTCTCTTGCAAACAAATGAGAACCAGGATATGACCAGCATATTAACAACATAAGGCAATATGTATATGCCTCAGTTTCCTTATTAAACATGTATTGAAAGTTAGATCCACAGGCCATAATCTTTTTACAGTGCAACTTCCATGTTTAGTGCAAATAGAATATGACTGCCCTACTGAATCTGGAAACTGTGTTATATATAATTAGCCATAGCATACTGTTTGGCAACATGGTCAGAATCATATAATCACTATTTCTGTGTGTAAAGTGGTGATTTTATTAAATTTTGAAATTTTCCTTCAGTGTTGCTCATGTTTATACATTAAAAAAAAAAATTCAAACTATTTAGGAGTGGAAAATAAAATTGATGGGTGCTACCTACCGAGAAAAAGCTGATTGATTTTTACCTTACAGAAAACTTTGTACCGCAATGGGTTAATACCACAGGCATATAATAGATTTACTAGAAGAAAAGCAGCACGTGTGGATATCATTACGCGAATATGGCATTAGGCCCCGCTTCTTTCGGATCATTTGAAGGGGTCGTTAAGCACCCGCTATCACCATGATATCAATAACACAACATTGCATTACTAGTATTCATAACTTTTGCACGTATCAGTTTTATTGTGACACTTTGATTTAAAGCGCATTTGTTGCGCATTTATTGTGCATTAACTGCGCGAACGCGGTAAGCTGATGCGTGTTTCATAACGCATACAAACAAATACTACTAGTTGGAAGCATCTTATAAAATTTATTATTCATTTTTTTATCATGAATATTGATGGATGCTTAGGTCGGCCTTCTCATGGATCCGGACAAAATGGTGGAGCTTTAGGGGCCTGGTTCATTCATACATACATTCATAAAGTTGAGAGAATACACTGGAGTATTGTGACATTGACTATGTACACTCTTTATGATCATGTATCATCCATTGCACACCACTCCCAACACACACTGGATTGGACTACTGAAATATTCATACCTGTATTCATTTGTATGCACTGAGATTTCTAAAGCTCAAGTCATGCATGGACAAACCTTTGACTCTCAAAATGGCTGCTGAATTCATAACACACCTATAATTTCTGCCATTGCGCTGACCTATTTTTATTCAATAAACAACATGATTTGAGATCAAGATCCAAAAATATGATAAGAAAGATCAATATATTGACTTACTCATTTAATAGTTTTGGCTGACCGTGGTACATATCATATCTTTGTTTCATTTTGTGCCTACTGCAGACAATCAAGTTTTGTTATTCTGTTTCTGCATTGGAATATAAGGCTTATAAATTGAAGTGGAGAGTTTGAGCTTGTTGATGCACCGGTAGTTTGGATTCTATTTTGGTTCTGACCCTTTCAAGCTATTACGCTTTATGCAGTTTGTATTTATAGTATTTTTATAAAATGGGATTTTAGGGAATAGGTCAGAATGCCATAACAGTGGCAGGCCTTTATTGCTGTAACATTACCTGACTGTAGAAACATTATATGACTGTTTAGCTTGAGGACTTGTTGTGGTTCCAGTTTTTCATATTTTATATTCTGGGGAACCTGTAGATGAATGTGACAGGGATTTTATGATTGAATCTTCACAATGATAGGGAAATGAGATGATATTCCCCGTTCTTGTCAGTATTAATGCTAAATTCTGCAAATTCAAATTCAAATTCAAATTCAAATTCAAATTCACATTTATTCATTTCCAGCAGAAAGAAAAGAAATACAGTGTCATTGCATCTAGGTATAATTACAGAAAAATGTGAAATAAGATATATACATTTGGTTGTTTTTTTCTTGATGAGTAAACATATTAATAAATTATTAGAAGAAATTCTTAGATTTTGCGGAAATGTAGGGATCCACTAAAAAGCATTGTTTGTAGTTTGTGGATCTGGCCAGTCTTGCCTAGATTGACAACTTTTATTATGAGTAAGAATATCCCCCTTTTTGCAAAAAATTGTGAGATTTACATGTTAAAATGAACTTTGAATGAGCAATATGGAACTGTTCAGAGCAAATGGCCTACCATGTCATAGCCCGGCATTCAGAATACCTGTATCTCACTATGAACATGACGGACAAAGAAAGCGGACAAAATAAACAACCCCTCATTCTACCCTTCATAATGGTTCTGGTAGTCAAAAGAACATCCCTTCACTACTATTGTCTAAACTATGTGGAACAGGTGTAACATGCATATTCACCTGGAACTACATGATTAAACATAATAGCTGTGAGGGGATGTTCTTTTGACTACCAGAACCATTGTGAAGGGTAGAATGAGAGGTTGTTTATTTTGTCCGCTTTCTTTGTCCACCATGTTCATAGTGTTTGCATACTTTCAGACCTTTGCTGATTATGTTGCCCTAATTAGTAAAGCTAATGGGATGTTTGATGAGGGAGTTCAAAGTTCAATGTTTATAATAAGTAACCAGGAGGGCAAATAAAACCCCATCTGGCTCCTTGCTCAGCCTGTAGACGGAATCATGGTTCTCGCCAGTACATAACACCCATGTTTCCAATACCATGCGTAAAGGGTTTCAGACAAGGAAGAACCATGTGTGAAATTGCTGCACCATGCGTGGCAACAAGGGTAAAAAAAATACTGGAGTATATATTCCTAACAATAATGATAAATGGCACAGATTGTTTTGCTTTTTGGCAATGTATTTTTCCTTTTATGCCATTAGTAAACAACTCCTGCTTACCAAGAAGTATTTTTCATCCTTTTACTATAGCATATACTGCCGCCACACCTAACTTTAGGTGTTATTCCGTAAAACTTCCGAAACTTCCACGCTTTGTGCAGTGGGAACCGTGTGTGGATTTTTTTCTAGTGAGAACCCTGGACAGAATCAGTTTTAAAACATTGTGATTTTTGTCTGCTACATCATATGTGCCCATGGTACAGTATCTAAATTGAAAAAGGACTAAGAGAGATAGAGATAGATCATAGAGATAGATAAGGAGATAGATAGATAGATACATGTAGATAGATGAATAAGTGTGAGAGATGATGTGAAATTGACTCAGAACTTATGAGTGCCTTATGACAGCATTGATTTACCCCATTTTGCAGAGAACATATGGTATTAAAAGACATGCAGAAGGGTTTAAGAGACAAGTTAGAATCATTAATCCTGTTATTCAGAAAGCTGATGATGGTTATAAACATATCCTCTTTTGAAGAGCGGTTTATTTTGTTATATGTTACACTTCCAAATTAAGAATGGATTCAGGTTATGACTTGTTGAATGATATATTTTGTTGGGTGCGAATTTATCTGCTATATCCCAGCCAACTATATGCAGTAGGCAATACAAAACGAATCTTATTCCAGAGGTTTAGTCTGTAGCGATCTTATATATGATTTTATGTGAACAAAGTCAGGAGCACCTTATTGATCACTAAAACGTTGTGAAGAACTCTGCTTAGTGAAGGCCATAGAGAATTTTCCCAATAATGTTAATGATCGTGGAAACGTTATGAAGAGCGTCATATTGGGTGAATATGAACGAGGTCAGAGACAGTGCGCCTGACCGCTCGTAGATCGTGTGTTTGATCAATTAATCCTGAGGAGCCGAGGTCTGCCAAACGAATTAGAAAATGACAAATATTACTCTGTAGGAAATATGAGAGTCAGCATTTTGAAATAGACACATCTCATTAAGGCAATACTACCAACCGGTGCATGTAGTTACCATGGGATATGGCTTGCATGCAAGTTGCATGTGTGTGAGGTAACAAGGCTTTGGGAGTTTGCGTAATTAAAAGATGATTATGATTCGTGACTGGAAATTAATTGTAATTGAGAAGAGATTTTCTTCATCATTGCTGCAAAATAAAACATCATAGATGCAGATTTCCTTGTAGACATATGCAGTGAGGTGCATTCTAGTATCATTTTTTGATGACATGGAGTATGTTTCATTGAATAAGCATCCTTTAGTGTTTGTAAATGACCTCAAATGAATTTTTATGGAAATATGTAAAATTTAGGAAGTGGGATTTTAAAAGGTCAAAAGTTTACTTAAGCAGCATGTTTTTGCCTCTGACATGAATGTGTGTATGGGGGGAGGGGTGCAAATATAAAAGTATTGTTTGAGGTGATGAAGGCATGAACATTAAGGGTGTTGGTGCCAAATACCCCCCTCCTCCCATTAAAAAATTCCCAGGAAATGGGTGTATTGATTTTGTGAAAACAGAATTTGTTTAGAGAATGTATTGGCAGGAGTTAAACTTGTCTGGGGATAAAACTTTTAAGTTTTGGAAGAGGGAGTGTTGAAACCTACATGTAGGTTGCATATGGGTACATAATATTCTGACCCTTCCCATTTAGGGCATGTATAGTGTAATGGATCTGGCAAGCAAGGATAAAATTAACATCATGTGGTGCCCATGTTAATTGCGTGTTCTACCTTGATGTATACTAATAGCTTGCTTTCTTCCTTGTCCAGTCTGTGGACATAACACTAGAGCAAATATCATCTCAATATATTAGGAAGAGAGAGAGAGAGAGAGAGAGAGAGAGAGAGAGAGAATTGAATAGAAAGTATGTAGAAAGGAGAGAGAAAAAGAGATATGGACAGACATATGAGGAAGAAAGATAAACAATGTTATGTATATAGATTTTCTAAATGATTATGCTTTTTGTGTATTTTTGCCTTCTTTTACATAAATGGGTTATGGTGTTTGGGCAAGCTTTAGAATGCTTGTTTTTATCTCTTTTGTGTAGATGTGTGTTGAAAACACTTGGTGACCGGTTGAGTCAATATAGGTTGCATGTGTTTATGGATATGTGAAAATCTATTGTGTTGTAGAGATTTGTATTCCTGAGTCAGTTTCTACTTGAAATACATGTATGAGCTTATGCAGTATGGTATCATTCTTATAACTGAACTAATTAAATAGGGCTTCTGAGTTTTTTGAAATGTCAGAGATGGTACTTTGAGCTCCACAATTCCCAGTATATATTTAAAACAAGCATTTACTGCTGAATGAATTATGTAGAATCGTTGCTTAAAATGGACTCATACATGATAGACAAATAAAAGATGAAATATTCCCAGTGAATATTAGAAGTAAGCACTGGCTTAAGGAATAATTTTAATGAGAAAGAATAGAAGTTTCATAAATAAAGAAAAAAATGTGGTTCTGGAGGGAAGTGTGAGTAGAAGATAAATGCATATGGAATTGCTGGGTATTTGATGGAGAATGGATTCTGATCAGATGTCCATCTTTGGTTGGCATGCAGGCTGGTTGTTTGCCCCCATGACATGGATTTTTGATGGTTTCCCAATCTGCATAGATGCAGTCCGAGATGATGGGAGTGGAGGTTGACTAGGTGGAAGGAAGAGAAATGAAGAGACAGCTGGCATGCCCCTCTGTTTATCTATAGAAGATGCAATAGGAGTTGTAGGAAGGGGGCAAGGGGGTGATTAAATTATGATCTTTCAGGATGAGGGTAGGAGGAGGATCTGGGATTCTCCTCTCTTCATCTGTAGTCAAGGTGATTGTCTGAGACAGAGAAAGGAAGCAGTGGGAAGGGAGTAGGGGGCTAGGAATAGGGCATGAGAAGATGAGCATTTTTATTGTCATTGTCAATGATTGCATCATTGCCTATCGGATTTGATGTGGGTGTGTAGTGTCACAAATGGGTGGAGATGAGTTTACAAAATGTACCGGTATTTCATTTCCTATTTTGCAGGTCTCGGTGATGCGGGGGGGGGGGGGGGGGGGGGGGGGGGAGGGCAAGGAAGTGGGAAAGGAGTGGTGTATTATCTTTTTCCTTCTAGCGCTTGTATCATTGTCCTTATTTGCTTTTGCATAGACAAACTACGCATGGATATCTCACCAATGGATAGACGTAGCTTTACAAATTGTATTTCATTTCCTATATTGGCAGATCTTGGTGATAGGGTGAAGGGGGGGGGGCTGGAAATGGGAGGGAAGTAGCAAGTGGAAAATGGAAATGGAGGGGAGCTTAAGATATACATTTTGGTATGCACCGTCAAAATAATTATGATAATCATGAATTATGTCTAGTCTAGAAGAAATGAAAGGTGATTCAGCGAATGATTGATCCTTCCAGTGCTTGCATTAATGCCCGTATATCATACATAAGAATCGATTTCAATGGGTTAATGGGGACCCATTGTTTCACTTTCCATGTACTCCCAATTGCCAACTGGTATTCCATGGGAGCAATGGGGACCTATTTGTTTCAATGGGTCAATTCGTATTTCAATTTACATTAGCTATGCATGGATGCCTCATCAATGGGTGGACATTACTTTATTAAATATATTTCGCTTGGATCATGACAGCTCTGTAAACTGTTGAGCATGATTTGATGTCAGTGTAACACACATTTTCCATAGACCGTAGCCCAGGTTATCTGAGTTTAGTGTTCTGCAGGTTGATATTTTTCATGACAACCTCCCAATCTTTCTCTCATCAGTGATACTATGGGGAATAATGCCCATTATCTTAAAGGTAAAGATCATACCTTGAATGTAATGTATTACCTGCAAAGATCCATATGCTTAGTGGAAAAAGATACTCCCACACCCCATTACTCTTTGCATATGATATGCTGAAAAGTGCCTACTAGCATCTTTTATCTCTCTTCATTCTCCCCCTGCTTTCATGATTTATATTTAGCATATCCTACACAGTGCCAAGCAAAGGATTGGTTTGAACAACATAGCATTTTGATATACATGGGTTCAAATTCACTGATATGCATAGAAGCAGGATTAAGAATGTTGATAAATTTGACTTTTTGAAATTGTGGTCTTTTCTCCCCTTTTCCACAAAAAAAATCTGACCGTAACAGTTATATTCATACATTACCTATCCACCCACTGGTTTTCCATTCTTTTCAATGTCACAGTACTGCCCTTGAGTAGGAGATATGATTTGTACACAGATTGAATGGACAGGCATGATAACAATCCAGAATTTCACACTGCTACATGGCTAAAAGTCAGATTCTTTTGTATTTGTTTTCTATAGTTGAGTGGTCAATGTAAACATAGGGTCACTGCAAATTTATATATATATATATATATTTGTCTTCGTATTAATCGCATGAATTAGTTTTCATATACTGTGTTCCAAATTTCAGTAAAGTAGGTTTTATGATTGTACAGGGTTGGTCTTTTTGGTGTGTAGGTATTTGGAAATATGGAGAAGTTTGCAACTTCTTTACTTTTGTGACAGAGGGAGAAAAAAAGAGAGAAATGGAAGTAGAGAGAGAGAGAGAGAAAGGGGGGGGGGGATAAAACGAAAGAGGTAGAGATCCAGCCAATCAGTCAGACGGGACACAACAAGAGAATAGCAGTAAATCTGCTTCCTTGTGCTGTGTAAATTTTAACCCATTGGATATGATTTCATTTTGGTATAACACACATGTTCCATAGGCTCCAGCCCAGGATATCTTGGGTTTAGTATTCATTGGGTTAACCAGGGTTTGTTTATACATGTACCTCTTACATTGCAGTAACCAGGGACAATCAACTCCAAGGATATTGTGTGACGAGCAAGCAATTACAATCGATGAATGGAAATAACTGCCTTTTTGCTTCAGAAAATAATTGATCTACTATACTGTACCATTTCAGCACAATACCAAGGCTTCTGAATACTGAAATGATTCCGATTGAATGTATTCTCCTTGCTGTATCAAATGTCAGCTTATTATGTCCATCTCCATTTGTACTGCTTGTTGGTGTAGATTTTGTATATTTACTACAATAAATTAATGTATCTACCTATTTTGCTAGTTGACCAAACTACGCTGCTACTCGAGACAGGATAAAGTCACAAACTCGCATGCCCCACCCCGAGTAGTGCCTTCCCAGTTTACCTGTGCGTGCGCACAACCACCATCTTCCTCTTCCTTTCTCACTGCTGAGAAGTCAGGATATCAAGAGATAAGTCTGCACCTAAATTTGAGATTTTTAATCTCTAGCGCTTTTAGATTTGCTCTCTTTCAATATTATTCCCATTCACTGGCAGGTTCTCTCTGGTCACAGCCGAAAGCTGCAACTGCTCTAGCTGCGAATGCGAGGAGAGAGTTGGCACTCTCTTCCCTTGGCATTCTCGACAGGGATATTCCCACTTTGTTATTGGTTATTCCCCACTCAGAGCAGTACCTCTTCAGGGGTCAGGTAGCTTCGATTATCCAGTGTAAAGTGGATTCTTGCAAGCAAGCCACAGAGCTTTCTCAGCGCCTTAGTACGTCTCTTCCTAAGCCTCCAGGCAAGCTGCTGGCTTTCACTCCTACCCCCCGCGGGGGGGGGCTTTCTGGTCATCCTCGTCAGGCTGCCCTCGCCTCCCGGCAGTCATCTGGGGCCATGGTGGTCTTTCTTCTAGGGGTAAGAAGAAGTCTCGAGGCCGTGGTCGGGCTCCGGCCCAGACCAGTCGGCATGTTTGAAGGTGCGCCTCGAGCGGTGGATCCCAGGGTTGGTGGGCTTCTCTGGTACTTTCTTCCCGCTTGGGAAGAAATTCCGGAGACGCCCTCGTGCTCTTAGTTGTGTGAGGAGGTTCTGCGTAAATCTATCAGAACCTCTTCCACACGGGGCTATTTGCATCAATCCGCCAACCTTTTCGCCCCTTTTCCAGCAGCACATCTTGTCCGAGATTCAGCTGCTGCTGGAAAAGGGCGTGATAAAAGGGTGAGATACCATCCCGAGCTATGTCTATCACCGATATTTGTCATTCCCAAACGCTCGGGGAAATTGAGAATGATACTCAACAGGAAGATCATAAACACCTTCATTTCACCCTGGCCTAGATCTTGCCAGCCATCAAGCCATCAGATGTGGCCACTTCCTTGGACTTGAAAGATGCCTACTTTCATGTTCCTATCCATCCCAATTCTTGGGATCTTTTGGGTTTCCCCTTCCAGGGCAAAACATTCAGGTTTCAGGCTAAAACCTGCACCCCAAGTTTTTACTCAGGTAGTCTCGGCTTTGGTCGCATTCCTCAGGAATCACGGCCTGAGACTAATCACATACTTGGACGATTGGCTCTTGGTGGCGAGTTCAGAGTCCACCCTGTTCTCCCAGCTGAACCTCCTACTTCAAACTACTCAAGAGTTTGGGTTCATCATAAACTGGGAGAAGTGAGAATTGACCCCATCCCGCAGACCCATTTACTTGGGTGCAGAGATAGATATTGTGAACCAAGTCAGCCGCCCCAGTTGGGAGAGGGTTCAAACAATTGTCTCGTCCACTCGCTCCCTACTCTTAGTTCAGAGAGTTTGAGCGGGGCGTTGGCTTCAATTCCTTTGTTACTTGGCGAGCCTTGTCGACATCTTCCAAGACTGCTGGCTCTTCATGAGACCTTTTCAGATCCATCTGCTGAAATATTTCAGACCCAGTGTGGATTCTCTCAAGACGTGGCTTCCTCTCTCCAGAGAAATCAAACGTCTTCTCATTCCCTGGACGGTAGAGGCATTCCTTCTACAGGGCAAGCCTCTCTGTATGCCCCTTCCGTTGATCTCTATCTCGACGGATACCTCCTTCCTGGGGTTGAGTGCCCACTGTGCAAACGAGGTAGTTTCAGGGGATTGGTCATACCTGCGCACCATTCCCCATATCAAGGTGCTGGAGCTGATGGTGGCCTTCATGTCTCTCCGTCATTTTGAGAACATGGCTTCAGGGAGCTCCATTTTGATCCTCACGGACAATGTTATGGTTGCTGCCTACATCAACCAGCAGGGCGGTACTCATTCAGTGACCCTGAACTCTCTTACTGCCAAACTGTGGAGGTGGTGTCGAGCACGCCATATAGAGCCGATAGCCTCTTACATTCCCAGCCAAGACAATCTTGTAGTGGATTTTCTGTCTTGGGGCAAATGCCTCCCATCAGAGTGGGCTCTCAATCAGGAGATCTTCGATCTTCCCAGTTTGTCTTGGGCCCCTCTGGAGATACTGTTCTCGAATGTGGGATCGGGAGGCCTGGGGCTCTTGATGCTTTCTCCCTTCATTGGGGAGAATTCCGAAAGTATGCCTTTTCTCCTTTTCCCTGATTTCTCAGTTCCTTTGGAAGATCCAGGAGGATCAGGCTTGGGTCCTTCTGATAGCACCACGTTGGCCGAGGAGTCCTTGGTTTCCTCTCCTTCTGTCTCTTCTGGACGGCCATCCTCTCACGCTTCCTCCGAGGGTGGACCTGGTGTCTCAGCCCTTTTTCGAATCCTCCATCAGCACCCAGCAGCTCTTCGCTTGACCACCTGGCTGCTATCGGAGAAGATGCGAGAGCTTCAGGTCTCTCCGAAAGAGCCTCTCAGTTTATAGTCCAGAGTCGCAGAGATTCTACTAGATCTGTTTACAACTCTAGGTTAGAAGCTTTCTCTTCTTGGTGCGAAGAGAAAGGGGTTTCTCCCCGCAAGGCTATCGCTGATTTGCTGATCTCCCTTTTTGACAAAGGTAGATCCCTTTCTACTATCCAGGGTTAACGTTCGGCTATTGCCGCGGTTCATTCCGGTTTTCCTGATGGTTCTGGAGTTTCGAACTCCCCTTTTCTGACTCGTTTGCTTAGGTCGTTCTTTTTGCAACGTCCAGCAAATCCCAAGTTGAATCCTGCCTGGAGTCTCCCTTTGGTGCTGGAAGCTTTGTCCAAGTCGCCTTTTAAGCTGATGTGTAAGGCTTCTCTGCACCATCTATCGGTCAAGACAGTTTTCATTGTCGCCATTGCCTCTGGGCAGAGGAGGAGTGCCTTCAGGCTCTCTCCATGACGCCCGGGCAAATTAGGTGGGAAAGGCATGGTGTTTGCCTTATCCCTAGACCTTCTTACATTGCAAAGAACCAGACAGCCTTTTCCGGGTTCAGTTGAAGTGTTTCTGAGTCCTCTTTCTGAGTTTTCCTCAGTCAAAGAGAATAAGTCTTTGTGCCCTGTAAGGTCTCTCAAGTGGTATTTGGATGGGACTAAGGTCTTTTGTAAAGACAGTCAGCTTTTTCTCATTTCCCATCTTCCATATTCCCCGGCCTCTCGTGAGACTCTCTCTTGCTGGATCGTTGAACCTATCCAGGCTGCTGGTTTGGAGGCTCTTATTTCTGATATTCCTCCGAGAGCCCATGACACGAGGAGCATTGCTGCATCTTGGGCTCTGTTTCAGGATACTCCTCTGGAGGACATTTTATGGGCTGCCTTCTGGCGTTCCCTCAATTCCTTTACGTCCTTTTATTTAAAGGACATCCCTTCAGGGGAAGTGAGTTTCACAAACTCTTCTTTGAGGGCGACTTCGTCTTTTCTCTCTCCTCATTAGCCCTTCCCTTGGGACATGCCACCTCAGATTTTTATCCATGCTAGTCTAGCAAAATAGGTAGATACATTAATTTATTGTAGTAAATCCGGGAAATCTTACCTAATTTTATTATTTGCTAAATGAATTTATGTATCTACTTATGTCCCTCCACCTTCCCCCATCCCCTCTCCTTGCCTGGCAACATGTCTTAAACTTTTGTCTCTGGCAATTCTATGGTGATTGTGCACACACGCAGGTGAACTGGGAAGGCACTACTTGGGGTGGGGCATGCGGGTTTGTGAATTTATCTTGTCTCGAGTACCAGAGTAGTTTGGTCATCTAGCAAAATAGGTACATACATAAATTTATTTAGCAAATAATAAAATCAGGTAAGATTTTCCTGATTAGTCTTGTTTGTGCAGACACATATAGTGTTTCATGAAAACTAAGAAATTGTCTCAGATACAGTTAAGAGTATCGAATGCATAGAATGGCATTCTATGCAAATGCCATTCTTGTGATCAGGATTAAAGTGTTTATGAGGTACATATATCTCACCTTTAGAAAATTGCTTTCTAGGAAAATATGAAAATTCATATTTGTAGAATTATTTGTTGTACGATCATGAGACAAAAATGCTCTACTCTCATCCATAGACATATTAATTTACTAGATGAAAAGCAGCATGTGCAGAAATCGTTATGCAAATGGCATTACGCCCCGCCTTTTTCAGATTATTTGAAGGGGCCGATAAGCACCCGTTATCATCATGATATCAATAACACTGTTGCATTATTCATATCTAATGCGCGTGTCAGTTTTATTGTGATACTTTGATTTATTGAGCATTTGTTGTGCATTTATTGTGCATTTAATGTGCATGCGTTAAGCTGATGGGTGTAATGTTTTGTAACGTGTACAAACGCACGCTATTCGTTGGAAGCATCTTACAAAATGAATTATTCATTTTTAATCTTGAATATGTATGGTGCTTCGGTAGGCCTTCTAATGGATCGGGACAAAATGGCAGAGCTATAGGGCCTGCTTTCATCTAGAATGACATAAAGTGAAGTATCCCAATCAAAAAATGGGAATATTTACAAACAAAGCCAGGGATTTGACTGTATTCATATCCCTGTAAATTGAGGTACTCACTTCATTATAGAGGAATAGAATCTTTCATTTTGTTCACTGTATTACTACAAGATTCTTCCAAAAAGTCTGTGCTATATTGCATCCCGATCAATTTAAAATTGAAGTACAAAACAAACATATAAAACCCTGTGGATATTGACACAGGGATTGTAAATTTCAAGAGCAGAACAAATTCAAGTGTCACCTAGTGTTATGTGAATTGATGGTAATAGCAGTATAGTCATCATGTAACCCCTCAACTCACTTAGAATTTTATTGTACCATGTTTTTCATTTGCTGCAAAGACAGATGTTGACAACTCCGCTGCAATAAACTGCAAATAGATTACATTTTATGGAAACGATTGCAGCTACTCGACTTGACCCTTTGCCCAAATAAAAAAGTCTGTATGGGGAATTCCAACAGTCTCTCTATTTCATTGTAATATCAAAGCTATCATTCTGTATTTATTTTTTTCTTTGCCTGTGTTTATTTCTTTATTATTTCCGGTTCATTAATGAAGGATGCCCTTCAAAACATGGATGAGAAGAAGAAAGGAGGAAAATGATAGGATGACCTTTACACTTTGATTAACAGAAACATATACTTGAATTAGGCGCCTGCAGTCAAATTTAAGAGCATTTTCAAAGCTCTGATATAGCACTCAACCTTTGAAGTTCTCATTGATATTGCATTTAAATGGAGCTATTAGTGCGATGTGTTTCTTTCCTTGTGTAGAAATAGTTAGCCTGTACACTGCACAAGGCCATGTTTACACCTGTGTCTGTGCTAAGCGCCTCTAAACGATTGCCTTCACGTTTTTGTAATCCCGGCTTAATTAAAGTCCAAAGTACAAGTACAATGATGGATAGACTCACAGAGAGGAGGTGTAAAATGTGGACTAAAGACAAATAAAATGGGTTTAAATGTGTCATTCTTCACTGTCTGTAATTAGCTACTAGTATGAAAAGTATAATACAGGTTCAACAAGTTTATAGTAGGAACAGTAAGGGCTGAGGACACCTCTAAAGTACATGTAGTTTTACAGGTCGGTTCTTTAAAAAATATAGTCTGCCAAGACTCGTAATTTCCAGAGATGATGAAGGAATGGTGTTGCAGGTGATGGGTCAGTTATGAGGTGTGATTATGAAGTCCCAGGGTAAGAGTCCTGGGTGCTACCAACATGACTGTCAGCACTATTAGCCTCCAGTCGAAAATAAAAGAAATTGAACGTAGCTGAACACTAGAGGGAATACATGCCTGGTTACCATTCAGAATTTTGTATATCAATGTGTATGAGCTTCATAGTAATAGTCTTTTAGAGGAAAATCCTTGCTAATGTCCACTGGTATTCCAAAAATCATATGACAAGTAAAAATGAAAAAGAATCTAGGTTATATCATTCAAGTGTATTTTGATTAATGAAATTGAAAGCATTCTTTGCTTGTATGATTATTATCATACAAACTTGAAGCTTAAAGATTGTGGTTCTTGTTGCTTTTGTAAACATTATTTATAGCGGTAAATTCTATCAATAATTCTGAAATTATTTTAGCACTTGCATTCTGGAATATTCATATATAACTCGAGTTGAACACCCCCCTAACTCCCTCCCGCATCCCTATCCATCTCTCTCTCTCTCCTCTGGCCTCCACCCAACTTTATCAGGGCTTCTATGATGAACAGAGATGCTTCTAAAAATGAGCATATAAAAAGAGTACGGGCAGTATGCCGAGCCGTAAATGCTAATCCAGATTTGTGAATAAAGATGGGAGGAAACTGTCAGTGTTATTTTTCTCCCTAGTGAGTACAAGCTTGTATCACAGAGCCATCTTTCACAAAGCCTCTTAACTTGCTGGTGCTGTACATCTCTAGAGAATGAGATTAGACTTGTGTTTCCATGACAACGGAGAGTATCCGTGAGCGCATCATCCGTGTAATGGGTGAGGAGCATTATTGACTTCCTGTCAAAAATATTCAGGACTCTTTACCGATGAGGAAGCTGGTTGAAACAAAAGAGAAAAAAACCCCTCAAGTCAAATATCGTCATCAGCAGACATGAAGCTTTTAGTAATGTTGATACATGTAGATACATTTGTGCAGTGTGTATTCTTTGAGGTTGCGTGGAGCATATATATTGATTGATCATGGCGCTGACTTTTCTTGCTGATGTTCGAGAGATGGCCTTGATTAGTGCATGTTTGAATGGATTTGATTCAGTGCATAGCAACAATATGGATATGTTGGGCTTCACATCATTAAATGTGTCAACCATCTCATCTTTTCAAGCATTGTACTTGTATAAGATAAATGTATTCACATAAAATAATTGGGAAATGGATACATCTGTTGACATGTATCTAAGATAAACATGTTGATTGTCTTTTCATGCATGAATATAATGCCAACACAAAAATTATCAGTGTGCTGTTATATTGTGACGTTGCTAAGGTATTCTGCTAGAACATCCTAGAAAACTTCTTTTTTATGAATGCTTCCAAATTGTTGTGCTTTAACATTATGAAGATTGATAAGGCGTTTATAGTGCCGACAAAAGAAACTGAGTTGGGCCCTGACAGAAAGAAGTCTGACGTGTGGATGAAGCTCTGCTGAATCAATCACAGTTTACACATTACAGTGTAGTCATGAAAAATCACATTGAAAATCCACCAACCACCCTGTTTTTATCCTTTTTTCTTGATGAATATGAAGAAAAAACATGTGATTATCATGAAACTGGTTTGTGATCAAGGTTACATATCATAAATCACACTGAAAATGGAGCTACAAACAAAAGAGCTATCAAACTTGTCCTGGATGTTGATTGAGCAGCTGATCACCACAGTGATATCTCCTAGAGATGTGAACAAAGTGGGTGATCTTGCTCTCATCTCCTCATTCTACCATTGGCCTGTGGGTCAGGAAACGAGCGGCTTTTTAACAGGAAGTTATTGATTTGATATGAATGACTGGGAGGCCTCCAATCAGGGATGGAAATATTAGGAACTGCATTGAGGGTCTATGCCAAATATGGAATGATTCATGAAATATTTTCATAAAGTATCTGGAGATGAGATGAAATCTTGGAAGAGAAATTTAACTCAAGATGGCTGAATGGTCGAAATAGAAATTAATTTGATTTTTTTTTGTCAGTATCTCACGAAGGGTCGAGGACAGGAGATGAGAAGATGAATAAACATGATTACTTTTTGAATGAAAATTAAGTGAAAAACACCTACATGTATACCTGTGCACTTTTTAGAACTTCATATCATTCTTTATTTCTTTATTTTTCTTTTCTTTCTTGTTTTGGTTATGAATCTATCATTGTAGGTACAACAGGGCTCTGGTCATGTTGACTCGGGATGCTGTTATAGTTGTTTTATTTTGCTCTTAGTTCTCCATAATTCCATCTCTGTCTCTCTCTTCCTCTCTCCTTTCCCTCTCCTTCTCTCCATCTTCCTCTCTTCCCTGTCTATTAACATCATAACTATGCCCATCTCTATCCTTTGCCCGTTAA
>CM057155.1:2159347-2411452 GCA_029962745.1 Echinometra lucunter
GCATTAATGCCCATATATCTGCATTTACATTAGCTATGCATGGATGCCTCATCAATGGGTGGACATTACTTTATTAAATATCTTTTGCTTGGATCATGACAGCTCTGTTAAATGTGAGCATGATTTGATGTCAGTATAACACACATTTTCCATAGACCGTAGCCCAGGTTATCTTGAGTTTAGTGTTCTGCAGGTTGATAATTTTCATGACAACCTCCCAATCTTTCTCTCATCAGTGATACTATGGGGAATAATGCCCATTATCTTAATGGTAAAGATCATACCTTGAATGTAATGCATTACCTGCAAAGATCCATATGCTCAGTGGAAAAAGATACTCCCACACCCCATTACTCTTTGTATATGATATGCTGAAAAGTGCCTACTAGCATCTTTTATCTCTCTTCATTCTCCCCCTGCTTTCATGATTTATATTTAGGTTATCCTACACAGTGCCAAGCAAAGGATTGGTTTGAACAACATAGCATTTTGATATACATGGGTTCAAATTCACTGATATGCATAGAAGCAGGATTAAGAATGTTGATAAATTTGACTTTTTGAAATTGTGGTCTTTTCTCCCCTTTTCCACAAAAAATGGCTGTTTTATACATCTGACAGTTATATTCATACATTATCTATCCACCCACTGGTTTTCCATTCTTTTCAATGTCACAGTACTGCCCTTGAGTAGGAGATATGATTTGTACACAGATTGAATGGACAGGCATGATAACAATCCAGAATTTCACACTGCTACATGGCTAAAAGTCAGATTCTTTTGTATTTGTTTTCTATAGTTGAGTGGTCAATGTAAACATAGGGTCACTGCAAATTTATATATATATATATATATATATTTGTCTTCGTATTAATGGCATGAATTAATTTTCATATACTGTGTTCCAAATTTCAGTAAAGTAGGTTTTATGATTGTACAGGGTTGGTCTTTTTGGTGTGTAGGTATTTGGAAATATGGAGAAGTTTGCAACTTCTTTACTTTTGTGACAGAGGGAGAAAAAAAAAGAGAGAAATGGAAGTAGAGAGAGAGAGAGAGAGAGAGAGAGAGAGAAAGGGGGGGGGGGGGGGGATAAAATGAAGAGAGGTAGAGATCCAGCCAATCAGTCAGACGGGACACAACAAGAGAATAGCAGTAAATCTGCTTCCTTGTGCTGTGTAAATTTTAACCCATTGGATATGATTTCATTTTGGTATAACACACATGTTCCATAGGCTCCAGTCCAGGTTATCTTGGGTTTAATATTCATTGGGTTAACCAGGGTTTGTTTATACATGTACCTCTTACATTGCAGTAACCAGGGACAATCAACTCCAAGGATATTGTGTGACGGGCAAGCAATTACAATCGATGAATGGAAATAACTGCCTTTTTGCTTCACAAAATAATTGATCTACTATACTGTACCATTTCAGCACAATACCAAGGCTTCTGAATACTGAAATGATTCCGATTGAATGTATTCTCCTTGCTGTATCAAATGTCAGCTTATTATGTCCATCTCCATTTGTACTGTTTGTTGGTGTAGATTATGTATATTTACTACAATAAATTAATGTATCTACCTATTTTGCTAGTTGACCAAACTATGCTGCTACTCGAGACAGGATAAAGTCACAAACGCGCATGCCCCACCCCGAGTAGTGCCTTCCCAGTTTACCTGTGCGTGCGCACAACCACCATCTTCCTCTTCCTTTCTCACCGCTGAGAAGTCAGGATATCAAGAGATAAGTCTGCACCTAAATTTGAGATTTTTAATCTCTAGTGCTTTTAGATTTGCTCTCTTTCAATATTATTCCTGTTCACTGGCAGGTTCTCTCTGGTCACAGCCGAAAGCTGCGACTGCTCTAGCTGCGAATGCGAGGAGAGAGTTGGCACTCTCTTCCCTTGGCATTCTCGACAGGGATATTCCCACTTTGTTATTGGTTATTCCCCACTCAGAGCAGTACCTCTTCAGGGGTAAGGTAGCTTCGATTATCCAGTGTAAAGTGGATTCTTGCAAGCAAGCCACAGAGCTTTCTAGGCGCCTTAGTGCGTCTCTTCCAAAGCCTCCGGGCAAGCTGCTGGCTTTCGCTCCTCCCCCCAACGCGGGGGGGGGGGCTTCCTGGTCATCCTCGTCAGGCTGCCCTCGCCTCCCGGCAGTCATCTGGGGCCATGGTGGTCTTTCTTCTAGGGGTAAGAAGAAGTCATGAGGCCGTGGTCGGGCTCCGGCCCAGACCAGTCGGCATGTTTGAAGGTGCGCCTCGAGCGGTGGATCCCAGGGTTGGTGGGCTTCTCCGGTACTTTCTTCCCGCTTGGGAAGAAATTACCGGAGACGCCCTCGTGCTCTTAGTTGTGTGAGGAGGCTTCTGCGTAAATCTATCAGAACCTCTTCCACACGGGGCTATTTGCATCAATCCGCCAACCTTTTCGCCCCTTTTCCAGCAGCACATCTTGTCCGAGATTCAGCTGCTGCTGGAAAAGGGCGTGATAAAAGGGTGAGATACCATCCCGAGCTATGTCTATCCCCGATATTTGTCATTCCCAAATGCTCGGGGAAATTGAGAATGATACTCAACAGGAAGATCATAAACACCTTCATTTCACCCTGGCCTAGATCTTGCCAGCCATCAAGCCGTCAGATGTGGCCACTTCCTTGGACTTGAAAGACGCCTACTTTCATGTTCCTATCCATCCCAATTCTTGGGATCTTTTGGGTTTCCCCTTCCAGGGCAAAACGTTCAGGTTTCGGGCTAAAACCTGCACCCCAAATTTTTACTCAGGTAGTCTCGGCTTTGGTAGCATTCCTCAGGAATCACGGCCTGAGACTGTTCACATACTTGGACGATTGGCTCTTGGTGGCGAGTTCAGAGTCCACCCTGTTCTCCCAGCTGAACCTCCTACTTCAAACTACTCAAGAGTTTGGGTTCATCATAAACTGGGGAAGAAATGAGAATTGACCCCATCCCGCAGACCCATTACTTGGGTGCAGAGATAGATATTGTGAACCAAGTCAGCCGCCCCAGTTGGGAGAGGGTTCAAACAATTGTCTCGTCCACTCACTCCCTACTCTTAGTTCAGAGAGTTTGAGCGGGGCGTTGGCTTCAATTCCTTGGTTACTTGGCGAGCCTTGTCGACATCTTCCAAGACTGCTGGCTCTTCATGAGACCTTTTCAGATCCATCTGCTGAAATATTTCAGACCCAGTGTGGATTCTCTCAAGACATGGCTTCCTCTCTCCAGAGAAATCAAACATCTTCTCGTTCCCTGGACAGTAGAGGCATTCTTTCTACAGGGCAAGCCTCTCTGTAGGCCCCCTCCGTTGATCTCTATCTCGACGGATGCCTCCTTCCTGGGGTTGAGCACCCACTGTGCAAATGAGGTAGTTTCAGGGGATTGGTCATACCTGCGCACCATTCCCCATATCAAGGTGCTGGAGCTGATAGTGGCCTTCATGTCTCTCCGTCATTTTGAGAACATGGCTTCAGGGAGCTCCATTTTGATCCTCACGGACAATGTTATGGTTGCTGCCTACATCAACCCAGCGGGCGGGTACTCATTCAGTGACCCTGAACTCTCTTACTGCCAAACTGTGGAGGGTGGTGTCGAGCACGCCATATAGAGCCGATAGCCTCTCTACATTCCCGGCCAAGACAATCTTGTAGTGGATTTTCTGTCTTGGGGCAAATGCCCTCCCCATCAGAGTGGGCTCTCAATCAGGAGATCTTCGATCTTCCCAGTTTGTCTTGGGCCCCTCTGGATGATACTGTTCTCGAATGTGGGATCGGGAGGCCTGGGCTCTTGATGCTTTCTCCCTTCATTGGGGAGAATTCCGAAAGTATGCCTTTTCTCCTTTTTCCCTGATTTCTCAGTTCCTTTGGAAGATCCAGGAGGATCAGGCTTGGGTCCTTCTGATAGCATCACGTTGGCTGAGGAGTCCTTGGTTTCCTCTCCTTCTGTCTCTTCTGGACGGCCATCCTCTCACACTTCCTCCGAGGGTGGACCTGGTGTCTCAGCCCTTTTTCGAATCCTCCATCAGCACCCAGTAGCTCTTCACTTGACCACCTGGCTGCTATCGGAGAAGATGCGAGAGCTTCAGGTCTCTCCGAAAGAGCCTCTCAGTTTATAGTCCAGAGTCGCAGAGATTCTACTAGATCTGTTTACAACTCTAGGTTAGAAGCTTTCTCTTCTTGGTGCGAAGAGAAAGGGGTTTCTCCCCGCAAGGCTATCGCTGATTTGCTGATCTCCCTTTTTGACAAGGTAGATCCCTTTCTACTATCCAGGGTTAACGTTCGGCTATTGCCGCGGTTCATTCCGGTTTTCCTGATGGTTCTGGAGTTTCGAACTCCCCTTTTCTGACTCGTTTGCTTAGGTCGTTCTTTTTGCAATGTCCAGCAAATCCCAAGTTGAATCCTGCCTGGAGTCTCCCTTTGGTGCTGGAAGCTTTGTCCAAGTCGCCTTTTAAGCTGATGTGTAAGGCTTCTCTGCACCATCTATCGGTCAAGACAGTTTTCATTGTCGCCATTGCCTCTGGGCAGAGGAGGAGTGCCTTCAGGCTCTCTCCATGACGCCCGGGCATATTAGGTGGGAAAGGCATGGTTGTTTGCCTATCCCTAGACCTTCTTACATTGCAAAGAACAGACAGCCTTTTTCGGGTTCAGTTGAAGTGTTTCTGAGTCCTCTTTCTGAGTTTTCCTCAGTCAAAGAGAATAAGTCTTTGTGCCCTGTAAGGTCTCTCAAGTGGTATTTGGATGGGACTAAGGTCTTTTGTAAAGAGAGTCAGCTTTTTCTCATTTCCCATCTTCCATATTCCCCGCCCTCTCGTGAGACTCTCTCTTGCTGGATCGTTGAAGCTATCCAGGCTGCTGGTTTGGAGGCTCTTATTTCTGATATTCCTCCGAGAGCCCATGACACGAGGAGCATTGCTGCATCTTGGGCTCTGTTTCAGGATACTCCTTTGGAGGACATTTTATGGGCTGCCTTCTGGCGATCCCTCAATTCCTTTACGTCCTTTTATTTAAAGGACATCCCTTCAGGGGAAGTGAGTTTCACAAACTCTTCTTGGAGGGTGACTTCATCTTTTCTCTCCTCATTAGCCCTTCCCTTGGGACATGCCACCTCAGATTTTTATCCATGCTAGTCTAGCAAAATAGGTAGATACATTAATTTATTGTAGTAAATCAGGGAAATCTTACCTAATTTTATTACTTGCTAAATGAATTTATGTATCTACTTATGTCCCTCCCCCTTCCCCCATCCCCTCTCCTTGCCTGGCAACATGTCTTAAACTTTTGTCTCTGGCAATTCTATGGCGGTTGTGCACACACGCAGGTGAACTGGGAAGGCACTACTCGGGGTGGGGCATGCGGGTTTGTGAATTTATCTTGTCTTGAGTAGCAGAGTAGTTTGGTCATCTAGCAAAATAGTTACATACATAAATTTATTTAGCAAATGATAAAATCAGGTAAGATTTTCCTGATTAGTCTTGTTTGTGCAGACACATATAGTGTTTCATGAAAACTAAGAAATTGTCTCAGATACAGTTAAGAGTATCGAATGCATAGAATGGCATTCTATGCAAATGCCATTCTTGTGATCAGGATTAAAGTGTTTATGAGGTACATATATCTCACCTTTAAAAAATTGCTTTCTAGGAAAATATGAAAATTCATATTTGTAGAATTATTTGTTGTACGATCATGAGACAAAAATGCTCTACTCTTATCCATAGACGTATTAATTAATTTACTAGATGAAAAGCAGCATGTGCAGAAATCATTATGCAAATGGCACTACGCCCCGCCCTTTTCAGATTATTTGAAGGGGCCGATAAGCACCCGTTATCATCATGATATCAAAAGCACTGTTGCATTATTCATATCTAATGCGCGTGTCAGTTTTATTGTGTTACTTTGATTTATTGAGCATTTGTTGTGCATTTATTGTGCATTTAATGTGCATGCATTAAGCTGATGGGCGTAATGTTTTGTAACGTGTACAAACGCACGCTATTCGTTGGAAGCATCTTACAAAATGAATTATTCATTTTTAATCTTGAATATGTATGGTGCTTCGGTAGGCCTTCTAATGGATCGGGACAAAATGGCAGAGCTTTAGGGCCTGCTTTCATCTAGAATGACATAAAGTGAAGTATCCCAGTCAAAAAATGGGAATACTTACAAACAAAGCCAGGGATTTGACTGTATTCATATCCCTGTAAAATTGAGGTACTCACTTCACTATAGAGGAATAGAATCTTTCATTTTGTTCACTGCATTACTACAAGATTCTTCCAAAAAGTCTATGCTGTATTGCATCCCGATCAATTTAAAATTGAAGTACAAAACAAACATATAAAACCCTGTGGATATTGACACAGGGATTGTAAATTTCAAGAGCAGAACAAATTCAAGTGTCACCTAGTGTTATGTGAATTGATGGTAATAGCAGTATAGTCATCATGTAACCCCTCAACTCACTTTAGAATTTTATTGTACCATGTTTTTCATTTGCTGCAAAGACAGATGTTGACAACTCCGCTGCAATAAACTGCAAATAGATTACATTTTATGGAAACGATTGCAGCTACTCGACTTGACCCTTTGCCCAAATAAAAAAGTCTGTATGGGGAATTCCAACAGTCTCTCTATTTCATTGTAATATCAAAGCTATCATTCTGTATTTATTTTTTTCTGTGCCTGTGTTTATTTCTTTATTATTTCCGGTTCATTAATGAAGGATGCCCTTCAAAACATGGATGAGAAGAAGAAAGGAGGAAAATGATAGGATGACCTTTACACTTTAATTAACAGAAACATATACTTGAATTAGGCGCCTGCAGTCAAATTTAAGAGCATTTTCAAAGCTCTGATATAGCACTCAACCTTTGAAGCTCTCATTGATATTGCATTTAAATGGAGCTATTAGTGCGATGTGTTTCTTTCCTTGTGTAGAAATAGTTAGCCTGTACACTGCACAAGGCCACGTTACACCTGTGTCTGTGCTAAGCGCCTCTAAACGATTGCCTTCACGTTTTTGTAATCCCGGCTTAATTAAAGTCCAAAGTACAAGTACAATGATGGATAGACTCACCGAGAGGAGGTGTAAAATGTGGACTAAAGACAAATAAAATGGGTTAAATGTGTCATTCTTCACTGTCTGTAATTAGCTACTAGTATGAAAAGTATAATACAGGTTCACAAGTTTTATAGTAGGAACAGTAAGGGCTGAGACACCTCTAAAGTACATGTAGTTTTACAGGTCGGTTCTTTAAAAAATATAGTCTGCCAAGACTCGTAATTTTCAGAGATGATGAAGGAATGGTGTTGCAGGTGATGGGTCAGTTATGAGGTGTGATTATGAAGCCCCAGGGTAAGAGTCCTGGGTGCTACCAACATGACTGTCAGCACTATTAGCCTCCAGTCGAAAATAAAAAGAAATTGAACGTAGCTGAACACTAGAGGGAATACATGCCTGGTTACCATTCAGAATTTTGCTATCAATGTGTATGAGCTTCATAGTGATCTGGATGTGTTTTGTATCATCAAACCCCTTCAGTGTTTGAATTGTGGGAATGATTTTATTGTGCATAAAGTAGTTGAATTTTAGAAAATAATAATAGTCTTTTAGAGGAAAATCCTTGCTAATGTCCACTGGTATTCCAAAAATCATATGACAAGTAAAAATGAAAAAGAATCTAGGTTATCATTCAAGTGGATTTTGATTAATAAAATTGAAAGCATTCTTTGCTTGTATGATTATTATCATACAAACTTGAAGCTTAAAGATTGTGGTTCTTGTTGCTTTTGTAAACATTATTTATAGCGGTAAATTCTATCAATAATTCTGAAATTATTTTAGCACTTGCATTCTGGAATATACATATATAACTCGAGTTGAACACCCCCACTAACTCCCTCCTGCATCCCTATCCATCTCTCTCTCTCTCTCTCTCTCTCTCTCTCTCCCTCTGGCCTCCACCCAACTTTATCAGGGCTTCTATGATGAACAGAGATGCTTCTAAAAATGAGCATATAAAAAGAGTACGGGGCAGTATGCCGAGCCGTAAATGCTAATCCAGATTTGTGAATAAAGATGGGAGGAAACTGTCAGTGTTATTTTTTTCCCTAGTGAGTACAAGCTTGTATCACAGAGCCATCTTTCACAAAGCCTCTTAACTTGCTGGTGCTGTACATCTCTAGAGAATGAGATTAGACTTGTGTTTCCATGACAACGGAGAGTATCCGTGAGCGCATCATCCGTGTAATGGGTGAGGAGCATTATTGACTTCCTGTCAAAAATATTCAGGGCTCTTTACCGATGAGGAAGCTGGTTGAAACAAAAGAGAAAAAAACCCCTCAAGTCAAATATCGTCATCAGCAGACATGAAGCTTTTAGTAATGTTGATACATGTAGATACATTTGTGCAGTGTGTATTCTTTGAGGTTGCGTGGAGCATATTTATTGATTGATCATGGCGCTGACTTTTCTTGCTGATGTTCGTCAAGAGATGGCCTTGATTAGTGCATGTTTGAATGGATTTGATTCAGTGCATAGCAACAATATGGATATGTTGGGCTTCACATCATTAAATGTGTCAACTCTCTCATCTTTTCAAGCATTGTACTTGTATAAGATAAATGTATTCACATAAAATAATTGGGAAGTGGATACATCTGTTGACATGTATCTAAGATAAACATGTTGATTGTCTTTTCATGCATGAATATAATGCCAACACAAAAATTATCAGTGTGCTGTTATATTGTGATGTTGCTAAGGTATTCTGCTAGAACATCCTAGAAAACTTCTTTTTTATGAATGCTTCCAAATTGTTGTGCTTTAACATTATGAAGATTGATAAGGCGTTTATAGTGCCGACAAAAGAAACTGAGTTGTGCCCTGACAGAAAGAAGTCTGACGTGTGGATGAAGCTCTGCTGAATGAATCACAGTTTACATATTACAGTCTAGTTATAAAAAATCACATTGAAAATCCACCAACCACCCTGTTTTTATCCTTTTTTCTTGATGAATATGAAGAAAAAACATGTGGTTATCATGAAACTGGTTTGTGATCAAGGTTACATGTCATAAATCACACTGAAAATGGAGCTACAAACAAAAGAGCTATCAAACTTGTCCTGGATGTTGATTGAGCAGCTGATCACCACAGTGATATCTCCTAGAGATGTGAACAAAGTGGGTGATCTTGCTCTCATCTCCTCATTCTACCATTGGCCTGCGGGTCAGGAAACGAGCGGCTTTTTAACAGGAAGTTATTGATTTGATATGAATGACTGGGAGGCCTCCAATCAGGGATGGAAATATTAGGAACTGCATTGAGGGTCTATGCCAAATATGGAATGATTCATGAAATATTTTCATAAAGTATCTGGAGATGAGATGAAATCTTGGAAGAGAAATTTAACTCAAGATGGCTGAATGGTCGAAATAGAAATTAATAAATCAACGAAGGGTCAAGGACAGGAGATAAGAAGATGAATAAACATGATTACTTTTTGAATGAAAATTAAGTGAAAAACACCTACATGTATACCTGTGCATGTTTTAGAACTTCATATCATTCTTTATTTCTTTATTTTTCTTTTCTTTCTTGTTTTGGTTATGAATCTATCATTGTAGGTACAACAGGGCTCTGGTCATGTTGACTCAGGATGCTGTTATAGTTGTTTTATTTTGCTCTTAGTTCTCCATAATTCCATCTCTCTCTGTCTCTCTCTCTCTCTCTTTCTCTCCCCTTTCCCTCTCCTCTCCATCTTCCCCTCTTTCCTGTCTGTTAACATCATAACTATGCCCATCTCTATCCTTTGCCCATTAAAGCATACTTTTTCAGTACACGTAGTGTACGTGCTGCTACCAACCACACTTACCGTTTTTAAGATCGAGGTCAGAAATTCCTCCCCTTCCTGTTCTCGCTAAGATGGGCTATCTCTTACCCTGCTATTTCATGACTCTTAGTGAAGACTGACACCACAGAGTGACCCTTATAGATGGTCATAACACATGGGAGATATGTCCTGAGATATGATTGATGGCAGTCTGTATAGATAAGTCAGGCTGTAATCTGTGGGGTGGTAGGTGGAATCTGAGCTTTGCAATCATTTTTGTTTTTTGTTTTCTTTTTGTTTCTCAGAGGGTTCGAAAGGTATACACATGTCTGAAAGAGAGGCAATAAGACAAAGACACAGACAAGTAGAGTGTTGGAGAGATACAACGTTCAAGAGAGAAAGAGAGAGAGAGAGAGATAAAAGAATGTGGCAAAGGAAAGAAATCACTGCTTTCTGGAAAAGCAAAGAGAAGAGATGAGAGAGAGAGAGAGAGAGACAGAGGGAGAGAGAGAAAGACAGAGAGAGAGAGAGAGCACTTATTGACAAATTGCATTCTTTTCCTTAAACTTTTTGATTGATTGCATCACTGCACAGAAACATTCAGATTAATTCTTTGCATGATTAGTAATAATGTTCAAAACACCAAAGGATGCTAAGAATATAGCAGTATTCTTATCGTCTGCTTTTGCCCAGTTGCATTTTTATGTAGTTATTCCCAGCTCAGAGTACACATAGTAGCTAAGTCCATGATCCCAGCTGTCTGGTGTAGATAATAAGCTGTCTTCACAGGGCCAACCATATATGGAGCTGAACCTGTCATTCGCACTCTTTAAAGAGAAGGTCAAGTTTTATTAAGGTGATTTGAAAAATTTTGAGATTTATCATTCTTTTTATGCAAGTTTGAAATAATGTTATAGAAAAGGTGTCCTCTGAAATGAACTATTTTCATATGTCCTCATATTAATTAATTGATTAATTCATTCATTCATTTTGATATGGCAAGGAACAGCAGAAAAGTTTTGATGAACATTCCTGCCCTGTTTGTGTGGTAGTCCCATGCACACACACACTCACACGCATTTCTGAGTGCAGTGTCATGTAACATACAGCAACTCTAAACAATATCTTATTTGATGATCCCCAATTTTCTGTACTGCAATCAATCAATTTTTCCAAATTGCTTCCAGACGGATTCTTCCACAATTTAATCACATGACAGGAACTCTACTTCATCTTTAAACCCTGTCTGCCTGGTAGTGGGGAGCTTGATGGAGGAATGAATCTCGTCCTTGGCAAATTATTACCAGCTCTACTCACCCAATCTACTAAGGCATGGTGTTGGAATCACGACCCAAATAATGTTGGAAGCAGTCGAGCAAAAGAACGCTCGCGTGTAGTAGAAGACAAGCAACTGTGATGGCACGTTGGACATAATTGCTAACATGAGAGAGCTATTTGGGTCAAATTATATTGAGATTGATCAAAGTTTGTTTGTATTCATGTAAATGGCACTGACTAATATTTCATTGATAGGACAATTAGAATCTGAGTATATATGATGGAGGCAGTAAATGATGCTTCAGTCCGTAGTATGAATATTAGAATTGATGTATCAATCACGTCATACATGTAGTAGTAGAAGGTCATAATTTTTTCAGGTGTTGGACTCTTATGTTGTTTTATAAGTTCAAATACAAGGTAATGAAGTCAGCAGGCTGATGAAAACCTATAGAATGAAAACCTATAGACTGCTTAGAATTAGAAAGACATGGCCATTCTTGCTCTCAGCAAATGAGTAAGAACATTACAAAATGAAAGTCAACTAATTAACCTTATGTAAGTCTCAATTCAGGCATGTAGATTCATTAATCAAAGCTTCAGTCAGATACTCATTCTACCCAGGTTTTTACCACATATGTTTCTTCCATATCCTCACTTTCGTTTCTGATCCCGCGCCTGCTGACATTCTAGGCGTGATTACGATGCGAGCTTTCAAGGACGGAAATCTTCTTTGTCTTTGATCCGTGTAGCCGCAGCTGGGAAAGGTTGTCCTGTAACGTCCCATCTGTCCCAGCATGTCACAGTGACGATTAAGACACAGATTGAATCAGGCATGATGTGTCTGCCTACCGAATACGACACATCATCGGGGACAATGAGATACTTTGATAATGCGTCTTTGAATATGTGACTCGTGACGACGTTGGTTCGTGGAATATCTGAGTTGGGGTATCATCACGTAGCCAAGGATGAGTTTTACAAATCGTACATATCAAGAAGAACAATAGAAAACATGATAAAGATGAAGCGAGAGTAAAGATGGAGTTAACCTGTTAACTTCTGAGTCCTTATATTCCCCACAGACTGCAGGAACTATCTGGATTCAGTAGGCAATGGGTTAACCCATTATAGCAGTATATAGTTTTCTTCAGGTCGCCATTAATTAGTTTTCCCTCCTTAAATTGGCAACAATTATTTTTATTTTCCACTCTTAGTTTGAGGAAAAAAGTGTATTTAAGATGAACTGCTTTGAATGAAAATTGTCAATTTGCACATGGAAATGGGGAAATATATTTCATTGTGTTTCCAATTTAGAGAATTTTATAATTAGTTAGGCCTACAATTAAATCACTCTTTTTCTAAAACAACACAGTGCGCTATAATGGAAATGGACTCAAATTTTAAGTGAATCTTTCTGTTGCTGCTCTTAATTCTGTTCATAATTCTAGAATTATGGATCAAAATATATTGCAAGAGTGTCACTTAGAGGATATGATGTACTGCTGTTATTTATGCAGTCTAAACCATGCAGAGAGCTAGCAATATATTTGTTAGCAGCCCAGTGCCAGAAGAGCCTTTTACTAACATTCAACACAGAGTTAATACCAGTCTGGCTCTCAAACAGATACTTTGTTTATTGTTCTGTACCTGAAAAATCATGAATATTAAGAGATATGCAAATATGAAGGTAAAATGAAATATGATAAAAACTAGAAATATGCATTTTAGAACAATAGTATACTGTGTCACCTTCGTTCCTGCTATCCCAAAGCAGATGACATGTATGTCCTCATGTAATCACATGAACCCTGATAAGTGTATTTAATTACTTTCTGATTTTTCATTCTGCACGTATTCCGAAATTCATTAGCTTGACGGTTGACCTTATCACCTTCCCAATCAAGACAATTTGACTTATGTCAATATATGGTACAAGGAAGTATTGAAGTAATTGTTAATTATTGCCACAATGTAGATAAAGTTACATGACTCATGTATGGACTATGTGACAGGTTAAAGGCAAGTAATATGACACACTAACTTCAAATCTCAGAACTGCCGGGGGGGGGGGTTACTAAGAAATCTTCGTAAGATATAGTGAAAGCATTTTGGTCTCTATTCCTTCACAATAATTGTGATTTTGGCTTATTCAATGGATTTACAAATATTTTTCTTCAGTGATATATATATGCTTTATCATTCTGAAATGTGCTTTTTTATTTTTAGTCTTTTTGAGAATGATGGCATAAAATAATAGTGTTTCCACGTTTGTAGATTGAAACTGAATCAGAAGAAAGAAAGGGTTTTTAATGTCATCCCGAAATAGCCAGATACAAAACATTTCAATGCTGTATTATTCTTCACCAACGCTGTACCCTCTATTCACATGAGTCATAAATCTTGCATGTTATTGTTGAGAGTACCTTTTTGCGATATAAAATGACGAAATTAGAGAACATATTGTTAGATCTGACCTACTGTGCTGAGATCCGCAGTAAGAAGGAGAGCCATTGTGGAGATGCATGATGTCTAGCTCTGCGTGCATTTTTATTCAAGAAGATGCCCGTGATATTGGAGCCAGACTGAAAAGAAAAAAAAGGCAGGCAAACAAGCCATATAATGTACACTGCTGCAAGATGCAATTAACATATTCACATGCCTACACCTCCTCTCACTGTCTGTCGCACCTGATGACGTTTCATTGGCACGCACTGAGGTATTAGCTGTCTGACTCTGACAACTAATGAGAAAGAGAGAGAGAGAGATGTGGACAGACAAGGAGAGAGAGAGAGAGTGAAAGTGAAAGAGAGAAAGAGATGTAGAAAGACAAGGAGAGAGAAATAAAGATGTAGAAAGACAAGGAGAGAGAAATAAAGATGTAGAAAGACAAGGAGAGAGAAATAAAGAAGTAGAAAGACAAGGAGAGAGAAATAAAGATGTAGAAAGACAAGGAGAGAGAAATAAAGATGTAGAAAGACAAGGAGAGAGAAATAAAGATGTAGAAAGACAAGGAGAGAGAAATAAAGATGTAGAAAGATAAGGAGAGAGAAATAAAGAAGTAGAAAGACAAGGAGAGAGAAATAAAGATGTAGAAAGACAAGGAGAGAGATATAAAGAAGTAGAAAGATGAGGAGAGAGAGAAAGAGATGTAGAAAGATGAGAGAGAAAGGGAGATGTAGAAGGACAAGGAGGAGAGAGAAAGATATAGAAAGACAGGTAGAGGGAAAGAAAACGAGAGGGAGATATTATATGGAGAGATAGTATTGCATACATGGATAAAAAGAGAGATGAAAAGAGGGAGAGAGATAAATAGATAGATAGAGAGAGAGAAGGAGAGCTTTAAGTAATGTATCAGCAAATACATTATTACTGCGTAGTCAGATTAGTTTAGTTGCCTGGTCTTTAAGTATTCATTTGGACAGGTCTTTCTTGAGTACACTTTAAATTAAGTTTTGCATTCTCGTCACAATCTTCATCAAATTATTGAATTGAATCGACAAAGGGGGAGCAAATTCATGTGCTGTATTATCCACGAGGGTACAAAGTAATTTTAAGAGTAAAATAGCTAGTTTTGTTATAATATAATGAAAATCACAATACCAGTATATTTCATTTCTAAAACTTACAAAACATCGATTTATCCTTCATTTTTCAACAATTGACTCTTGTTGAATGGCAAGTTTTTTTCTGAGAAATGGACTGATTGTGTATAGTGAGATTCCAGAATTACGAAAATGTATTATTTACAGAGAAGAGTGATTGATTTTGGGTTTTAGGCAAAACCAACCCACCTAATACTGCAGAAGCAATATATCTGCTTTTCTTCATTTTCTGTGTGCAAGAGTACAGTGTACTCTGCAATATGTCATTGTATTATGCACAGCATCAACCCATACTAACCCTTTGAGATCCATTTTCTGCTGACGACATAGTCTCCACCTTCTCGCTTGGACGAGGGCGACAAATAACTGTCCCTGCCGTCAAAAAAAAAAAAAAAGAGAGAGATGGCACAGAGGCAGACATATTGTCAAACATTTCATGTTCCAACGCTGCCCATTTTCATCAATCAGTTGGCACTGCCCATGTTTATATTTCTAGAGACTGACTGCCCCTCTGCGGCAAAGAGAATTGATTTGACTTCATGCTAGCGATGGGCATATTTGACCTCCATATGTAACATCTCAAGTATATTCTTGAAGATCGTGCCTCAAGCAAGGATGGAATGGTCAAGTCGGAGGGATGGAGGATGACAATCATCGATAAGATCCAGAAAGGATGTGACCAATAGTGCTTTACTGTGGGATAAAGCTCCTTTAGGAGCTGATGGTAACGCTTCTGGGTTTCAAAACATTAAGAGATATCAAATGTTTGAAACAGTTCAGTTGTTTTGCAATGCTTGCAATTTATTTCCAGTCAACATAGGTTGAAATTGTGCATAATGTAATAACAGGGCATATTTTAGCAATACAAATGAAATTAAAATATTCATTCAGACAGGATGTTATGACTGTGAAGCCGTCAAGTTCTTTCAAGTTTACTTTTAGTCATGGCATCAATCCACTTTAGAACGGAAAGATGTTTGCCCATTAATTCATGATTCTATAGAGTGTGTCCTGTACAACATATAATCTTTCATTGATGTATTTCATCAAAAAAGAAGTCTTATATTTTGATAAAGTTAATTGACTAATGGTAATTACAAGAAGGCAATTAGGCAATGAACATATCAAGGAGGCTTGACAGTCAAGTGGAAGAGCAGTGGTCTCATAACTGGACATACCCAGTTTGAAACCAAGTAGATGGGCTAGTACCCTTGAGGTAAGGTATTAATCCCCATTACCGAGTCATCTGGGCCTCGTTGCATTAACCTTACCGTTGATGGTAACTCTGCCGTCAATGGTAACTACCATTATAACATTGCTCAACAACCAATCAAATTCAAGGTTTCCATGGAAATTACCATTGATGGCAAAGTTACCATCAATGGTAAATTGTATGCCATGGGATCCTGGAGAGGACTGAAAGCAGTTACTCCTCTGGTTGCCCACTAACAAGCATACACATACTTTCTTAGCAGTCAGGTAAAATTATCCTCATTAAAGATTTACTTACTGCAATAAATCCAGGTACCTACCTACATGTATGTTTGCAAGTCTCTCAACTATGCAAGCAATCGAGCATTAACCCATTGACTACTGAATTCTCACATTCCCTACAGATTTAATACAGAGACTGCCTGGTTCCAGTAGATAATGGATTAAAAAGTTACCCATAGTGCACCCCTTATCCTCCCGTAAGGACCTCCTCCTCCTTATAAGCATCATTGTGAACTGCCATATTTCTTCTTTCCCGCTTGCAGCACTCGAATGTGCAGCTAAGTGTTGAGCTCTGCTCAATTCTTCCAGAAATTGCCCTTTTAGCGTTTTCTGAACAGTGATATCCTCAGAATTCTGTTCACTTCTCTTTTTACTCGTTTTGAGCTGCTACAGATCTAATTTAATTTTCTTGAAATTTCACGCCTAGTTTTACGGCTGTTATGTCACCTTTGCCTCAAGCCCCACGTACACCTTTGGATGTCCCCTTTTGTGTGTGGCTCTTCCCCTGACTTAATTTTCACTCTGTTATGGTGATTTTTCCTTTTTGCTTTTCTAGTGTGCCATGCAGCATCTCGGGGCCTGCTGTGCTGGGTGCAGGGTTACTGGGGCTACACCCCAGTGCACTCCCACTCCTACCCTGCTCATGCCTCTGGCTTTGTGGCGAGTGGGTGCGTGATTACTAGTGCCATACCTCTGTGGCCGCCAGACCCCCACCCGCATGCTCATCTTGAGTCACCAGGCGGAAGAGAAAGGTTAGAGTGACTGGGACCTCACCCCAATCCCAACCCAAGCACTCAGTAACAGAGACATTGACTCCAAGTTTCTCAGATATCGATCAATCTCTTAGCCAGCCTCCCCACCCTAGGAAGCAAGCTTTGGCTTC
This sequence comes from Echinometra lucunter, assembly GCA_029962745.1. NCBI lineage: Eukaryota > Metazoa > Echinodermata > Echinoidea > Camarodonta > Echinometridae > Echinometra > Echinometra lucunter. Next base: position 2,176,455 of record CM057155.1, read on the forward strand.
TGCCCGGGGGGGGGGGGGGGGGTACTCGACCCCAAAAGTGATAGGTATATGCCGCGGGCGAGACAAAAAATGGGGGCTTTGGAACGAGCTTATTGTGAAAAGGAGGGTCTTCGGAACGGGCTTCGGAACTACAAATGTTTGTGAAAACGGGGGTCTTTGGAACGGTTCGCCTGCGTGTGCATGCGTATGTATCCCTATGGAACGGACATACATGCATGCAGCTAGCCCGGCGGCACGGGCACCGGGTGCACTCGCGCAGAGGCAATGGTCGGACAGCGCTCTGCGGGCCGCTTTTCACCAAAAATGCAGCTCATTGTAGCAGATTAATGCAGCCGGAACGGCGTAACAAAAAACATGCGAAGCTTTGGAACAGATTTCTTTCTTCTTTTTTCTCGATAAAAAGAAAATGCTATGCTTTGGAACGGCTTTCTTTGTTGTTTTTCTCAATAAGATAAAAATGCTATGCTTAGGAACGGAAATTTGGGTGTAAAAATGGGGGTCTTCTCCGCGGCACATACCCACCACGCATTATATACTGAGTGCCCCCCCCCCCCCGGGGGCTTGTGCTCCTGTGGAGCATGCTAAAAAGCCAAGACGAAAGAAATGCATCAAGTAACCCAATGTTTGCAGTGGCGACCGCCCCCCCCTTCCCAATTGGAGATGCTGGCGCTCATGCAAGCCTTCACAGTACACCATGGTTGGACTTTGTTCACTCTATACACAGGCTACTGAGGCTGCCGCCTCATGAGGGCGAGGTGTGACCGACCCTTTGGCAGATTTAGGTCTGGCCGGACCCCTGGCCCATAGCGGCCGTTGAGGCTGCCCCATCTTGGGGCTAGGTGTAAATTAGATCCAGCATGGCCCGTGGCCTACTACCAACCTCCCACCCGCAGCACTCATTGCTCTGCTGGGAGAGGAGTCATGCGCTGATCCTTGGGGCTTTTCCCCTTTCCTGCCCTCAGGCCGGATGAATCAACTCTGACTCGGTGTCACGGGAGTGTCAGTTCTGAATTGGCCCAGACTCTACTGAACTTGCAGAACCTCAATCTTGCAGCGCATGGGGTTGGAGGCGAAGGCTCACTTACAGAGGTACCTTCCGGAGACCTTCCGGGCGACTCGTCAGAGCCAGCCCCTCTACTTCTCTTGTTTGTTTCGACAGCAGGGTCCCTCTCGTGGCATACCCCTTACAAGTGATTTCAAAGGGGAGTATGATCAGATTTTCACAGTGAAGTTACCGAAGGCGTGGATGAGGCTTTTGCCTTCCAGGTAGAAGACCATCACTACTTTTTCCACCTGAAGGTCTTGTCGCCTGAGACTCTAAGAGTGAGCCTCGTCAGAGCTAATAACTCACTCCGGGCATGTGCCTTCAAACGGGAGGATTGTCAGTGGGCTAGCATTGCCATCCAGATCTGATCAGGCATGTATCTTAGCCTATCTGGGTTCACTGCTTGATCTCAGGGCCAAGACTGAAGAGCTCGGTGTCTCAGATAGTGACTAGGTACATGTAGTGCTTGATGACCTCTTGCTCATATGCTGAGTGGCCTCCAGTGGTCCCAGCTATCTGAAGCTGCAACTATTTTGAATAGATCATAGATGCATTTATTTTACATAGATTGTTGCACTCTGCATCCAGAAGGCACTATACAAAGTCCTTTGCTTTCATGTCTGCCCCTGTGTGTTAAGACATTACCAGAGAGATTGCATCTCTGCTAGAAAAAGGGCAATAGAATGGTGAGAGATCACCCACATCTACATCTCTCCCCCATTTCAATTACCCCAAGCGCTCTTGGAAACTCCGGATGATACTCGGCATAAAGAGGGTAAACAAGTTCTTTCCCCCTGTACATTTCCGGATGGAGACACTCTCTTCTGTTCTTCTTCTTATCAGATGGGCGATCTAGGGGTCTCCCTGGATTTAAAGGATGCCTGCTTTCTCCTCCCCGTCCACCCTGCTTCCTTGGAACTTAAAAAGTTTGTTTTCCAGTCAGACCCCTTTTGGTTTCTCACTTTCCCCTGTAGTGGAAGCTCCAGCAGGGCCTTAGGCCCAGGGCTATTCTGTTCTCTGGGTGATTGGCTCCTATACCAGAGTCAGAATCCCTTCTTTCAAATCACATCCAACTTCTGGTTCACACTACCCAGAATTGGGTTTTCTGATTAATTTGGTGTTTCCTTGGGTGGAGATAGGCATTCCGAATCAACTGGCACATCCCAGTTGGGACAGAATCCAGACTACCGCTCTGCCCACTGGTTGATCGGTGCCCTCAGGGTGAGCACCAAACAGTGGCTTCAATTTGTGGGCTACCTAGCCAGTCTAGTGGATGTCCAAGTGGACTGCAGACTTCTTATGAGGTCTCTCCAAAGGCATCTCCTTAAAGGTAAAAAATGCTTTTTTTTTCCCACATGAACTATTCTCTGAAAAAAATAGCTCCAGTGGACAACTTTACAGGAGCTGTTACTGGGCCCAAAGAAGCTATGCTGAATTTGAAATTCTGATGTCCCAGGATATAGCAGTACCAAATACCTCTCAATGTTGAAATCTTTACACAGTACAGCTGCAAGTAGTCACTTTACAGGTATCAGTTGTGGATAATAATTCAACATCACATCAATCACAATACGTTAACAACATACTATTGTACATTGTTAGATTCATTCCGTTTCCCACTATGCCACTACTTTGTCCCATCCTCTGGGGCCCTCCCCCCCCCCTTCTTGTTTTGCAACATGTCCCTTCCTATGATAAGGCTGCTCGTAGAAAGGAAATATGGCCTTGGGTGTTGATGAATGTATTGGGAAGAGGAACTTACAGGAGGAAGGGGGTGTGCTATAGGTGACTTTCTGTTTAATGCTCATTTTGTTTGTGTAGTCAAGAGACCTAGCAAAAATAGGTAGGTAGGTAGGTACATAGATTTATCTAGTAAACAGTAAAATCACCACTGATTATGATGTTTGTATGTTTGGATGGGGAAAAAAGATAAAAAGATAAAAGAAAAATAATATGTCTTATAGGATGCAGCACAGAATCACCCTGAGGCTTGTAAATGGTCTTGCATTGAATTCCCTTCATATGAAGATGAATGGTGAGGTTAATGGTGGTAATAAATGAAATAAAAGAGTTAAGAAAACATTGATGAAGGAGTTAAGAAGGCATTTTTGATAGATAACCTTTTAGTAGTCTGCAGACACAAACTCTATTTTGACACTCAAACAAAATTCCTTAAAACCTTGAGTAGAGCCTAACTTTGCCATTCTCTGGCTGCATCAGATAAGGAGTAGCTATAGTAGAGGAACTCTGCAGAGCTTGGTTAGTCTCACAGTTCAGACATTCCAATAAATGTTTTGATTGACCAGGGTTTGGGCCTGCAAACTACTTTTTTTAGAGTGTTGCCGACATTATAGAATATAGATAAATGTCAAAGGAGCGCTGACTGTGAAAAATATTCAAGTCTTTAGGGGTTTGCTCATAAATCAATACAAAATTATATTGGCTATGTGATAATTTAAGCATAATTTTCTCATAAACCCTTTGACAACCATAGCAACAAACTCAATGTCATGTACTTCAGACTGCTATCAAGATTTTTAAGCCATTTACTTGTATTATATGTCTGTATCAAAAGCAAACAAAACTTATGAATAAAATGGTATCCCCTATATATGATTCTACTTTCCTCCCCAGACATTCTCAGCTGTGTGGCAGCCATCTTCCTCTCACTTGCTTGCCTTCCAACATGAAGCAGCTAAGTCTCTTTCACTCCACAAAATGAGAGCTTTTAATTCTCTTTTGCCGCACATTGTACTAAGTTGCTACCTTTTTTTCCCCTGTAGATGTTTTCACATGGTTTCCTTTGGTTTAAATCTTTTAGTTGGATTTTTTGTGGTCGGTCCCATGCACCCACCTTGGCGTGTGGCACATCTTTTGACCACAACATCTGTTGACTAGGGGTTTTTACACCTAGGTTCACACTTCACTTTTTTCGTTTTGAGGTTGCCTCTGTTAAATTTGTGCTTTTCGTCATATCTTTTCAGGTTTCCCTCCCCTTTAACAAGTTCTTCGGAGGAAGACCCTCCCAAATCGTGGCTACCGATAAGCTTAGGATGCAAAGCTTGTATTTCATTAATACCTACCCTCTCCCGCCCCCCTGCTCCCCCCCCCCCTGGTTTTTGACCCGGCAGTTCAGCAGACAGAGTAAGGAGCACATATCCAGACCCTCTCCCCCTACCAGGAGGTTGGTTGTGGATTCCGGGTCCCATTAGGGCAGCAGCAACTGCCCATCCTGCCTCAGTCTGGCTTGCCAGGGACACCTGGATGTGTGAATACTAGTTCAGCTGGTCAAGGTAGTCTGCCCTTTCCCAGCCTGTCTGGGCTTGCAGGTTGTGTGAACTCTAGTGCTGTACAGCAGCAACCTTCTGCCCCCTCTTTACCTGGCTTTCCAGAAACGGTAAGGCGATTGACCTCTGCTGTGTCATTCAGCCTGACCTAATATGTTGCCTCAGTCTTGGACTTGAGCAGCTGTGGCCGGAGTAAGCCCTCTCAAGCCAAGAAGCGTGCCTCGCACCCCCTAAACCCAGTAAGAAACCAAATAGTAAGAAGGCACATCCAGTTTCATTGATCCCTCTTTGCATTCTGAAATGTGGAGGCTGGAAAGCCTTTGCTGAGTGCCAGGGTTGGTCCATAGGACCCACATCTTTACAGCCTGTGGAGACCGTTCCCACAGTGTCTTCTGCGAACTCTCCCTTCCTGCTTGCTATGGCTTGCCCACCCTTCACTCTGCTCCTATACCCTCCCCCCCCCCCCCCCCCCGAGCATAATTTTTCTCTTGCTTCCCCTCCAGTGGCACTTGGTGCCCCTCCGAGAGAGGAGTCTTTCTCTGACCCCTTTATTCATATTCTTGATCCTCTTGGAACTCCTTTCCAAACTAATCAACTTTTTCAGGAATCTGACTCAGAACCTGGTTCACATTTTCTTTAGCCCCTTATCAGAATTTTTTTCTGTTGGTGAGGACAAGGTCCAGTGCCCTGTTAGGGCATTGAAGTAGCATATCAACAGAATTAAGATTTGCCGCAGGCACGAACAATCTTCCTCACTACCTGTGAAGTCTTCTCCACGGCTTCCTGAGATGCCATATCCATATCCCTTGGTGGATGTCCTTAAGGCTGCTTACAGGTGTTCCTCCAGCTATTTCATATCTTGCTACTTGAAAGATGTCTCAGCAGGAGAAGAAGCCTTTGCCAGGGCTACCAACATCCTCTCTTTGCCCTAGTTTCCCATTATTTCCTCCTAAGGAACGTGCCTCCTGACCTTTTTGTGTTAGTCTAGCAAAATAGGAAGGTGCATTGATTTATTGCAGTAAATCAGTAAAATTGATACTGATTTTTTTATTTGCTAAATAAATCTATGCATCTACCTATTACCCTCCTGCCTACCCCTCTCCTTTTTGTGCAACATGCCCTCCACTTTTTCTGAGACGTACTCAATAAGTGGAAGATGACTGCTGCACAATTTCGCATGTGCAGGAAGAAAGTTAGAGTCATAGGTGATATGGGAGTGCATACTATGCGACTTTGTGTTTAAAATTGCTTGGTGGATAGGTGTAGTTGGAGACTAGTTATAAAAGGTAGGTTTTTTTTTTTTACCAAATAAGAAAATTAGTACTATTATTTTTACTGATCTGTTGCATATATTGACCAAAATCTGGAGATACAGTGAATCAACCAATTTAATTCCTTTCATTCATGTAGGCATATGGCAGGTACAATACAGAACAGTACAAAACAAAAGATACACTTTGCTTATTATCAGCTATGATGTTGAGATGATGTTTTGGTCAGTTCTTCATTTCCTTTATACAAGTTCTTTCAGAAAAGCGAGACAAAACAATGTTTTTATTTTCATTTCAATTGAAAAGTACTATCACACTCACTATTACTTTAATGAAAACAGAAAAATACAACCTTTATGACTGTACATTTCCCCTGCCATCACTCCAGTAATTGACTAGCAGGATACTCCACTCGTGTTGTACCAAATAATGGAAATCAAAATGAGGGAATTTTAATTTGATAATGCCCCCACATGGGGGAAATGGTTTCATTTCCGCAAGTTGGGGATGGGTATTATATGATTTTTGATATTTAGGTTAATTTGGAGAACCTATTCAGAACACAGAAATGGAAATGGAAGGGATTTGTTAATCTGCATACCTGGAGGGTGTTCATATAGCTAGGCATAAAGTTACACATGACTTTAAGAATGATTTAACTATGAAGAGCCAAAGGGGATGCCCAGGGTTTTTCCTCTTTTTTAACAAAGTGTGACTGCATGTCCCATAATCTGAATTAGATTACTTGAAAAAAACCACCATATTTCGCATTAAAAATGTTTGTTGATAACAGTAAAAACCTTAATCTCCATAGATATTTTGATTATACCTTATGTGATGAAATATGACTGAGAATTCCATTGGCTTTCCATGTTCAAATCATTCTTAAAGTCATGCTTAAACTGTACACACAGCTTTTTTAAACAACCCCCATCCCCCAGAATTATGTTCTGATACCCATAGGATAGTTTAATTTTTCAAGTTACAGCTTCAAAATGAAACACTCTAAATTTCTTAGACTTGAATCAAAGAAAACTCAATAGATTTAGAAATCAGTCTCGTTGATTGTAATTTCTTAATCTAATTTTGGAATTGTCCCTAATACCAGTCAACTCAGATTAATTTCTAATCTAAGAAATTAAAGTGCAATAAAACTGATTATGAAAAAAGGAGATGTACAAACTGTATTTAGGCAGAATGTTTCATTTTACAGAAGGAAGGAATGGAATGAAAAGAAATAACTTAGATCTAAAGAGAGAAACTAAATATACTATATAAGATAGTATTGCTTTGCTTGTGAATCTTGAAGCAAAGAAACCCTTCAAATGTTGAAAAGCTTTTGACTAGAATAATGCAGAATTTTGGTTCCCTGTATGAGGAATGTCAAGAGATGTACACTTTATTTGAAAACTGGAGATTAGGTAAGAAGTTTGCTCCTGGCAATGTATAGTCTTTTAAGGTCCAGCATGCTTGCTTCATCTTGCTGTTTAGGCATCCTGTGTATTCTAGAGATTTATGAAATAGTTTGCTGCTTTGCATTTTCTTGCTCATACAGGAACATGAGTACATTTGTGGTGCTGAGATACATGATGATGAATGTAATGCATGTACGTTATGCAGCAGGATATTGTGCTTCCAAGAGAGGAGGAATGTTGACAATGTTTTGCCAAACACCTAGCTGAGAAGTTAAATTTAGAAGAAAAGATACATGCCTCATTTCCTTACACACACCACACATGGCCATATAGACGTAGGCATGTTTACCCACACCGACTCCCTGCTAAAAAGCACAGGAGACTCTTTAACGAGCCAGCCGAAACAACGTGCACTCAATGCGTCAAGGGTAACGAGGCAGTCGTCTCTATGACGACCGTGCCTCCATGACAACAATTGTGACAGCCCTTCCCTTTCGCTTTTTGGTCAGGCTTAGTTTTATTCTATTTATTTCCTTCTAAGGTTCCCCTGTTATGTAGTCTGTCAGGAAGGTGGAGGGGGGAGGGGGTCTGCTTTTGCGAGGGAGAATGTCAACATGTTTGTACATGAGTACTGAAGTGTGAGGTAGCATGTAAGCTTTATCGCGTTAGAATTCAGGAAAGAGTTGTTTCTTGAATGAAATTATTCTTGCTTGACTGAAGAAAAAGCTGTTTATTTGGTTTCATTTTGTTGTACCAGGGATAATGATTATTGATATTTCCAATAAACGTCAATTCACCAGTGCTGGTGTTTTTGTTGATAGAATAGGTGATATGCATGTGGAAAAATACACTATGTTTTCTTCACGTCACCATGATTAAACTAGGAACATGTGGATTTTTTTCCTCCAGTGTCCATTATATTTCATGAAAACTTGTTGTGCTCTTCAGTTTCTAAATGTTTAGAGATGTTTTAATCTCATATAACTAGATGCTTTCTGGACATGAATTCTGAAGAAACAAGTTTTGAAGTGCATTGCCTTTTTGCGGAAGTTATAATTCAGTTGTTTCATGGCAAAAAATCTTACCAAGTATGAGCCTTGCACCAAATTTGTGAAAATAATTTGTACGCTCACAAATTCCTGAGTTTTACCATACATATGTAATTGTCTTTAAGCAGAATTGTGCAGAACACTGTCTCCCCTCCACCTTCATTTTTCTCTTTCTTCATAAACAGGTTATATTTTACTTCAGTTTATTGCTTCTATCCACTCTTGGTGCTTACATGTTAAAAAATATCTATCTTAGCTGTTTTTGTTCCTTTATCTGTATCTTTATCTGGTTGGGTCAGCAAAATGTCTTCTTCAGACACGTCCACACTAACTTGATGCTACGGCAAGTACACTGTGTGTGGAAAGACTTATTGATATTGTTGTAGTGTTGCTGTAATTATTGCCAGGGATGGGTTGTTGACCATTGAAGAAGGAAGATTGTTCCAGCCCCTCACAGTAGGTACAAAGAAAGAGTCCTGGAAAACCTTGGCCTTGTGAGGGATCTGAAGGAACTTTTGATCGTTCCTTCTTGTGTTTCTTGTATTTTGCTGAATGAATTCATTTTGTTGAATATTTACAAGTCCAATTTTTTCATCTTGTATAACATGGAGAGTCTTTGGTTCTTCCTTCAAATCTGAAGGGATTCCCAGCCGAGGTTGTTCAGACCAGAGCACAAAATTTAATTGTAATAAGAAAGTTTGAGAATGCTTCTCATTACTGCAATTTCCAGACAATGATAAATGAAAGCACTTTTGTTTCCTACCAAAGAAAAATGTTGCTGCTATGCATTATAGGTGAAATATCTATTACTTCTTGTGATAATAATATTCAATGATGCTGAAATTTTAAATATATGGTTACTACCTTCTAGTAAAGTAGCCATAATCTTTATATATACATGTAGAAGAGTGCTTGAAGAAAATATGCCTATTTTAAGGACTGGTTTTAAATATTGCATTCAGAAATACCAACACTTGTCTTTGAAGAAATAATAAAGGACCAAAAAAAAAAAAGAAAGGAAGGTGAAATACAAATGAAGTTGGGTAGGGTATTCAATTTTCATGTATACCCATGGTGGAAGTAATAAAAATGCTTCACTTCACAATGCTTATGTAATACATACTGGTACGTTTATGTTTTCTGAAGTGAAAGTAACCATTCTTTTGGAGGCATGCATGCATCTATCAGTGACGCAAAATTAGTTGTGCCTTTTGTATTTGTTCATGTTAATATTGACTGTGGTTGGAAATACTTTCTATACATTGCATACCCAGTTGATGTGGAGAAGAAGTATTAGAAAGACTGATTGTTGTTTTCTTTGTTTATTGTAGATGTAGTGTAGATGTGGTGAGCAGTGCGCAGTCTTACGTGTAACCTTGCAGTCTCGGATTACATTTGACATTTCCATGATGGGTTTTTAAACTAAAACCTTTTCTCATTCTCTCTTGTTTTTCTTTTCTCTTTGTAGGTGTATGTTTTAATATTTTAGCTTTCTTACTTAGGGGTCTCATGTCTAATATTCCTCGTGGTTTAAGTGCATGCTAAACTTCTTTCATACCTTTTAAGAGATTAAGGAATGCTATCTTTAATGTATGGACTTATTATTTGAATTGATGTACATGACAGGACAGCTTGTTTTGAATTATGGATCAAGAATTACGGCATCTTTAGTTTTTTGATGAAAAACAGGGATTGTTCAAAATTTGTCATAGAGATTGATATGTTATTCTGTAAACCTCATCTTTAAGCAGCTTGGTATAAGATCATTAAAATTGATGTGAAATAGAACATTTTGAAATTTATTAAATAGTAAATGTAAAGCTAGTGTATAAGCCATCCATGTGGCTTTTGGCAGTTTTGATAACCATGTCAAGTCAAATCAAATTGAATCAAATCAAATCAAACCAAATCAATTAAAATCAATAAAGAATTTATTGTTTGTGCTACTGCAAGTGGCTTTGTATTATTTGTTTTATGTGGAACAGTTGTAAGAAGTGAGGTTTTTCAAGAATGAATTTTGTGACTGCCTGATGCCACATTTTGGCAGAATGCAAACTCATTAACAGCCCACATAAGGTCAGTAAGCTATACCCATCCCCATCCTCTAACATCAGCCTGCTCACCGCTTGCCATCATCTTACTCCCCATGCTCATCAAAAATTTACCCATCAGGCTTCCCGCCCCGACAAATTGGCATTTAATTGCCTGAGAGTAATTTACTCAGGGATTTGACAAGGTGTCCCATCGGTCAAGCTGATATGGGGGATAGGTAGGGGCTTGTCAGCTAGCTAGCACCGTGAAATTAGTTTGGAAGAAACAATAATATGAGAGAAGCTCTTAAGACTCTAAACGAGCACTGGTTGCCCTTACCAGGCTCAATTCAGTGCTATTTTTACTTGTATGGCACGATGCTGGATGAAGGCCAGAGGGCCGTAGCCAGACAGAAATGGGGGTAATGGTGTGTTGAGTGCATTTCCCAGTTAGTGCCCTTCTTGCTACAAGGAGAGAGTGCATTAATGACCCCCTCCAACCAAGGTTGACATTTTGAACAGAACCCCAAACTTTTCCTGTCATTAATTTAATGCATTAATTTAAACTTTCTTCTTTGCATTTCTGGTTCTGATCTGTCTGAGATATACCCTGAAAACAGCATGAATTTGAGCATCTTATCATCTCTGTTTGATAAGAGAAAAGACATCCTGTTCCTCCTCAACCATTTTAATTTGTACCAGTAACCACCTTATGAACAGGGTTGGTATTTCGTGATCTAGAGTGTTTAGAATAAGATATGTTTTCTGCGGATGTTATTTTAAGAAAGTTCAATTTTTTTCAGCGCAAAGCGTAAACACAGAGAGAAATGAAAACTGGTACCTCTGCCAAAGACAAAGAATAGAAGACAAATAGAAAGATCAAGAAAGGAGACTGTGGTTGGAAAAGCTGAATAGCAAGTGTGATATGTAAACAAATTACTGCGGAAAGAATGAGGGATGTATTGAGTGAGTGATATTGATAGGTTATATAGATAGATAGATAGATAGATAGATAGATAGATAGATAAGTATAAAGAGAAAGGAGAGGAGAGATAAGAGAGGAGAGAAACAGAGAATGAAAGAGAAAGAAAGATCAGGAGCAAGGGAAAGAGGGGAGAGGAAGAGAGATGGAAAGAGGAGAGAGAAAGAGAGAGATAAAGCGCTAAGGTAACATAAATCTAGTACCAATATAACATCGATGACATTCAGCATAAGGGTGGAAAGTTGGGAATTCATATGTAAACAGGTAATGTAGAATGAATATCTGTTGACAGAACCTGATACATGTACAAATTGATGAGTACTGACATTGGACCTTTCTCTGTAGCTTCTGTCTCCCTATCTCAACTAGACTGATGAAACTAGAATTCACAATGAATGGGGCCAGACAAGGTACTGAGTTGATCTTAACATGACAGCTCATACAAAAGTTTGTGTCTGCCATGGATGTCATTATGTCAGTAAACTATGAAAGCAGAAATTTATTGCTTTTGGCAGTTAGATTTCTGAATGCCCCTTTAACAGAGCATGTGAATTTTAAAAAGTGTGGTTAATTACAAGTAAGGATCACTTTCGATTCCTATTGATATTTGCGAGCCGGCTTATTCATCAAAAGTGTCTACCACTGGAACCAAAGATTGTGGGTTCACATTCAACCCCTTTTCCTTGGATAGGATGTTAAATGGAGGTCCTGTGTACAGGAGAGTCACCACCTTTGCATGTAGAGAACCCACTGCATTATTTGCAGAAGTGTAGAGGAAACCACGTGTAGTGGTACACCTACACATCCCAATCTATTATACCAGGAAGAGAGGCTTGAGGATCTCACTGAAATTCGCTTTTTTTACCTCCAAGGCTAGATGATGCCAAATACTTGATAATAACATAATAATGATAATAATGATATTATATTGAATCTGTGTTAGGTTTGTTCAAGAAGTTCAGCATATCTCTTGACTAAAGACTGAAGTCTGAACTGGATCGCATCAATATTCAACTAATTTGATACACATATGTGTATTTCATAGGAAGGAGAGTAATTAGACCTTGAACAAGTCTACCTTGCTGCGTCATCACCCAATTCAATCATGGGTTTGAAATAACAACAATCGTGACAGGCATTGTGACGGAGAGGTGTTGATTTGTTCCCTGTTTGTTTTGATCATTTGCATTTGCCTGACTGCAGTAGGTTTGTTTGGCTTCGTTTGGGAGCAGTTTTGTAAAAATGTTGATTGTTTTCATCTGAACAATAATGATCAGACTAATTAGGTTTGTCAGACATTCTTTCTCTCTTGGGCTACAGGCAAGGTGGAATGCAATTTTTTTTTTGGCTACTCCTCTAATGATTGTTACCTCTGCCTATCAGAGATTGAGGCAAAACTTATTAAATGTACCGACAGTCCAAAGGTCCAACTGTGTGTATTTTCAAGTATTTCCCTTAAGCTAAATTATACATGTATAAATTTTGAAAGATGTTAGGGGGAATATCTTTGCATGCAGGTTTATTTATTTGTTTCTTATGGTCTTCACTTGTAACTGCAATCAATTAACTTGAAAAGAATTTCTCCACTTTGACAAAAAAGTACTGCATTTATTGCATTATATAGAATGCAATTGTTCTTTGATGTCTGGGAAAGATTTCCTCATTTCAAGAAAAATGTTTTGAATTAAGTTTGGCAGTTTGATTACCTGACCCACATTTAAACAAATTCAGTATTCTCTCTGATGCACAAAGAGAAGGGAAAAAAAGGAAAGAAAATTATGAGCAAGGCACTATTTTTGAAATTTATCTCTTTTGCTCTGATCTCTTGTTTTGAATAGGAATAGACTTTACATTCACTAGATTGCATTCTGCCTGAAAAAAATGAGAGTGAGCTTGACCTGCTCCTTTATCTATATGCATGTTGATGAAGGGGGGGGGGGGGGGCGCAGCAAGCGAATTGCACTCATCACCCGGTAATTTGCGTGTGAATGATGGGCTATGTCTGTAGGGAAGTTTCACATTGGTAACAGGACTTCCAACACCTGTCTATGACCCTAGGCAAATGTGATAGAGGTCATTTCAGCTATATGTTTATTGACCTGATGGGATCTATGTGTTAAAATCCACTAATTCAATGACCCAGTAGTGGAATATATATCTGTTGTTCACATTTTGGAAGACTTTTTTGGAAGACTTGTTACATAAATGGGAAGTGTTGAGTCAGCAAGGTAAGATCATGTTGATCTAGTACAATTTGTCTTCAGGCTATATTCCTTCCACAATTTCACATACTTTCAAATAGGATTTCAAAGTTATTTTACGGTGTACCCATTTCCTCTCTGTGGTCATAATATTTCACTGTACCACAGTGTGGACATTATATGCCACTGGACAGTGTACAAACTGTGGCTGTGTCACAGTATTAGAACTGTGGCACTTTATAACAGTCTTGAAATGGTATGTGACATTATCACTGTGTGGAAACTATCACTCCGTCACTGTGTGGAAAGTCCTTACACTGTGGAACTAGTTTGTCTTACTGTAAGAAAAGTGTGGAACTGTGGTAAAATGTGGAAACAGTGTATCATTCTGTCACATCATGGAGACAGTATGACCCTTGATTTCCTTGTGTAGAAGCAGTTAATTTACTATGATATGTAACAAGTTCATCAGTCTTGGCAATATTATGTCTATATCTCTGTGACACAGTGTTTAGACAGTGTGTCCAAAGTAATGTAACAATTTGGACTTCCTACTCAGCACTATTAAAGTGTTTTCATTTACTGTGGCAATTCCATTCTCACTCTTTGGACACATTGTTCTTTTTGGAAGGGTAGCTTATCGGTATACAGTATTCCTAAGTTTATTCTTCTTTAAAATTATCATTTGCAAAATTGAAGGAGATCTGTCTGTACACTGTCTATCCCAGTCTATGATATGATGGGGTGATGTACCAGTTATCAGGGGCTATGATAGCTTTATCCCCTGTTTACTGCCTTAGCATGATAGGTATGCATCCAAGCTGAGATAAGACATGCTATGCGAGTCAATAGTCTGACTGCAATCAAACCAAATAGATACAGATATCCTCTCTAGACTGCCTAACCAGACAGATAAATTGCCAATGAAAGAAGACGGAGGTACCTGTATGTAGTTAGAATGATTGCAAACGGGGAGAGGATTTGCTTCATTTTGACTGGAGTATTTTCCAAACCGACGTGTAATATCACGTGTCCTGATGTCTTATAGGAGAAATAATTGATTTTAGATTGCTAAATTTCTGAAATTTAGCTTATGGCATGTCAGATTGAACAAAATAAACTGAAAATTTGCTACTACATAGTAATGAACTAAAATTAGCTTCTTGTTTTAAAGCTATGCTGAAAGTGAAATATTCACTTTTTCTGTAATGTTTGTTTTTTATTTCTGAAATCATCCTTTCTTAAGAGTGAAATTCTGACCCAGTGACCTGAGGTAAGGGCAATTATTTCCTCTTTATGAGCGTACTTTATGATTAGACTGTTGTGTTGCATGTATGCCTGGCATCAATCAATCGATTCTAGGTTTGAATAGTTTGGATTCATCAGGGACTATAAACATCTGCTTAGAATGCACTCATTCTTCTTTGGCGTATACTCCCTTCCTCTCACCCTCCCTCTTCTCATTTACTCTCTCTCTCTCTCGTTATTTCTTTCTTCCTCTCCACTCTATACCATTTTACTCTCTTTTTCTATTTCTTGCTTTCTTTGCTTGTTTTCTTTTTTTTTCAGTCGCATAGACTTTGATGGATATTTTGTGCTTTCGCCCAAATGCTGACTTATGCATTGATCATGCTTCATTATTTTTTTATTGTTAATTTATTGCAAGGAATATTTTCCTTTACCTCTTTCATTGTATTTTGTGTGGTGTCATTTTAATTCTCACCTTTCCCTCTGCCTTAATATCCTCTCCTAATAAAATAAGAAAAAGACAAAAGAAAAAGTGAAAAGAATTACAAAAAGCACTTTCTTTATCTTATCTAGCATTTCATTCTGAGACACGTATGAGTGATAAAACTTTATTTGCATCTTAAAAGGAAAGGGGAAATTAGATAATGCATGCAAACCAACTACATGCCTGATATAAGAGGCTACTGGAGTAAGTTCACATCAGCCTGAGATTTCTATGACATTTGACAATCTTGAGAAATTTGTTTCAGGCTTCATGTGGCATGTAGCTGTGACAATAGTTAATAAGAAAGATTGGAGAGATTATGATAGGCAATTCAGTGACTTGAGTTTGAGAGAAAGAGAGAGAGAGCATGAAAAAGGAAGTAAGCAAGAATGAGAGAGATGGAGAGAGAGTGAGAGGAAGGATCCATTATATCAAAAGGATAGAACTTGTGGATGTAGCACTTGGGTGAAGGTTAGTTATTACCTTGCAAAAAGAAGAGGAAGGGAGAAAGAGGAGCAGAGAAGAGGAAAAAGAAAGATACATGAAAGAAGAGAAAGAGAGAAAAATGAACGTTTTTTGGTGAAAGGGTTGCCAATTCTTGTTTAGCAGTTGGTGAAAATACAATGGGACAAAAAGGAAATCTTTATTAGTTTCATAACACAACCCAGAAATATACCTAACTGCATGGCATTTTGCATCATATTATTTCTGTCTCTGTTTTATTCAGCAGTAGTTCTTAATAGGCTGTCAATTATATTTCAGTTATTTGTAGGAATTGATAAATGGGAAACAAGGAAAATTAGATCAATGCAGATATGAGAATGATTAGTATAGCTTCTTCCTAATTGAAAGCAAAGGAAAATAATTCTGGTTATAAAACACATCTCTGAAAAATTGGTAATTTTTCAATCTGGTTTCATGAAAGCACTGATGTGCTTTATTTTCTCATAGTCTGTCTATAGAGATTTGGTATGGACATGGAACAAATAAATGCTTGTTTTTTTTAATGTTGCAGTGGTTTAAAACAGTCTACTGAAATGACTGATGAGCTAACAATGCATCAACACCATACAGCTGTGGTTATTATATGAACAAGAAGGAAAATGAAGATCAGATTGGATAAATATTAAGTTTTATTTAAATAGTATGGACAATCTCTTGGGTCATAGCAAACACAAAACATGTTTTACATGAGAAACTTTCTCATATGAATCCAAAATGTTAAAAGAATGCGTTGAGAGAGATTTCACCCTTTCAAGAGCTCAAGTTTCTCCTTGAAGCAACTTGTATAAATCATCTGTAATGCTATGTGTTTGGAAACAAGAAATCCTATCAGGAGAGAGAGAGAGAGAAAGAGAGAGAGAGAGAGAGATAAAGAGTGTAAACAAAACAAAATAGTTCGAAAGTTTTTCTCTTTCTGTTCTTCCTAAAATACTTCCAGTACTAGACAGTCACTAACTGTAGGCTTAACTACTGGTACTATTTTAGGAGTGATGAACTAAATTGATGTAAATGTACATGAACTTGGGAGGAGTGTCGCATTTGTGCAGCTGAATGAACAAGCGTTAGCCAAAAGGAGGGCTATTTATATTAAGCAGGAGGCTATGTGTATTTTAGGAAAGGGTGGATTATATTTAGACATCATTCCGTGTCCCCTCAAGCAAAATAAAATAGATCCCTCATGTCTAAAGATAATATTTGTACCTCTTCTGATTAAAATAGCTTGTGGACTAAAAACAGACGGTTTTACTGATATTTTTGTTTAAATTGGCATCTTCAATATCTTAGTATATGTAGATACACAGTTGTTATGCAGGGACATATTCTGTAGTGTCAGGTTTTTTTTTTCTTCTTTGAAAGCTTCATAGCAGTATATTATTGTTAGACTCCAAAGTAGAAACAATGTATTTACTTTACACAATTATTGTGTGGAGTACAGGCACGTATTATTTCAGGCAACACTTAATTAGTTAATAACGTTGTATATGTCAAGTTTCCACCCTTAATTTATGCCTAATTTCTGAATTAAGGAATAGCAATGCGATATAATGTCAACACCTTGTCCAGAATGTTCTTTGCCCAACGTGTTTTATACACCATCCGCATTGCTCTATGTATGCACTTGTAATGCGTTTCTGAATGATGTGGTTCATTTGCCCATGCACGAGCAGTGAAGCATCATTTGTATATGACCAACCATCTTGCTAGGTATTTACCTTCACACAACCTTCTCACTTAATCATGCTCCATTTAACGTTTCATTTGGACAGTCATAACAGGCTAAAACACATAACTCCTGGGCAGATTATTGCTGGGATGACGTCTGCGGACAGCAACGCTATGTGAAAGTAGTAATGATGGTATTCTTGTTTTTGTAGAGCAGGATACATTTCCAGTGTCTGTAAGGGCTTTACAGAAATATGTTTATTCTGGTCATTGGATCCAGGCTTGCCTGCACACAATATATGCACCTTCTCCTCTCCCTGGGAAGCCTAGCCAAGTACCTTTTGCAGATGCTTGCAATGCTAAACCAACCACAATGAGTTTTGCATCCTACTGCGTACCCACTTAACACCTGCATGGGAAGTAGTAAATATTGATTAATGTCTTGCCAAAGGACACTATGTGATGTTCTGGGGTTTGAACCTGCAACCTTTGCATCTTCATTCAGTTGTTTAAACCACTCAGCTACAACTCCTCGTAAACTCGTACATGGGTGTACATCCTTTTAGCTTTCAACAGTCAAATAAATGTACCTCCAGCTGCAGAATGGTCTTGGAGTGAGAGAAGTAGTGACTGACTGCTCTTTCTTCAATTCAAGCATACAACTCATTATATCATGCCTGACTGAGTTTGTACATTTGGTTGTGATTACCTTCAGATGTTATGGGTTTTAACCCGGTGGCTCCTGGAACCGGGTACCCCCTGTATTATCTATGGACAGAAGATAATTCAGTATTCAACAGGTTAAGTAAGGAAAACTCTAACGAGCTTGACATTTGACTTTGAAATTACATTATTGTTCATGGCTTGAGTCTTGTCACAGGACAAATGTCTTTTGGCAAGACATTTATCTATGTTTGCCACTCTTTGTTCCGGTGTATTCAGTGGGTACCTGGTAGGAAGATATTCCTTGCAATGCTTAAGTGCTGTCATGGCGGCTTGTCTAAAGCTGGGGTAATAATAATGGAGCACCAATAATGACAGATGTTGCAGTCATGAGTGTTGTATAAGAAACTCCTATTATCATTATAATAATCCAGCATTCCTTATTGTCATTGAAAGACATTGAAAGACAATAAAAAGCATCAGCTAAGAGGCATCAGTGATAAACAAATGGAATGAGAAATCATCATGGCTGTAGCCGTCAGGTAGCGTGGGTTGATAACAGCCATCGTCTGAAGGCTTTTTTTAATCTATTGCTGATCTCATGAGTATTAAGAAAACATCAATAAGGATAAAAAAAACCCACTGTCTCATATGCATGCAGAATAAGTACATCTTCTTTTTGAAGAATGATATGAAATGAAAATTATTATAGATGAGTGTGTGCAAAGTCTTTTTTGAATAGGTGTTTGGTACTGCAAAATCGGAAAATAGCATTGAGCATAGACATACTTAAGCTGTTCGACATGCACTCATCAGAGTAAAATCGCATGAATGAACAGAAAGCTGAAAATCGAAAGTCTTTTTTCTATGAGTATAAAGTTCATTACTCATATAAACTGTTTGAATTTAATGAACTCAGCAATCTAGAAGTGGTTCTTTTATTTCTTTAGTTATGCCAAAATTCGAATTACTGCCCAAGTTTGTTGCCAGTGTCTGTTCCTTTTTGACAAACATTAAGATGGTATTATATAGATCTTTGCTGTATATTGCTGTGGATAAAAACAGGCAGCAGTGTCTTGAATTCTGACCATATGGATGAGAGAAAGAGAGAAGGTCTTCAGAGAGTTGATTGTGTCTTTTTTGTGCATTCATTTGCCAAGTAGACAAGCAATAGCCTTTTGACTTGAAATTCCACACTATTAGATCCTTGAGTGTGGTGTAGTTTTACACAGAATAGTTTAATTAGGCATTTTTCCTTAAGCACTATATACAATGTGCCTTGGTACATTCATAGTATATAAGGCTGGTCATTTATCAACAATTTGATAATGATGACCATTTGCACAGTATGGATGAAACCTGCCTATGCAGATAGTCTTTTAAATCTGAGAAAAAAAACCCAAAACGACTGAAGGCTCCATGGTATTAGGAACAAGCAGTTTGAGCACTATGTTTTCTGGATACTAGCCTATTTTTACCATTGTCATTATCATGATCTTTTAAATCCGAGAGGAAAAAGCTGAAGGTTCAGTGTATAAAGAATGAGCAATTTGAGCACTGTGTTTTCTTTTTACGACCATAATTCTACTATTGTCATTATCATGATTAACCTGTTGACTCCTGAATTCTCAAATTCCCTTAGACTTAATACAGGGGCCACCCAGTTCCAATAGGTAAAGGTTTGACTAGTTCATATTTGAGCAGCCATGAATGCTGCACCCCTGCAATTACATAATGCCCATACACACCATATACATGCACACATAGAAAGATAAAACTTGCAGTGTTGGAGACAGTGCACTCTCATGATGAGACTCCAATATGGAGGAGCATGCGACAAGAACGAGGGAGGAAGAAGCATATCACTTTGCTCACTGTGATACATGAATGACTTTCAAGCATGCGTGAACCGTTCGTCGCAAGCATAATGTCAGACACATACGAGAGTGAATCACGAATCAGAGCTACTCATCGAATGGATACATAACGTATTTCAAGGCCCTAGTATTCAGTCTTCTATTCATTTATTTCTTCCCCCATTTTGAAACTCATTTGCAATTCTTGGGCTGGTGAAAAGTAACTAGTGCACATAGCTGCTTTACAATTGTATGTTCGCAATTTTCAGTTGCAATTGCATGACCTTGGGTATAAAAGGCTCATCTAAATTATGATTTCACCATCAAATATCATGGAGAAATATACGGCATATCTTCATCTCATTTTATATTGAAGCTCCCTGTTCTTTTTGTTCACCTGTATTCATTGTACCTTTCTTATAATGTGTTATATATGGGTCTGTCCATAAAGTTGGGGTACCTAAACGTGACATTTTTTCGTTTAATCATTCTAGTTTTAAAATGATGACTCACACAATTATGCTGTTTTATAGGAATATATTTGGTGCATCCAGGAAGCTTTTGAAGATCACAGATGAATTGTTTTGTGATAATTTTTAAAAATATTTACAAAAATATGGTGGTGTCCGCTCAAAATATGTTACATCCACAACCACCGTTTTTTAGATATACCAGCTCATCTATTATATGTTACATAACTAAAACATGCATGGTTACAGTGTTTTACATGGCTGGCTTAATGAAGCAAATCTTTGAACAGAAGCTCACTACCTTCCCCAAGTTTTTTATGAATGTTTGTTTTCGACCAAATGTCACAGGTTGTGGATGAACGGGACACCATGATATTTCTGCAACTTTCATCAATAACTCTGGAAATCAGTACACCCTCATTGCAGTTATTGTTGCATTGAATTAGATAGAGAGCCCATACTAAGCAGGCAAATATTTATCATCAAAAGCATTACATATTTACTGTTACATGTGCAAAATGAGGAGTTGTGGATGTAACACGGACACGGTGTCCTGTTACATCCACAACGTCGTTTTTGTGTAATTATTCCAAAATACATTGTGGAACACTAGGTTTGTGATTTTCAGATGCTTTTTATTTTCACACAAGATAATTTAGGGTAGTTAAGAAAATTCTAACTGGACTATTTCATTGGATTATAGGGGATTAAAGAAAAAATGGCTCAAAAGTACCCCAACTTTATGGACAGACCCATATATATATATATATATTATCCTACTTTGCAGTTGTAGTCATTTTTTTTCTTATTCCTTTTTTCCCCCCTAATATTATGCTACATTCTTGAATCTTCCATGCATGTGAAAGTATTAGATATGTACTCAAACTGATATAGCATCGCTTATCTCCCTTATCTCCCACACAGCTTTATCTATAAAAGTCTGTCAGTCTGTCAGTCTGTCAGTCTGTGTGTCCATCAGTCTTTGCCTCTCTTTCCCTCTCTCTCTTCCTTCTCTCTCTTACAGCTATATCTTTGAAAGTCTGTCTGTCTTTCCTTTCTCTCTCATGTATCTCTCTCTGTCAGTTATTACTTTTTTCCCTTCTCTAATTTTCTTTTCTTTTTTCTCTTTTCCATTTCTCTCTCTCTCTCCCACTCTCTCTACCTCCCTTTTCCCTCTCTTTTTCTCTCTTTTCCCTTTTCAATTTCTCTTTCTCTTTCCCACTCTCTCTCTCTCTTTCCCCTCCCTTCCCCCTCTGTCTTTCTCTATCCCCTTCTTCTCCCCTTCCTATTCTTTGACACCTGTGTCTTTCTATGCTGCCACTCGAGATGCTGATGTGACATTGCATTCATAACATAGGATAGTATAACCTGAGTTGACTGATTCTAAACTCCCAACATTCCTTCGCCCCCCCCTTCCTTGCCCCCCTCATCCTCACCATGAAGGCATTTGCGTGTGTGGTATTTGGTCACGTGACTCTGATCGATGGATATAATGAGGGTAGCCATGTTTTGTAGCAGGATGTCGTTCATCATGGAGGATGTAGCAGTCACGTGCAGAAGCTGACAAGATAATGTTAGCAATCAAAGGAGATTTTAAACAGCATGTACATACCTTGCTTTGATAGAATCAGCTAACATTCTGTACATCACAAACAAATTAAACTTCTGTGGAAGCTATTCACTGATCTCTCTACTATTTTTTATGAGCATATTTCTAAAGTTTAAAGGACAGGATGAAAACTGAAATAGAAAATAGCTAAGAAAGTCACTATTCACAAGGTCATTTAGCTCTTGATGTGCAAACTTTGTATCTACAGTATGTAAGTTTTTTGGGGGGAAGGAGGAAAGAACAATATTTCCATCCCTTTGTTTTACTTACAACCCATCTCATTCTGCTGAGATGCATGTTGGTGTGTAGCTGGCAGTGAGAAGCAAGCAGATGTACAGCCAGTACATGTTATTTGCTGGAAAGATTCAACTTGACCTTTCTTTCACTTTTCATATATCATACATATGATTCCATATGGTAGAAGAAGTTCAGTTGTAATTTCTGAATATTCCCATTGCATAAGTATACTGAACATTTAAACTTCAACCAGAATTTATGTTAGCAGCCAGAACACTATAAGTAAAACACTTGTAATGAGAAGACATGTCCACATAAAATTGATATGCTTGTTTACAAACTGTTATATTATTCCTCACTTTGTGCAATATCTGCAATAAACATTACAGATTCCTTCAGACAGTGCAGTTTTATCTGTATGGTAGAAAAAAATCTCAAAACGTGCTCATGTTTTGCTTGTAATAGGCCAGTAATAAGCAACATCTTGCGGAGTTGACATTTCAGAAGTAGGGCAGACTTAGTCAAACCATAGGGAATTTTAGGTGAGATGTAGTGATAATGCAAGCTGGTCTAGTCAACAAAAGGAGAAGATTATTGCAAATGAGGTCGCCATGCCCCATGGAATATTGCAATCTAGGGCGGGCGCTTTTGAGAAATTTCTCTGATCTCATTAAAGCCCACAATCAACATTTGATTGCTGTGATGTGTGTAGACTTCTTAATTCAGCTGCATTTTTATATTGCAAATGTCATTGTTTTTTAAATGTCTTGCTCAGACCTTGCCCAAAATGGAGGGGAAGTTGGTCCACCATAGCAGTCAGTAATTTAGATGAAAATTCCACAGGGCAAATCTTTAGTTAAATTATGCACTGCTAAATTTCAGCTTCTTCTTAAGAAAAATAAATATTTGAAATCTTGTAGGAAAAATGCTCTCAATTTGGGAACATTGAGTAGTAGTCTTTTTTGCGGAAATATTCCTCTGTGATAACCAGAATGAATTACCTGTGTATGACAATTTTCCTTTATAGTATTTAAATATTCCATTAGTAATGATATGTTCATATCTTATGTAGATTTTGAAATTCCTGAAGAAAAAGGTGTGAGGAATCGAGTAATGAAAATAAATTACAATAAGAATTCAAATTTTATTTGTTATTTCCTAAAGGTTTTAGGAGACACAAGTGTATTTCATTTTAGTCAATAAGCATACCTTTCAGACCCAATCCAGTAATAACATCATTAACGCATAGCGAATGTGCAAGATGATTTATGAGAAAAAAAATATAGTTAGCAGTTTATGCCTACATAGCTTTATGTCAGAGAAGGTAATTACTTCCTTTAATCTAATTGAGATGAAAACTATCCCTGCCTGGTACCAAATGAAATATTGAAAATAAGGTCCTCGTTTGAGGTTTAAATTCCTATCATTACAAATGGAGTCTAGTTTATGGCAGCTCCTTAATTGCTCTGCACAATATGAGATGGACTACTTCCGTAGCCATCCTAAACATTAGGCAGATGTTCCATGTGTAAATATTTGAATTGGCTGTGGATGGGTAAACAGAGAATGTGATGAAGACCATAAATAACTCAGGAATTGCCTGGTTTATTCCCTACTAGTGTAACATTGACATTGGTTAGACGCATAGTAGTGAGCAAGCTGATATTTGTTATGGGAATTAAAGGCCTGGAGTTATGTCAATGCACACAATTATTACATGCAATTGAAGCATTTTTACGTTGCTTTCAGCTTTTCAGTTTTCTATTCATGTAGTGCTCAATTGGTATGTGTAATCATTTGAGACTGTGAAAATGATTTTTGGAATAGATTTTGTCCATTATTTTCATTTTGATAGCTCTTGCTTCAGTGGTTTTTGTGGTTAATGTAGTAATATTAGAACAGGTAGGTTAACAGGCAGGTTTGGGGTTCAAAGTCAAGGCATTGTACCCAGGCCGATGGAAGGAGTATTTAATTACCCTTGTTTGGACAGTCGGTATGAAGGCTTGTTCAGATATGAGGGGGAGCATATTCTTTGTGTACAATATGAATGGCAATGACGCAACAAAGGATTGTGCTTAAAATAACTTGCACTCGTTCACTTGTGTGTCATAAAATTCGCTTTAAAATCCCCTCGGAAAAACCCCTGTGGTTTCTCCACATATTTGAACGGGCATTTATGGATACAACCCTTTAGCTCTTGGTTTGTGTATTCGTAAGGAAAATATTATGCTTTTACTGTTGAGAGCATGTGGCTTCTATAAACAACAAGCTATATTCGATTAGACTTGTTTGTTGTTGTAGGTGACTGATGTATCCTAACAAGCAGTCGTGTAAGAAAGAATAGTCATCTAATATCTTATAAAACCAAAACTGTGTGAAATGGTGTCATGATCTTGACACCAGGGCTGCTTGGCTATTACCTAGAAGTCTTTATTTATAGAAGTCTTGTCAATGTCAGTCCCGCATGTTGTTATTTTTGTAGTGAGCCCATTATGGGTTAGAAGCCAGTCTTTCCTGCTGTGAGCCCCAGGAAAGAGTCTGTCTCCCTACCATGGGTAGTGTCCAGAGAAAATCTGCTCTAAATTGAGGGGAAGAGGGCTGAGGAAAGAGCTGCAGTCTGTGTTGAAATGCAAAAAGCAGAAAGTTGTTAAAAAGCAATTGAGAATGATGGATCTTTGTTAGATATTAACACATTAGATTTGTTTGCATGATACAAGCTATGCATGGGGAGGAGGAGGAGGAAATACATTGAAATGTCTATTTGCCTTGATTGCAGCTATCAAAGTGGTAATGCTCTAGAGAGGAAGAGATAGAGGAAGAGTGGGGAAGAGAAGAGAAGGGGAGAGGGAGCGGGGGGGGGGGGGGGGGGGTTGTTGTTGTTGTTGGAGACATCATCTGCTATGCACTAGGAATATACATGTGAGTAAATACCTTTTAGCATTAAGGAGACTACTCATCCTTCTCTACCTCATCAAGCATCTAGACAGGGAGAGGAAGGAAGGGGGGGGGGGATTGTTGGAGACACTATCATCTGCTGTGAGCTAGGAATATAAGGAGAACTCCACAGATGTGAGTTAATGCCTTTTAGCTCTAAGCAGACTTTACCTCATCTATGTACACTATATCAAGCTATGCATCTAAACAGGGAGAGGAAGGAAGAGGAGGGAAGAACAGGGGGAAGGGGATGTTACACACATATCTGAAACGGATGTGGAAGTTGGCACGCTATGGGTAATGGGCATACTTGGGATACTACTCTATGGTTACAATCATCCCACATCCAGGGATAGAATGCATTCCTTACCTCCTCAGAGATCTAGTTCTTACATCCAGGCTTAAGTGAGCTTCACGTGGCATCCGATAGCTTACAAACTCCTCATCGTTTAAGAGAGAGAGAGTCTGCTGCAGAGGGGTTTTTTATGTACAGAATTTCTGAAAACCCTCTCATTGTAGCTCTTTTATAGAATTTTTGGATGTGAAATTTGGACTGAGATAGTTTAACAATTACAGTGCTGGATCAAATATTGTTGAGATGTGTAACATTGTGTTTAACCCATAGCAGTACAGACTCTACAGAGATTTCTAAAAATTATAACAGGTCTAAAATTAATCAGCTTTTCCTCCTCAAATTGGCAACAATTATGAATATTTTCCACTTCTACATAATTTGGAAAAAGTAAAAATTGCTTATAAAAAGTGAATGGATATTACAAAATGTACCAGAAAAATGTAAAATTTACAAATTTGCAATTTTGCAAATTATATATTTTACATTGCTTTGCCAATTTAAAGAGTGTAATGATTAGCCACAATCACTCTTAGTGGAAATGGTATAACTTACTGCATCAGAAATAGACAGTTTTTTGTGACTAATGTAAATAATGAAATAATGTCACTAAAAGGAGACACTATACTGCTCACATGCAATCCCTTCATTTGAAAATAATGAAGTTGAATCTTAATTCAAGCCAAAGTGAGATGGCGGAAAGTCTGAAAATATAAGACTATTATTTTGAAGAGTAAGGTATGTCTTCAGTAGCAGAACTGATCACTGAAAAATGTGTTTTGAAATGAGAAACTACAGTAGTATACTGTTGGATGTTTTTGCAGGCAAAGATCCTTAATCATTCACATAAAAGAATATTTCAAATGACTGGATGGTAGCCATTGTTCGTTACTATTGCTTTTTCTGACCTTGTCATGGTGGTGTATTACTGTAGTCTTTAAATCTGACTTGAAAATTAAGTACTTGTAGGCTTGAAGCAGACTCATAAGCATTAGGTAACTTAGGCTGGACATTATGGAAAACGTATGTTATGCACAAATCAAATGGAATCCATCAGGTTCAACAGATGAGTTCCTTGTCAAGCCAGAACTAGCTGATTTAGGTTCTGGGTAAGGGTCTGAAGTTAGTAGGCTAATACTGTTGGGATTATCGGAGGTTACGGTCTGAAGTTAGTAGCCTAGTAATTTAGGGGTTAACGTTCACCCTTCAACTGTCAAGTTTCGTCTGTCACATGCCAATCAATGGAGTGTTTAAGCCTCTAAATCCTGAATTAGTAAGCGCAGATGTAACATATGGTTTATTGTGATACATTACATCTTTACCCTTTGCATTCAATTCACAAAGTGGGTAATTGAATATCTCAAAGCATGATGATGCAGTTGTAGGCACTTTTATTCTTCATGTACCGTTTTTATGAAAAGATGGCTGGCTTTTGCTGTGGGAATTTATTGCAAACAACAAAATCATGAAGTCCGGATTGCAACATTGTGCTTGATATAACCTATGACATTTATTGTTTGATGCGAATGCAGAAACAATATTTATGCAGTAGGTACTGATTTGGAATCAACTTGAATGTACTAAATTATGAACATCACTTTCATTAGTTCATATCAGTATGTCAACTTAATTGCCATACATGTATGTGATAATAATAACGTCTTATTTACCCAGGGTAGCCACTTCAGCTTTTATTAGCTGCTCTTCCAGCGGGCCCTGCATAACATGATATATCATTATTACCCTTCTCCATTCTTATATGGCGAGCGCCTGGCTAGAAGGCAGAAGGTCCCATATTTTAAAGTCTTTGGTATGACTCGGCCAGGGATCGAACCCACGACCTCCCGTTCATGAGGAGGATGTTCTATCAATTGAGCCAACATGTGCTGGTGAAATATCAAAAGTCCTTGTCAGGAGACACCTGAGACCTGTCATCACCAATCTATTAAAATAGTACCAGCAAGCAAACAAATGAACTTAGTCCATTCATAATCATAATTCACAATCAGGATTTTAAAACTGTACCATGGCTCTTTAACCTGTTGAACACTAAACCCAAGATACCTCATGCTAGGGTCTATGGAAAATGTGTGTTATACTGAAATCAAACCGTACTCAACATGTTAAAAATCAAATTGGTACATTTTTTAGTGTATAACCAGATAAGAATTCATTGAGAAATAAAACAGAACCTAACAGAGTTGATGAACATAATCCATAATGCTCTGTACATCAAACTTTGATGCACTAATTTATTAGTATAATGGGACTTAGAGTCATCTGAAGTGCATTACTGGAAGTGACAGAATCAATAGTAATGAGCCATACACCAATTCAAGTCAGAGCACGTACAGAGTACTCCTCTCAACACATTTTGATGTGGGTTTTTTTTTCTGCAGTACTGAAATAACTATTTGCCTTGCCCTTAACTTCTTTCTCTCTCTCTCTCTCTCTCCATCTCTACTTTCTGTCATTCTTTAGCCTGGGTGACATTTAACTATCAATTATAGAGATGAAGGTGGTTATACTGAATGATATAATCGATGTGCTTCCGTCAATCGTGCATGACAGACATGGCTTACTTTGAACCATCGGGTGATCACATTCAAGTCATGTCATCGCGTTATACGATATTTCTTGAATTATAGGCCCTAAATTCCCGAAAGTTAAGGTGTATACATTCATGTAATACACCAGTCTTATAAAAAGGAAAAGTTGGGCTTCAGGCTTTTGTTCTAGTATTTTCATAAATGTCTGGTAAACTACACCCAACATTTCGTAGATTTATGGCTTACCATTCAAAAAAATATCGTTATGATTTTTTTTTTCTGAAATGATGTCATATTCAAGGAGCAAAGAAAAAAAATGAGTGGCTTGCATATTTCATTGGTGAGGTATGTCCTGAAAAAAAAATGTTTACCAAGTGAATCCACCACGATAATGAAATTGGAGAGGGATGCTTGTTAGCATATATCAGTCTGTTCTGACCTACCAAACAATTCCATATTTATTTTTCACATAAACCGAGCTTGCCTGATTTTGGATAAGTTGAGGCTTGTTAACGTATGAAGTGACAGATCCTTGTGGTAAACCCTCACATTTTTTTTGCATGTAAATGAGTGGCATATAACGCATAAAAAAAAATATGCTGAAGCAAGAGGAATGTGTTTTACCTCCTGGTAGCAAAAATGGGTGGACCAATCAAAGTATCAGAAAGTTAGCGCAACATATGACATCACAAGTTTTTCTGCACAAATTCAATTCAGTTCAGTTCAAGTTGATTTTATTCTTTCAATCATAAAATTAAAAAAAAAGACAGTAGTATTTACAGTGTAAAATGTACATATATATACATAACATAAAGGATTGAAGAAAAGGAAACTACAAAAAAGTTGAAAACTTGTAAGGTGTAGCTCCCTATAATATATACATCACAAAGAAAGTAAAGTAAAGTAAAGTAGTAGAAAACATAGATACACGTCATTCAGTTCACCAACATGCAAACCACCAGCAAACACCAGCAAACATACGGGGGAGGGGGGGGGGGGTAATTTTGGCATAACTTACTTATTTGAACATGTACTATTGTTGATGAGTTGATGCACATCTCATTATCATAAGAGGCACAATAAAAAAAAACCCAAAGAGGTTTTGCTGTTGGTAGCAGAATGAGCCTTTATAGGTGTAGATATTGGTATCATGATTGGTCCAATGTCACCCATATCTTTCTGTCAACCTGCCTTGAAATCTGCAAGTTGGTACCACTTTGAACTTATATCTCAGTATCAGAAATGATGACCTTTCAATAATTTGATATAATACCCCCCTGTTTGCCTGTAGCCTTTGTAATTCCCTGATTAGATTATGGTTGAGGAAGGCGCAAAGGAGGGTGTAAGTTACATTGTCATTGACATGGCATTCTTGAATGCATTATGGAGGAGTTCTGAGACGGTTGCTTAGCAACGTCTTCCTTGGAGAGAATTTTTTGACTGATGTTTGAGACTTTGAGAGCAGTAAGCCACCATGAATTATGCATTGTGGAATATACACGCTGCTGCATTGTGGTTATTGTTAGACAAGAAAAATATAAAAGATAAGAATTGAGATACTGAAGCACTTTATGCTCAGTGTATGTGAGCATTGTAAGGAATAATGCATGGTGTCATATCATGAATGAATAATGATTCAGCATTTTGTTGCGCATTGACATTTTACGATGAAATTTATACTACGCTTGCTTGTCATTCAGGATTCAAGGCTCTTCATATTAAGCTCAGTATGATTATACTACAGCAAATCTAGTGACTTGGTGATTATTTTTTGCCCTTTGTATATACTTCAAATATTTATATGAGCACAATAGTATTAAGTGCCTTGGAGGTAGGAGATTGTGCATAATGGTACCTCACTAACTCCAATGACTAGTATGACAATATTTGTAAAAGGTTAAAACATTTTGTGTCATGAAGCATTGAAAGGTCAAGATTTTCTATTAAACCTTTTCCCCCAAAATTATAATTATCCCTGTTTCCACTTCACCTGTATTTATCAGCACAAGGTAACAAGTGTTACACTCATTTGAAAATGAAAATTCCTGTAGGGGTTGTAATAAGCCGGACCTATTTTCTATTTAAGTGCGAATGCTTTGAATGAAGACAATGTCCAGTTGGTGTCAACTAGTACTTTCAGCTTGTGATGGGCCCAAGAAGTGTCCTCAGTTTCACAAAGAGCATGATTACTTTAATAAAATTAGGCCATGGAGTGTATCTCGCATTAAATATTTAAAGCATTTCGTACCCTCAGGATGTTAGGCAATCAGGTATCTAGTTTAATCTCTCATTGCGGGTGTTGTAGACTCATAATCGACTCGTGTCCAGTGGTCCCACACTCCCCTAATGAACTGATGAAGGTTTGTTCACATATGGTTAACAGCCACATTTTGTCTTGCATGTAAATAAAGGGTAAGATTGGTTG
Source organism: Echinometra lucunter (assembly GCA_029962745.1). Taxonomy (NCBI): domain Eukaryota; kingdom Metazoa; phylum Echinodermata; class Echinoidea; order Camarodonta; family Echinometridae; genus Echinometra; species Echinometra lucunter. Next base: position 2,206,728 of record CM057155.1, read on the forward strand.
AGGAAAAAGTAGCTATATGTACAAAAGGTCATATGTACACTCACTCATCTTTGTGTTGTGAAACACAATATAATGATAATGATGATAATGGTTTATTATAAGTTAGCCAATGCCTTAAAGCATTCAACAGGAAGTGTGGTGTGGGGAGTATAAGAAATAGGTGTTTTCAGCTTTAAAAGACAGTGTTTGGCATGATATTATTTGAGTAAAGGAGGGCTGATATACTGCTAAGTTATGTAAAACATATGAAAATAAAAACACAAGGGGAAGTAAGGTTAGACTATGACTATATGTAGAACAATAAACAATAATAAAAAAATAATAGCTTAGCCCCCCCCCCCCCCCAAAAAAAAATGCTACTGTAGTTTATGAACTGCAGCATATGTGAACGGGGCTTAAAGGGGTTTTTCCCTTGGTGATTTGTTCTTGATTCTTATGTGACTTTTTCATGTGACAAGAGAGGGTGGAAAAGGGCATGCATGAAATGGATACTCGAGGGATTTACCCAGCCATATCCCTCCTATTCATTTCTTCTGTCAGTTTGTTTTATCATTGGTCCTTCTGATGTTTGATGCTTTCCACTCCAGTGGTTCACTGTACTCTTCTCCAAAACCTGAGAGGGATGCACCTTGTTAATGTCATGCATACCAAATGCTCTTTCCATAACCCTTTGCTTACACCTGGGAAACATAACCTGGAGAACATCATTTTATTTAAAGTAAGAGGGGGAGAGGTGGAATCACATCAGAGAAGAACTTTAAACCCAAGGCTTTGTATGTCAGTTTATCAAGTATTTGAATCATTTCCATTCTGTTGGATTTATTCAATCATAAAGCAGTTTCTTTAAAACGTTGACTGCTGATTTATGTTAGTCACATAGCTTTCTTACAGGAGACGCCCATTACCTGTAGTTAGTGGGTTCATTTTGAATTACGACTTCCTGAAGAATGCTCACATAAATATATTGCACAAATTCACAGTAGGATTTATCTTTTGAAATTTGTTACAAGATACTGCAACAACATGTTTGCCCTATAAGCATTGCTTGTAGAGGAAACATTGGGGATGAGGGAGGGGGGGGGGGGATCAGCAAATACAGAATACATAATACAGGGAAACTGAGTTGAAATCAAAATTTAGGGACATTTGTACATGGAAAAGACACCCATTCTTCAAAGCAATCTCTGTAAAACTCCCCTGCATACACACAGTAGAGGTAGTAATTTTATACCACCAATTTCTCACTGTGGGACTAAGGTTACTTTAATCAATGGGATGGCTCTGGGTACATACAGTCAGAGGTGAAGTGTACTTCTACACCCATCTGCTTTCTGAGCAATCATAGATTGGAATTCAAGCCTCTATTAAACTACCCCTGTCAGGTCTATTCCCAAGCTATATAATAATCTTAGCTGCTGCTTCTCCTAAATTTGAAGTGGTATTCAACTCTTGCCTTGGCCAAAGCTTTAGATCTCATCTGCAGAATTATATTGTGGAAATTTATTAGTACTCTTTTGTCTCGATAGGGATATTAATGCATTTCTGATTATACTAAATGGATGTAATATTATACAAATAACATACGGTTGTATGCATTGAAGATACTTGGAGATTTTCCCATGATAGAAAAGTAATGCTGTCATTACCAGTCAGATTGCACTAGTAGTCCTGTAGTGAGTTGCTTGCTGAATATATTACTTTATGAACAAAGTCTTTAAATAGCTATCTAATGCGTAGATTCTTAGAAGTCATTAGTTTTCTATAAAGGGAAAATGTTAAGTATCTCCAGGAATACTCCCATTGTGAAGATAAAGGTCGATCTAGGATGTCTGAGCAGTAAATCTCTGTCATATCTGTGCAGCTTTACGAAGATAAGGGCCATTAATGAACTTCATTTGATGCTATGTGGTCTTACTTATTATAGCCTGAGGTTCTGTGTATGGTTTCTCTTTCCTTGAATAGGATGATGGTAGGTTTGGGAACACACATGAATGGTCCCTTTCATGGAAGTTGCAGCGAGTGACATTTTCTTTAATATGTGGCCTGTTGACACCGATGCTTATATTCTCATCTACTGTGAAATGATTTTCATTCCTACTTCAGCACTTCCTAGTCACTTAAGAACTGTTAGTTTCATTCATTAATCAGATCGAACCAAGAGATGACCGTGATAATAATGATTGGGCATGGAGCAACTCCAGCAATTAATGAAGCCATCTTACACTTCTTTGGAACCTTGTCTTCCATTTGAATATGTTGCTTTAAGAAGTACTGTGTTAATAATAAGTACAGAGTATACGAAGGAAAAGGAGAAGGAGAAGGCCATGAATTTATTGATCCTTATTTGTTATTGTGGCTGTTTTTTATTTTTTATTTTTAGCATTTGATGAAAAACTATTCAGTTTGTGAATCAAGAATGGCTATTTTTAGGCTGCTTAGTTTTTCAGTATGGATTGTTGGAGCTTTTTGAAATTCTTCTCCTTTATGGTGGAGAGTAGTTTCTTTTCTTTGAAGTCCCGAAGCGTTACAATGATCAACAGTTTTTTTAAAAAAAAATGACCACATTCCTAGAAGCACCAGGCACCATATCTTCATCCATCTTTTCTCCTTAGAGATCCAAAGGGGTGTTAATTCACTGTCATAGGATATTAGTTAAACCCTTTTACTTCTCAACAGACAATTCATGTGTGGTTAATACGCCTTCATAGCCTCTAACTCTTGTCCAATTTTAACTCCAGGTCCCTTTAGTAATGTAGCATCCCCGCCTCGTAAATAATATATTGTATATATCCTGTGTGTCCATGCTTCATCGCATTGACCTGAGAGTGAATCAGTGGATTGGGATTAGAATCTCATGGGAGAAAGGGAAAGTGATGAGCTGCAGCTGTTAGGGTGACATTGATGATGATGATGAAGATGAAGATGATAGCAATGATGAAGAGTAGGAGTAAGGAATGGTGGAGGATGGGGTCAGTATTGATGGGATTAGAATAAGGTTATGGTGATAATGATGGTAGTGATGATGATATTGATGGTGATTTTGATGATGATGATGATGATGATGGTGATGATAGTGATGGTGATGATGATGATTATAATGGTGATGGTGAGGATGATAATGATGATGATTAGCTTTGAGCAGATGCTATGACTTCTCATTAGGAGAGCAAGGATCAATTTTTAGTTTAATGTGATTGCAAACCATTCTTTTCTATAACATCAGTTTGAAAGATATTCAATCTGTTTCACTAGCAATTTATCTGTACAATTGCTTACATTTATTAGGTGGAGCGTAATAATTGGATTGCATTGAATGATTCATAATAGCTAAGAATGTTTTACTGGTTTGCAATTTTACTTTTAAACATCCTATCACAATATGCAAGTGTACTGATGCTTCATTCACTCAAGTGTTTCTATATTCAGCTGATGTATTCCAAAAATATGCAATTAATGTAGGAGGCTTCATTGCTGAAATATTTGTTCATTTGAAATTCAAGAACTTATAACCTATAACACGAAGGAACAAATTGAAATTTGAGAGTATTTGAAAAAAGGAGATCTAGGATACTGAACAAATTTTCAAATGCATGCAATCTAAATACTAATCATAAGCCTATGCTTCTAGTGGTATTTGATTTTACAGATGGAATCGTTTAACCGCGCTGACAGTCAGCCCGAGAGAGGAGTGAGAGATTTCAAAAGCAAATCTGTTTCATCAGTTTCAGAGGAATTCAATTACACTCACCAGACCAGGAGAAGTCATTGCATTCTCATGGCTGAGTTCAGGGGATTTGAGAGTTGAAGTACGTTCATGATGGTGATCTTTGTACCTCCATGTGTTGTCCTTGTAGAGAGAGATGGAGAAATATATATAGAGATAGTAATAGACAGGGAAGGAAAAGTGAGTGGAGGGGAAAGAAGATGGAGAGAGAGAGAGAGAGAGAGAGAGAGAGAGAGAGAGAGGGAGGGAGGGAGGGGGAGGAGAGGGAGTGGGATGGAAAGGGATTAAAAAAGAATAAGAGACAGAAACAGATTCTGAGGCAAACAGAAACGGAGACGGATAGAGAAGGGACAAAACAAAAACATGACAAGAGATAGTGAGGAGAGGCAGATTAAGAAAGAGAATGATAGAGAGAGAGATAACCAAACAAGAGAGAAACATATTCAAGAGGTAAAGAGAGACAGAGAAAGACGGAAGGGGTAAAACAGAAAATGAAGAGAGATAAAGAGGAGAGATGGATGATGAGAGAGAAAGATAGGTATGTATAGAGAGAAAGAGAGAGATAAAAAAGGATGAGACAGATCCAGAAGATAGAGATAGAGAAAGGACAAAAAAAAATGAAGAGAGATAGAAAGAAGAGACCTATGGAGAAAGAGAAAATGATAGAGAGAAAGAGAGAGAGAGAGAGAGAAACAGGAGAGTTACTGATAGAGACAGATATACAGACAGAGTGGTACTTCATTCAAGGACAGGAAGGAATATATTTCCCACATGTTATAATCCAGATTAGATATGAACACCTTTGATCAGGTGTATCCTTGCATCATGTAATACTGTGATGTAGGATTAAAACTTTAATGCTCTGATACAGTATTAGAAAAGGCACCCTCTGCGGAGAATATAAAGATAAGATTTGTTCTCTAAAGTTGTCTTAGTTTTGATTTATTTGAAAAACAAGACTTTTCCAATCCTTTAGAAAAGATTTGCTTTTCAATCAAGATTTGATGACTCAGAAAAAATGAAGCCCTGCAAATTATTTTCTCAGTCGATATGTATCATAAACTGAAGTTTTTCTCTTCAGTAATCATTTAGAATTTATAGGACTCTGTTTTATGAAATAAACACTGCAGACTTAGGATGAGCATCCGAAGTAAAAGCTTTAATGAATAAAGGCCACTTGCATGTCTTTAGTCTACTTTTTGTACATAGGTCCTCTTATCCATTATTCATGTTCCAGCATACTATTTTGCTTCACACTTACGTGATTCAAATTTTCAATGTATGGACTGCAACCCCCTCCCCCATCAAAATATATTATACATGTAGCATTATGATTGAATGCGTGTGACAAGAATTCATATGGTTAAAACCTGTTAGTCATCATAACTGTGTGATTATCATTGCTACTATATGTGAATGATAAGAAAAGGAAATGGTTGTTGGGTGATGATGGAGGCTGTGCAGCAGCTGGGATGGATGTGTAACATTCTATAGTTTGCTGAAAACCGTTTACTGTCTTGATTAATTCCGTTCTTGGCGTGTTCATTCTTTGTAGAAGATGTAACGCACTTTGGTTTTAGGATTTCACCCTCAGTTTGCACGAAAATAAATAGGATTTTAATGCAATCAACCCCATGTTTAGAATGGAAGCAAATAATATATGTATCATCTTTGTTCAGTAAAGTTATAAAGAAGTGAAAACAAACAAACTTTAATGCTGTGATAGAGTATGAAAAAATGGCAAGCTTTGCAGAGAATATAAAGATAAGAATTAATCTCTAGATTAGAAAAATAACAAGCACATTTTAGGAGTCTTCTTGGTTTAAGAGAAAGTAAATTTTTGCTGAAGTAAAGATGAAAAAAAATCTATTCTATTATCCATATCCTCATTTGGTACGAGAAAAAACCCCAAACCTAGATACTAAATTATGAGGATGTTTCAGCCAAGAAGTCTCTTTTTTTCTAACCCATTGCCTTAGGGAATATGTGGTCCAACATTAAAAAGCCGAGAATTTGATATAAAAGTTATCCCTCCCTGTCTCTCTCTGTCATGCCTTGAATTTTAATGTGAACAACCCCCATCACTTACTGTCTCTCAGGCATGTCATGAATTTCAAATACTCCAGCGTTTGGTAGCAACTTATTCCTATCTGCACACAGAGTTTAGGGTCAGATGTGTGATCAGGAAAATTAAATCTTTAAAGGGTTCTATGCTACATGCTCCAGCTTCAGTTGCTCATATACTTATGATTTTCTTACTTAACCCATAGAGTTTTCTTAAGATCTAAATTAATTGGATTTCCATCCTCAAATTGACAACAATTGCTTTCATTTTCCACTCCTGTATGGTTTGAAAAAATGAAAATGGATCATATAACCCATTCATGACAGGAATTATTTAAAGTCTAATTTGATCAGCTTTTATTCTTCAAATTGGCAACACCAACATTTTTAATTTATTGCTACATTTTATTTATAAAACGTCATGTATCTGAAATGAATATAAATTGACAGAAATTATGATAAGTCAAAAAGTTGCCAATTTGCAGGGGAAAACAGTGATTTTAAACTTTCTATCACATTGCCAATATAAGGATTTTAATGCTTATTTTCCTTTTAAAAATTTTCAGCATCAAACAACGAATATTGACACAACCAAAATGGGCACAGTTTGTGTAGAATTTTTTGCTCTTTCTGCTCATGTATTTGGTATGATTTTTAGGGCTTTGCATCAAAAGATATTAGGCCAAACCAAACAATGTGGACCTCTGTCACGAATGGGATAACATGAACTAATGTAAATGAAGGCTGCTAAAGTTAACATGGAAAAAAATGCAAATTTGCATTTCAAATTAGTGAGTTATATTTTACACTGCATTGCCAGTTTAGAGAGTTCAATGATTAGCTATTTAAGGAAAAAGTGGGGTGGAATTAACTTTGAAATTAGATGTATGATACCACATAGATTGAGTGAAGAGGGAGGACCTGCTTTCATTAGTTATGAAGTACATGTATATATCATGATGATGCTATGTCTCACAATCTGTCCACTCTGTTTAGTACTGGAGCGGAGAAATTTCAAGCCTTGCTGCCTTATGTAAACATTGATGTATCCTGCTCACGTAAAATACTGAACAGATTAAAAAAAATGGAGGAGGTGGGAGAGTAAGGTCTAGAAAAATCTGTGCCTTTGCTAAACCTGTGACAATAGTCTGACTTTATCATCTGCTTGGGAAGCAGAAGGGCTTCAATTCATATTATGTATCACACAGCATTAATGCCTTTTTGACTCTGAGCTGGTGATATGTGGAGTGATATGTAAATGATGTGCAATGAGATCTCATAGATTTACAAGCAAACATGATGGAAATTGAGTCAAATTAAGTATGCATTACAGATTGGAGGAGGATGGGTAATATAGAAAGCCTGTGTCCTGTGATGCATCTATCCTCATCATACCACACGTCCCAGTATGGTAATGTGACATTTAAGATTCAGAATAATCAGCCGACATTTATGGATGCAGACGTAATTCACATCTTTTGGGGGTGAAAAACAGGGATATGGGGGTGAATTTGGATGTAGCTCTAGTTAGTAAGGCTTGTAGTCAGTGCAGTTAAGGATCCATGATATGCAAATGTATGCTCCTGTGAAAATGTCAGGAAGCGTTTTGCTCAAGTTTATTTGGAGGTATGAAATTATAAAGTCATGGTAGATGATTTCCGTTTTAACCTGTTGACTACTGAATTATCTTATTCCCATAAGCTTAATACTGGAGCCACGCGGTTCCAGTAACCAATGGGTTGATGATGATTATAATGCTTAACATTTGACATATGGCAATAAATAAAAAATCAGCCTTAAGTGCTATTTAAGAAAAGACTGCTGACTATTTTATGAAATGCATTTAAATATGAATTCCTTTCTATTTGAAAATACACCATTGAAAACATTGTCAACATGATAAATGTTCATATATTACATGTTCGTAACTTGAAATCATGTTCCTTCTTGTGTGCAGTTTTCATTAAAGCTGTGTGTATCACATGAAAAACAGGTGATAATTATTTCTGGCTAAAAGCAGTCCAGACTAATATAAACCAAAAGAGTTAAAAACGAGCAAAGTACTTCCTGAACTGATAGGTAATAGAATTTGCCAAGAAACCCATTACTTCAGGGAATAATGGCCAAGAAAGAACATAAATTATGCCAGGGGCTATTTTTTTGTTGTTTCAGAACTGTGTCAATCTTTGGATAGGGATTGCTTGATAATGTCAAAAAAAGCATTTCTACCTTATGTAAAGGTCGGTAATCATACCTTTAGCTAGGGAATATTGGGAATTTTCCCCCTGACACGGACAGAGTACATGTTATACAGTATTTTGGAGTGAGAGAGAATAATTAGAAAGAGAAGGTGAGAGAGAGAGAGAGAGAGAAAGAGAGAGAGGGGTAGAAAGAGAAAGAAGAAGGGAAGAGGAGGAGAGAGAGAGAGAGAAAGAGAGAGAGGGGTAGAAAGAGAAAGAAGAAGGGAAGAGGTGAGGAAAGAGAGAGAGAAAGAGAGAGAAAGAGTGTCAGCTTGATGGATGTGGCAAAGAAGGAAAAAAAAAGATTATAGTTTAAAAAAAGAAGTAAACTGACAAATGCCATGAAATGCTAATGTGACTGTTATGATTTGAAAAAGGTAATGAAAATAGGAGCACTCTTATTTCCACAGTATCAAATTGACTCGGAAACGGTGTCAGCTGGGAGTCAACTCTATTCCGAGTTGAAGTGAATCGGATTCCGAATTAATTTGACTCGGAATGGTGTGGCATTAGCTGAGGATCGACTCCATTCCAAGTCAAAGTAACTAGGAAAACGAATCACTTTAACTCGGAATAGAGTTGACTCCTAGCTGACGCCGTTTCTGAGTCAATTTGACACCGTGGAAATAAGAGTGAAGAAAATATATAGGGTTTGATAGTTGTGAAGAGAGATCTGTAGAATCAGAAAATAGAGATGGAGAGTAAAGAGAAAGAGAAAGGGAGAGAGAAAGAGAAAAATAAATAGAAAGAAAGAGAAAGAAATATATATAGAGGGAAATATGGGATTGAGTGAGGATAAGAAGAAGTGTTGGATTACGTCACAAATTCACCAAGAAAGATAAAAAACAGATTTTCATTCTCAAAATGACTACAAGGGAAGATTCACTTTAGAGGGTTGGTATGGGATGATGTGTGATTGGAGTAGAAATGGGTTCTTGTGAAATGTGACCAGACTGCAAAGTTCAAGACTGGGTCAAGATACTTTCTCCATTAGAAATGGCAGCATTGAAGTAAAAAGATGAATAAATTCACTGCTCCATCATGATCAGGAATATTTTTTTTCCTTGATCCTACCCCATTCTGTTCCGGAATATGATAATTCTTGTCTGGGAAATTGAAAATAACAATGTTTGCTTATCTGTGTGCCATCAGAATGTCAGTGCCAATAAAATGATTGTTTTTAAAATCTTTTATGTGCATTGAAATTTTTCAGTTGAGAGAAAAAGCCATAAAAACCTAGACACCCTTGAAATGTTTGATCTTTAATGTTTTGAGGATTATTAGTCAATATAACTGGTGCCATCTATGTCTCTATTTTAGTTCATACCCTTCCCTACTGTATTGCCCTCTCTCTATGTCTTTATATCTATGTCTGTTTGACTATGTCTATATGTATCCATTTCTCTCTATCTCTCTCACTCTCCTTTAAGTTTTCTTTTACTTTGTCTATCTGCTTCCAACTCTCTCTCCCCTCCTTATATCCTTTTTCTCTCTCTCTCTCTGTCCCTTTTTCCTCTTTTCTTCCATCCTCTTAGATTTGTTTAGATAGTCTGATCCTGGACTCCAGCCTTGACTGTGCAGACATTGGTAGTTTCTTTCAGAATAGATTTGAGTTCAATCAACTGTGTTGCTAGTCACCAAGCACTTCCAAGCAGATTCATTACTTTAACAGATTTTTTATTTGCTTTTTGAAGAACTTGATTCAAAATAATGCTTTGGAAGTGATATATGTGTCTTTTATTTTAGTTATCTCAGACACTGGGAGTTAAAGTAAAACTTTTTTTTTTTTGGGGGGGGGGGTGAAAAATCTTTATCATGAAGTTTCGTCACATCTATAACTCTGACTTGCAGAAAGACTTTAAGTATTCTTTGAATTTCATTTATTTCACATCTCTTAAAAAGTTGTACAATAGTGAATACAATCATAATAGCAAAACAAAGAAATAGATAAAACATGAAAAGAAAAAGTGATGTTGTGGATGTTAGGGATGGATGCAAATATCCAGCATGTATTTTAAGGTTATGTGGGTCAGTTGGTGCACCAGAGTTTAATTTCCAGGGCAGAACTCTTATTCAGACTGCCCATTTTTTGTTTTTTTACCCTTATCCTTCCTTCTGATCCTGCTCTGTTGGTCAACAATTATGAAAATGGCTCTCCACAACATCTCAATGCCAGGTCATGCCTCCTACCAGGGCTTAATGATTGCATCAATAAGGTGATTTGACATCTAACCTACTTTTTGAATGTCTTACAATGATCTCAAACCTACTGGAGAAGTTTATTAATGCACACGCTGGGAATGTGTTATTTTGGTGTTAATGCAGTAGCGACTCCTGCTATTGGCTGAAGGGTGTAGGCCAATCACAGAAATGAGATATTTTGGAATAAATGTTTCTAAACAGATTTGATTGGATGTACCTTTTAACTGTTTGAATTAATTTGATAAGAAATAAATATCTGCAATAAAAAATGGAAGCCAAAGATTAACCCATTCATGACAGGAATTATTTGAAGCCTAATTTGATCAGCTTTTTTCCTTCAAATTGACAACACCAACATTTTAATTTTATTGCTACATTTTTCTTATAAAACATCATGTATCTGAAATAAAGATAAATTGACAAAATGTATGATAAGAGGTCAAAAAGTTGCCAATTTGCAGGATAAAAGAGTGATTTTAAACTTTCTATCACATTGCCAATTTAAGGATTTTAATGCTTATTTTCCTTTAGAAAATTTTCAGCATCAAACAACAAATACTGACGCAACCAAAATGGGCACAGTTTGTGTAGAATTTTTTGCTCTTTCTGCTCATGTATTTGGTATGATTTTTAGAGCTTTGCATCAAAAGTTATTAGGCCAAACCACAAAATGTGGACCTCTGTCATGAATGGGTTGATAAGAGAAATCCACAGTGAACTATTCCTTAAATGGTAAAGTTTTACAGATAGTGAATGACTGCGCCAATATTGCTTTGCAAAATTTTATGCTTACTCTGCAGGTATTGCAAAGAGGCTGAAATTATCTTCTAACAAGTTGAATAATTAGCATGCGCATTAGATATTTTGAGAACATATGTGTAACTCATCCATATATAAAGACTCTCTAAAATAGAATGTGCTAATAGTATATACATTCCATTTTCAGGGCCAACATTACAATGTTTAATTTTGAAAGCGTGGTCTGCACGTTGGGTTTGTCAGGTAAGGGTAGTCCTTTTATGCACCAGTTCTCTTGTGTAATTAAAAAGTGCCTGTTCGCCTTGTTGACTTTGCGTTCCTGACCTTACCAAGACTGAACATATCTTCCATTAGCAGATTACTTGCATCCATCCCTTTTAAAGCTCATTCAGATATGCAGTCACTAACCGCTCATGAAAAAAAAAAGTGGTTTATTATTATTGTTACTATCATTGCTGTTCTTGTTGTTGTTATTATTTTATTTGGCATTTCTACATACGAAAGGAAATCAACAAGAGAGTACACAATGAGAAAATGAATAGAGGGTGTTGACCAAGGGCACTAAGGCATTTTATCTCTATGTCGTTGTGTGAAAGAATACATCCAAAAAGCAAAATACAAAAATGCAAGAATTAAAATGTCTATTTTGACATATTGGAATAGAATTTTAGCAAAGATCATGCCACAAGAAGATTGTACATCATTTTATTAGGTCTACATGCTACCCGTGAAATAATAATTGTATGAAAAATTTGATTTTCAATAATTTTCCATTTTGCGTTCTGGACGCGTTCTTTTGCATGACGACACAAAGATAAGACGCCTATAGTTACTCAAAAAAAGGTTCTATACATATGCTTACTGGTGTGTTATAAGATAGAGAAATGTGACATACATGTACAGTGTGCTTAATGTGTGTTTTTGTTTAATAAGCGGTTTACTATTGTATGTGTGAACAAGTCTTTAGTTGGTATTGTCTGTGATTAATACGGCCTCATGCAGCGAAATTTGATATGGCGTAATTTCTTACCTAAGAGCATGCTCAATTAAGGCTAGATTAGTGCATAATGTTGTTGATTACATACTAAGGTATTTAATTTATTTTAGGAAAGATCATGCAAAAAAAAAAAAATAAATGCACTTTCCAATAACAACACAACCATGAAAAAGGCCATTGCTTTGACATTCCTCTCCCAATGACATTATTTCAGATTTTAGCCTTGTCACACCATGGATAATTTGCACTTTTTTTAAAAAGAGAAGGATATATATTTTTGGAGGGACCAACTGATTTAGATAAAACAAGCACGAATTAGTGTAAAAAGCATATACAAGCACGTTACTGTCTACTCATTGGACAAGAGAACATTCATGTAATATGCTTGTGGAGGTTTAAACCATTTTTAAAATTTGAACCGTGGCTTAGCAATAAACCTCTTTGAATCCGGGCCTATACGTGTCTAAATCTAGATTACGCCTGGTGTATGTAGACTTTAAAGTCTATGAAAATGATGAGTATGTAGTGTAATTGAATGCAGGCTGTGAAGAGAAAGCACAGCCCATCATGACCAGATGGTTATTAGAAGGCTTTGAGGCAAGCAAATATTTTAACCTAGAAACATCAATCAGAGACACATGATGATCACCTTAGAGAATTAAGTGCAGAAGACTGCACTTTAGCTGAAATCTCATCAATTTCACATTTTCTGTCAAATATCAAACATGGAAACTTGATCTTTGGAAATTATTTGTATTGTAGGTAGTGTGAAAATTATGGAAGTTATGGAAATGAGAGATGAGTGCAGGAATTTTAAATGCTTTCAATTTTGGTCAAATGATCTATTTCTTTGTCTTGAATTAGATGTGAACCATCCAAAAATATATTTCATATTAAGCAAAGGGGATGTTTATATGCAAAAAGTCAATGAAATGAAGTGGAATGACTTTGTTGTGTAATATGAGATATTCAATGTCCCAAATTCTATTCCAAATCATTTTGCGATAATCCATTTACTGGAAAAAATAGTTTTAAAAATGTAAATTCCCCTTTCCTGCCTCCTATGCAAGATGGGAAGAAAGGCATTATTTTGATACTTGGTTCTTTGTGATGGAGCTAGATGTTTTCACTGCAGGCCAATGTTGGCATAGATAATAGATGAAATCTGTTTATTAAAGTGAGGGATTTGAATGTTTCTGCAGACCTTAAGTTAATAGCTTGGAGGGGAATGTCATTATCTCTGCTTATCAACACAGCCTCCTTCCTCTTCCTGTTAATTGCATAACAACGCCAGGCCCGGGCTGGGGCATAAATTGACATTTTGAAATTATTCATGGAGACATTTGGGATGGATAAAACATGAGATGAGTTAGTAGAAGATGGATGATACCTTCAAACAGACAGACAGAGAGGATGGAGTGGAGGATGAATGTGGAGATTGTGTGAAGATTGGTGGGGAAAAAAGAGCTATATTGTATACTGAAAGTATACTGAAAGAAGCAGAGAAGATTGTTTGGGAGACAGGGAGAGAGAGAGAGAGAGAGAGAGAGAGGGAGAGAGAGAGAGAGCAGAAACTGGAAGAGGGAGAAAGTTGGAATGCTTGGTATATTCTTCCAACATAATTGTATGTGCTTTTGATATATATCAGATATTAAAACTGCATAGTAGTAAATGCCATTGTGAATATCTGTGTACAATCAAACTGAATGTTTACCATTATTTAGTAGTTACATGCTCAGTTTATATAGTAAAGGTTTGTTTTGTTGTCTTGTAAAGGTACTTGCTGGTGGCCCATTGTAAGATTGTCACATGACTGTGGCATGTAATCATATTAAGTTCCATCTCTTCTATTTCAGAATTCATGATTTTAATCTGATATATGAAACAATGTATTCCTTAACTCACTATTCACACATGGTTTGAACGGATCAGTATGATGGTGATCATCCTCAACTGCATCACACTTGGGATGTATCGTCCATGCAGCGACATCGAATGCGACTCTCAACGATGTCTAATCCTCCAGGGTTTCGATCACTTCATCTTCGCCTTCTTCGCAGCTGAGATGGTGGTCAAGATCATCGCCATGGGGTTCCTAGGAAAACAGGGCTACCTCGGTGAGACCTGGAACAGATTGGACTTCTTCATCGTCATAGCAGGGTAAGTTCGTCAAAGACTGGAGAAAGGTAACTGAGGAGGGCGAGGGATGAAAGGTGAAAGGTTCTGCAACATGTGCTCCTGGGACACTCCTTTTCCACTCTGTTCCCCACACTAACCTACTATCTACCATCAATCCTGGACTAATCATAGTACTTAACACAAATGCTAACCCTAACCCTAACCCTAATCCTTATCCTAACCTAAAACCTGATTGCCACCTTACACACTCATTCAGATATCCAGTGGCAATCCCGATGCTTTTTTTAAAACTGCTCCACTTACTGTATGATAATGAGATTTGCATTAATGCCTCAATAAAAGAGAGTTTTGCCAAAAATTGTGCAGAAAAACTTGAAATGTCATATTGTGCACTTACTTTAAAAGAATTCAGTTGGTCCACACCTTTTGGCTAGCAGGAGGCCCAAAAGATGCTTTTTGCTTCAGCCTTTTTTGCCTCCTCATACACCATTCATTAAAAAAAATGTGGGGGTTTGCCACTTTATGATGGAGTTCAGGACTGTTCCAAGCTCTGGTCTGGATATCTTACTGAATTGATTAATATTTCCTTGTGGTGTGGTGATGAAATCACTAATATTAGTGAAACTGATAATGTCAGTGCAGCTGTTGATGGCAGTAATGATAGTAATGATGTTGATGGTGATGATGATGGTGATGGTGAAGGTGATGATGATGATGATGATGATGATGATGTTGCTGAAGTTTAAAGCCAATTGGAGATAGATGGAGTCTTACATTCATTGTTATGAAGTGACTTCAAGTAGGAAGCAAAACTTATCGAGATTTGATTTGGTTGGTGACCTCAAAGTATTTCATAGCCATCTTTATCTAATATTGATAGAAGTTAAAACCAGAGAGCAATTTCAATGAAAAATTTCTCTACATCACTCTACATCAGTAGACAAGCCTTGTGTTGATTTTAGGTAGATGTTAAGAGCATCTTGTGACATTTTCCCATTTTTTTGCTGCCCATTTGCTGTGGCATTTTCTTTCCTCTATTTATGAATGATACATGTATATTTATTTTTTGAGAAATTAGAGATATCAGAAAGTGCAAGTTTGAGATAGCATCAATTTGGAAAAAAAGAACTACTTAGCATTTTAGTCTGTTTGTGGAATGGATGATTGTTGTGTGATTCTTTATTATGAATGGATACTGTTTTGTGT
Source organism: Echinometra lucunter (assembly GCA_029962745.1). Classification (NCBI taxonomy): domain Eukaryota; kingdom Metazoa; phylum Echinodermata; class Echinoidea; order Camarodonta; family Echinometridae; genus Echinometra; species Echinometra lucunter. The sequence goes on from CM057155.1 coordinate 2,222,059, forward strand.
CTGAATTCATGCAAAATATTTATTATATTGCACTTTACTGTAAACAATATTTTGATGAATATTTTTTTTTTCATTTTGATTTGCACCCAAGTGCATGTAAGTTTCAAGAATCGTTTTGTATGATATTTCTTGTTAGTCTCCTCATGACTGTTTTTCTGTGCATATATTCAAGGCTTTTGTATTAATTGCTGTGAAGATATAAGAAGATTAAGCATTTTTCTTCATGGTAAAATTTTATTTTTCAGTGACAGGGTTTTCAAAAAGGAGACAAATTATACAAATAAGATGAAATTTCTTGCTGTTGATGCTGCTTATAACAGTGAAAAGGGGAAAGAAAAGAACAAGTAATATCTATGTTGTTTTCAATTATTTTTGTTGTAACTGTTATCAATTCGTACTTATTGATCAAAAAAGAAAAAATCCAAATGTGCCTTACTCACTTTAAAGGGAAGAACTCTTACTTTATTTTCTTTCATATTTAGTTCAGTCATATATTTTTCAGAGTCAACCATTTTTTCAGTTACAGTTTTAAGTATATATATATATGTATTATGTAAAGCCCAATGCAGAGTGTGTAGGCATAAAACTATTAAGTGTGTAAACTAGCAGCCAAAATCTATAAAGGTAACATTCATGTATTTTTACCATATTAAAAAAAAAAATTCTTGATGACCAGCTGGTAATATCCCTTTTTGATGCGCAAGTATAATGCATTCTTGTTCAAATGATAATTATTCTAATTAATATCCATCCCTCTTTTCCAACTTTCTTTACTTCATTCCTGATATATTTGTTCTCTTGGGAATGTTGGTTTATAAAGGATTGCGGAATACGTCATGGAGTAAGAATATACTTCCCTTTTTCTTTCCATTTTTTTTTTCTTCACATTGTTCTCACTCTGTGTCTCATTGTCTTGTGATGGAAAGAAATTCATCTTGACTCAGTTTTTGTCGCCCTCAATTGTTCTTTAATCTTAAACTTCCTTCCTTGTAGTGCTGTAGTGCATTGGATGACTTGAATGCTCCATCAGTGACGTAGCCAAGTTGCATCTCTCATCTTATATTTTGTTTGCGCCTCTTGAAAATTTGCTATTATTCCCTTTTTAACTTTAATGGATCTGTGACTGTATAATACGCTTGCCAAAATGCATTTCCTTTTTTAGTACATCTAATAATATATGTAGGCTTTTTGTTTTGAGTGAAGAATGTTATAACATAAACAAATCCCATTTCTAACATCAACTTTCTTTTTGATTTTAATCCTTTGAATTGACTTCATAATTTGTAGCAGTTTAAAGGATTTTTTAAAAGAATATTTGATTCACTTTTTTCAAACAATCAGTTCAGCATTGAAAGTTGTTCCCAAAATGTTACTAAAAACACACAGATATTCTAGATTTTGATTTCCGGCAAACAACAAGGGCAAGAATATGAAATTTATTGAAGAGAATGTGGGCACTTTCTTTAATAACTCCCATCATCTTCAGAAATTAATATGTTTGCACGTAAAAAAAACATAGCAATGACAGACAAACCAAGTAATTGTTACCAGCAAATCTATTTCCTTTTTTTGGTGCTTTTATGTAGCAAGCCTGATGCTTCGTGTTTGTTTTTCTTCAGCTAACATTAGCACTTCTGTCAGATATAGGAGTTAAGATTTCATCTCTCTGTGTTAAAAGCACTTTGTGGGCTGAAGCATGAAAGCACTGCACAAACATACCAGACATGAATAACCAAGCATCAATAGAAATGGATAGGTTTAGGAAGGGTATGTGAAGCTAGATAGGTGATATCATTATGAATATTTTTGGAATGATATTATGTCAGGCTTCAGAAAGTGCATATTGGACTATTCAAATGCAATGGAAAAGATAATGTAGAAATCAAAAGCACATGTAGTAATAAAAAAAGGTGCCAAACTTTGGAATTTACAAACTGTCTTTGGAGAAATGTGAGAAGTGCAGAAATTTTGGGGGATTGTGAAAATGTGGGAGAACTTATAATATAGAGGAAAAATGAAAAGTGCATGTAGGCTTCCAAAGGCTGTTTCCATGGCAAATGAATATCAAAATTTTGATCAAGTCACATTCCCCCCCCCCCATTTCATCCTTCCTATGTCGTAAATTTATATAATGTTGACTCTTAACAAGTACAATAATGGGAATGAATATTTCTTACACATTTTCTATTTAGTCTAATTCGTAAGTGTATATATATATACAATAGAAACAACTAAACTTTCTAACTTAGAAAACAAAAATGTGAAAGGAGTTTTAGAGCAACTTAGTATAATATAAATTAATTGGAAGAAACATTGGTTTATCATTATGAATAACTAATACAAAGTAATCTAACCCTAAGATTTGTAAGACATTTACTTTGATAACATGTTTTTCTTAAGTTTTCTAGCAGTTTCTCGACTATTATATATAATTGTGACATGCTTGTCAGGTTGAATTTAGTTTTCCAAGTAGATCATGCAAGGATTCATGCAGCAAATGCAACAAAATTTGCTAAAACTTTACAACCCTGAGGAAATTGACACCATCATTTGTATAGTTGGAAAAGGATAGAATATATCTAAAGATACATTTGGTAAATGGTTACAAGGAGGTTAAGTATAGGTGAAATGCTTGATGAAAATGATAAATTGTTATAATATTTATCAGTCTATTTGATATTACCCATTTTTCCAATTATTTTTTTTTCAACAGAAGGAAGTTACTATTAGAAATTCAATACAGAAAAAAAAATGGTAATTCAGATACAATGGTATGTCTTGTAAAGGGAAGATACTGACATTGGCAGTGTATCAAGAATGATACTGATTTTTTTGGTCCTGACATTTCTAGAAACTGCATACTGCAAAATAGTATGTTTAAAGCATTGGCTTTCAGGGCTGTGGAGACAAGATTAATTTTTTTAAAACCAAATGTTGACTCAGGTTTCTTTCCTCCATTACCCCAAGTGATGTTATTTTTACCTGCTTTCTGCAGTTATTTACCACACTTCTCCCAACTACCTACTTCTAAAATTCATCCCATATCCCATACATTCATTTTCTTTGTCATCTTGAAGCAATGATTACTGCATAGGAAGAATATGATATGACTAAAAAGGGAATGCTATGTTTACTAAATTTTAATAATAGGATTCAAGTATTCCCTATTTATGAAATAGATTTAACTGTTTCTCAAAGGACTTGTGGACAATGGAACATGGAACAGTATGACCTGGGGACATATATTATTTTTGGAGGTAGATGTATAGTTATTTGATTTTCTATCTTTTGTATTTTTTCTTAAAAGTTGATAAGGAAAATAAAGAAAATGTGAGACATGCATGTGTAGCGAGCTAAAGATGGGTGTTATGGACAATATATGAAGTTACAATAAGGAATAATGCACAGACATGTGAAACTACTTTTAATGCACTCACTGAATTTTAACTATCTAGGTGTTCTACCTTGTACATTCTTACATGTAAATGAAAGCTATTAAACAAGTTTGTAATCTGAAGTCCTGTATTTATCATGCGTCAGTATGTAAAACACAGAAATACACTGCACTGCATTGGTACAGAACATTTTGTGACTCATGCAATGTGCAGATAGCTAGTATCTAACTACCCATCTTTTTTAGTGTTAAGTTTTCCTATCACACACTCCTTCATGCCACCCTCACCCACACCCACCCACCCACCTAACCCATCTTCCAAACCTACTCACCTTCACGATACACCGCTCATTTGCATTTTATTTTGATCCCTCTGTTTTGAGAAAAACATGAAGTCCTCATCAAAATGGTGTATTCTTATTCTTAAATACTCAGGTTGTCAAATCATTCACAAAAAAGGTTGTCAAATCATTCACGAAAATTTAGTCAATTTCTTACTTGATATTCGCAGAAGGTGATTCCTATATTCTTTTTTAGTGAATTGAAATTGAATTGAGATTGACAGCTCATAGAATATAGTGCCTACATTTGTATATCATGTTCTAATATTTGTTTTTGTTTTATTGATATGTACTAGGGATGTTATTACAACTCTGCATTGGTGCTGCATTTATAAAGAAAGAAGTTATATATCTTGATAATGGAATATATTTTGTTTTGAAATCATATTTTCTTTTGCAAGCAAGACAGACTTGGTGGTGTTATAGGCATTTCATGTCATGACAAATAATTGGGATAAAAGATTAGTTGAAAACGTTTGAACAAAATCATTGTTAGAAGTTGGAGGCTTATTCATTCAATCTCCTCATTAAAACTAGGGACTTCATGTTTTTATCAAAGCAGACAAAATTATATCTCACAAGAAATTCTGTGTGTCATAATGAGCAAGCTAATATGTCACTTACTAATTTTTAGCTGCACTGACTCGTAGAATTGCGACTCTTTATTTTCGTTAGCTGCTTGGTTATGTTTTCATTTCAAACTTTGATTTATGGGTCTGTTAGAAAATGCCTGATTTTGCTTATCCAGTAAACAAACAAGTCACAAAAATTACAAAAATAATCTCTACTTCTACCAAGATTTGCAACTCTAATTTTTCAGAAAGCATTGCTCTGTGTGGCTGTGGCACTCTTCTACATCTCTGTTTCATACTCACTCATTATTTACATCTCTACTTGATTTATATTACATTCTGTTCGCACTTGAAAGGCATACCTGATATCCTTGTGGTTCAGTTAATATTTTATAATGGCTCCGTTCCATGCTTTAAGTTTTACCATTGAATAAGAACAGCACATTTAATTAAGTGTGCATGATTTAAAAAAAAATATGTGTATTTATTTTCTAGGTTTTTTTTTTCATGACATGATTTGATCGTATACCACCACTGCCAGTCTATCTTGCCTGCTTTAACATTCAAATGTAATTTTGGTGTATTTGTATTCTTCGTAACAACGTATGTATAATTTTTATATAAGTTTTCATGTTAAAATAACGGGCTTCATCTAAATTATGAGCTTAATCTTTACCCGAGTCTTATTGATATAATACAAAGTGTACCCTCTTCTATATTGTGTAAAATATAATTTACATGTATCTAACATTTTCCATTATTCTTATGAACATATTTGATATATCCTGTATTTGTGCAAAGTAAGCTCACTACCTGCAGTGCCTTACAGTATGCTCTTTAACTGAATATTTATGAATTATATAATTCATTTTCCTCAGTATAACATTTAAGCAAGAGGATATAATTCTTTTGAATGTGTTATACAAATAACTATGCTTAGGTGATACCTCATTCATGATTGGTATACAGAGATGGCCTTATTGTTAATGATATCCATGCATCCATTGTTTGACTTATGCATGCATTCTACCCTCTGTCATCATCATATGTACATGTATACACACCTTTTTATGGACACCATATGTAACCCCTGTGGTTTACTAGAATGTTTTTAAAAACATCTCCTTTTTACACTAAACCTTGTTCAGGCATGTTGTTTTAAACTGCTTCAAAAACCTATTCAGAAAAAAACCCCATAATGTTTGAATGAAATGTGAAGAATCATTATTTTTAATAAATAAATAGCTGCATTCAAGCGGTTGATATGTTTACCCTATAAATGGCAATGGTATTATAAAACAAAGAAATATATAGCATTCTGTATTTCGTCATAATTGTGCTGTTAGTTTTGTTTCAAGCAGTTTTCTAATTCATATCTGAATGAGGCTTTGATGTGTGCTTGTATTTTATCCCCTCAGGATATTAAAATTTTATATATATTATGTACATTATATACAACACTTATTCTCCCATTGAAATTTTAAATCATATTAGAACAGAGGAAGATGAATTATGGAATAATCATGCATGTAATCAAATACTAACCAAACAAACTTATATGAATTTATTAGCAAAGGAATTTTAAAATCCTTATTGTTTTCAAACATTGGTTAACATTAAGAAAAAAATTAACAAGTTAAGAGTGGATCATAATCCCTCATTCTTCTTCATAACAGGACCATTTTCACATATAATTTTCTAAAGCTTCAACGATATGCATTCACTCTTCAATGATATGCATTCACTCTTCAGTGATAGGCATTCACTCTTCAGTGATATGCATTCACTCTCCAATGATATGCATTCACTCTTCAATGATGTGCATTCACTCTTCAATGATATGCATTCACTCTTCAATGATATGCATTCACTCTTCAGTGATATGCATTTACTCTTCAATGATATGCATTTATTCTTTCACTCTTCAATGATGTGCATTCACTCTTCAATGATATGTATTCACTCTTCAATGATATGCATTCACTCTTCAGTGATATGCATTCACTCTTCAATTATATGCATTTACTCTTTCACTCTTCAATGATACGCATTTACTCTTTCACTCTTCAGTGATGTGCATTCACTCTTCAGTGATGTGCATTCACTCTTCAATGATATGCATTCACTCTTCAGTGATATGCATTCACTCTTCAGTGATATGCATTCACTCTTCAATGATATGCATTTACTCTTTCACTCTTCAATGATACGCATTCACTCTTTCACTCTTCAATGATATGCATTCACTCTTCAATGATATGCATTTACTCTTTCACTCTTCAATGATATGGATTCTCTCTTTCACTCTTCAGTGTTATGCATTCAAGTCATAGATGTTTATATTCTTAGATTTATCTTAGAACTATAAACATCTATGACTTGAATGCATATCATTCACTCTTCAATGATATGCATTCAAGTCATAGATGTTTATAGTTCTAAGATAAATCTAACATTTTGAAAATTTATAGAATAAATATAACTAAATCAAAAAGATACATTAAAATCATTTGACTTTCTTTCAAGTACATTTTGGAGAATTTGTTTTTTGTGCATTCTCTCAGTGCCATCCCAAAAGAATGTCTTTTGAAAAAAGGAGCAGAATGCAAATAAAGGAAAAGAAGTCTGCGATATAATATACTATTCACAGTCATTCTTTGAAAAATGTTAAAGGAGAGAAGAAAAAGTATCAGAAAGAAAGAGAGAAAATAAGATGAGGAATAAGTAGAAAGTAAGTTATTTTCCATGGCCCTATATTTCAGATGAAAACCCTGCTCATGCTTCTAAAATCTATAAATGTCTGAAAACGTGATTTAGGTTTGGAATCATTTAGTGTGAAGCAGACAGTATTCATCTTGGTAATCTACTTGAGTGATCAATACCACTCCGAGAGGAAAATGTACCTCAGTTTCATGCGATTATTTTTGTTACATAAATCACAAAATTTAAGTTCTATTTTTGATGAAGAAATTGTATTTTGGATTGAAAACACTTCAAGTATTGCAAGCAACTATAATCTTCCGAAAGCTATAGCATACAAAGCCAGGAAAAATATTGCTCAACTCTTGTCAAGTTGTCTTTCGATATCAGAATAGAAGGGAAAACAGTTCATATTTCTGGCTTTGCATTTTTACCCCTTTCATGATGACTATTTTCTCTCTATTTTATCCTCTCTCTTGCCTGTTTGTGGTTTCCTTTTTCCCCACTTTTCCTTTCTCTGTTATCTTTTTATCTACATGTATACTTATCTCTCTACATCTTTCTTCCTCCAACTGGGTGTCAATTTCTTTCTTTCTGCCTCTGTTTAATATTGTTTCCCATCTTTTGTGTGTTCCTCTGTTCTTCCTTGCTCACATGTCCCCTATTCCTACCCTTCATACTTCCTTTCTCTCCCTTTCTACTTTCTTGCTCCCTCTTCCTGTTATCACCTTTCTTCCTGTGATGACTCCATCACCATCTCACTGTTCTGTCCCTCTGATTTCCCTCACTGAAATCTTATCTTGTCCACTTATAAAGGAACATAAAGATAAGAGTGCCTTAAGTCTGTATTACACAGCTTGATATATGCTGCCTGTGTCACTGAAATCTTATCTTGTCCACTTAATGTATAGGAACTTAATGATAAGAGCTCCTTAAGTCATGTAGTACCTAGCTTGACACATGCTCGCCAGTGTCACTGAAATCTTATCTTATCCACTTAATGTAAAGGACTTAAAGATAAGAGCTCCTTAAGTCATACAGTACCAAGCTTGAAACAGCTTGCCTGTGTCACTGAAATCTTATCTTGTCCACTTAATGTAAAGGAACTTAAAGAAGGGTGATATGATAATTATATTACAGTACAGAAAAATGGGTGGTGGTAATTGCATAAAGATGAACATGTGCAGTTATAAAAAGAAGCATTTACCACATTTTATCTAATTCATTGCTTGTTCTGAAGCTTATTTCAACTCATGACGTCAGGAAGGGCAAGGGAACGGAACCCTCAATTTGATAAACGCCATTAACATTTTTGCTTTTGGGGTATAAAGATGCAAGCTACATTGTTGCACTGAATTCTTACGAACCCCCAATCTGTGGTGCAATTTGAATTTCAGATCAATTTGGATATTGACTTTTTAAAATGTCAGGAGTACCACGAGGGGAGAATAAATCTATCTATTCCCAGATTCAGGAAACAAAAAGAAGAAAAAGACAGGCATTCGTCTCATGTGTTGTTTCTTTGTACTCTTGTAGATGGAGACTCTAGTACATTGTTCATAATAAAGTTAGGTAAATTAGATTCTCAGATATATGTATTTCCAGACAAGAGATCTAAGGTTGAATCAGTGAAATAAAGAGAGATAGTGATTATCTCAACTGTTTTGAGAATATGTATGGAATTTGGGATTTTTTTTTTGTCTTTGCAGTGAAGACTTCATTGTTAAAGAAGTTTATTTATATTATTTTAGTAGCAATCTATTTTTATCATCAAGTTAAAGTTAAAATATTTAGTTTCCAAAATAACACAATTATTAGCTTTACCATTATTGATATAAACATCATCATTGCTGTTATCATAACCATCATGAACATTACTATACCAACACAATCGTCATCATTGTCACCATCACTACCACCATCACCGCCACCATCACCACCACCATCAACATCAAATTATGATCATCAAAACCTCTAAACGTGCTGTAGTATTTGTAGGTGATACACCAGATATATTTAAAGAATGAATGAAATAAGACTTTCTGCTTTTTAAAGAATTTTTTAAAGGAAGATACAAATTCAATAGTCTGTTAATTACTATATGGCCACCTGGTGTCTGATTTGCATCTTTGGTGAAATCGATGATGAAAGGATTACTTACATGGGTGAATCATCATTATGCTATAATACTATTGATTACATTGCATGTGACATGTACAAGTGCATTAACAGCTATTGTTTTGACAGCATCTATTTCATGCATTGATTTTGCCTGTCAGTATAATCATTAGCAATTAGCCTTCTGCATGTAAATTGCCTGCAATTATCTTTGATATTGACACTATCTCAATTTTTTCATCGGCTTTTGCATGCACATCTGGTACTACAGTGATCCTGTCAAATGTTGTTTCTCCTATCCATTTCTTCCTTTGAAGTCTTGACTTTGGTCTTATCCTTAGTTCTCTTGATTTTGTAAAGCTTCAGTCCCACATCTGCTCATATCTGATAATGGAAGCTATATCTATAATGAAAGGTATTGTTTTTCATATTTTTGGCTGTGAAGAAATGACTGTTCAAAGTCTTTGGGAAAGCAAAATGTCCAAGAAAGATTATCCAGTAATACATTTTTCACCCAAAATGTTGTTTTTGGATTTCCACCTTTGGTTTTTTTATAAGACACATTTGAAAAGCAAATATAAAAGCAAATTTCTCCTTTAATGCAGAAAACATTTCCCTTTTTAGGTGAATCTTTTCACTGTTGTTTTGAGTAATTCTTGTAAATATTTTCATACTTACCAACAATGAAGAATAAAAAAGTGGTAGATTGCTATTTTTTGTTGTTTTTAGTACAGTCAGGTATGCGTTAAATTCCATGAGAAGTGGTACTTTACCGCCTAAATCGGTAGAGTTGGCAAGTATGTATTTTTATGTACATTTTTTCTATCACTTTGATATTTCACAAAATATATCATGGTAGAAGATACTTTTAATCCTTGGTACAGTTTCCATTATCAGAAATGTGGGATTATGAGATTAATCCTAGCATGAGAAGTTGTGGGTAAGCCATTTATCTCCCTCTTCCAAGTGATATTGTGGATTAGTATATTAGTGTTGTGTATAGATGCTGTCTTGGATGGCTGTCTGAATGATGTAGTTTTATGTGCCTCTGGGAATGCATATTATGTGACTACATGTAAATAGTGTTGCCTGTGTGAATGCATGTTGTAGATATTGTGACTTTGTAGTTTTGCATGGCCTTTGTTATCTTGTTCCTGGCCATTCTGTTCACCAATCAATGAACTTTGATAAAGATGTGTTGTATAGATATTGTCAAAGTATAAAGTATGTAAATGTATTTAAGTAAAAGAAAATTAGTCTTAATATTGTGTTGGAGAATCATAGATCTTTGATCTAGATCAATGAGTGGTTGAGTGCATCATCAACATGAATGGATTATTATTCGATTACTATGATTGGTATGATCTGGATCTGTATGCTTTTTGTGAAAAATGCTTTCTCTCTATGAACATATCTGTTTTTTAATGTATTGAATGTAAAAAAAAAAAAACGGTTTTGATGCCAAAAAGTACCATTATAAAATCATGTGTAAGTACACCAGAGAAATATTTGTGTCTTGCAAAATCTACACTTGCACTTTTTCTTGTTCCATCTTTTTTTTTTTTTTTTTTGAATCGGTATTGCCTCATTTGATTTATTTCTTGTTTCATATTACTAATTGTTAGAAAAGGCTTACATAAAACATTTACTTTGGTGTTAAGAAATGATGTTATTGTAATTAAAAGATAGATTACAATTTCAAGAAAAACCTTTTCATGCCAAGAGAGTTGGTATAGGTAACCACTGATTTAATGGTCTTAGCTAGAATGGAAAACATTAACAGTGACAGTCCTGTTACCACAGTATAAAATTTATGATTTGAAGTTATGGTGGGTATGCTAGCATCACCATCAACTCTGGGTACTGGGTTTTCAGAGGTTATGCCTTATTCAGACATGACTCATTAGACCCCTCAATAAAATGTTGTGGCAAAATCATGTGAAATGTGGAGAGTGTGCTTTGAATTTCTGGGTTTTTAAATAACTTACATGTAAATAAGTATACTGGTAGGGGGCCTTTGTATGAATGAGCCTCTGCTTTTTTAAGGCCAAATGTCTTTTATTTCGATGTGAAATTTAGAATGGTTTTATTTTTCCACAGCATTTTATGAGGGGTTAGCTGTGTCATGTATGAAAGAGGCTTGATATTGGAATGTACAACTGATAGTAATTCGCTCTTTGGAAAAGTGCCAAGATCTATGAGATGAGAAAGATTCCATGAAGAATATGAAATATATTTTAACTTGATTAAAATAACTTTCTCTGCAGACCACAATAGTTGAACCACTCATGCTTGTTTGACTGTATGTTTATAATATATAAAAGTGAATTAAGATATTTTTGTAATAATACATAAATAACTAATGATTGGAAATGAAAAAAATCAGAAGTATTAAATCATTTGACATTTTGAATAAGGGTTTTTTAGCCACACAAAGTACAATTATGATGTAATTTTCTTGCCATTAGAGACATACATACATGCAAGATATATTCTAAATCAGATAAAAATATATACTAGATTCAGAGATTCAAGCATGCAAGAAGTAATTTTCTCTGCCTAATATCTGTTAACACTCCAACTTGTTTATTGGAGAAACATGGGAGAATAACCAATGTTTACACCTGATCTGCTAAATGCATTTTAGCTTGCGCTAAAAATCATGTCAGCAGATATTGAATGGTGGCGATTGTAAATGTCATCCGAGGTAGGCACAGAAGGAAAAGGCCTTGCATTGTAGAGGGAGAAAAAAAATGTCCATATGGCAAGGAGAGAGATGCCAGATTTTATCATCTTTACATGATTTTCAGATCAAAGTATATGTTTTTCCATAAAAGTTCATTAAAAGTTCATTTCTTTTTTGAAAAAATGTACAATTCATTCTCTTGGCTCCTCAGCAGATATTCTATAAAACTGTACCATAATCATTTTTTGGTGAATTTTGGGACACCATATGAATGCAAAATGTATGGGTAGAAAGATTTGTACATTTTGCTTTTGGAATAGACTGAATTAAGAAGAAACATGAAAGGTATGATTTAAAGACTTTATCGAATGATAATTTCATTGAAAATGAGACAAAAGAGAACAAAAGGTCATCCGAGGTAGGCACAGAAGGAAAGGGCCTTGCATTGTAGAGGGAGAAAAAAAATGTCCATATGGCAAGGAGAGAGATGCCAGATTTTATCATCTTTACATGATTTTCAGATCAAAGTATATGTTTTTTGGTGAACTAGATAAACATCCTTCTGTATTTCCTTGACCCATTGATGGTGAATGGGAGGTGATCAGTGATCAATGTATTATTAGATAAAAAGGAGAAAACTCTTGTACTGTATAGAAATGATGCATAAAGACATGACAGATAAAGTGACGTCATCAAAATTTCGCTGGCAATATTCATACATGGATGTAGAACTAGAGTAGATAAAAGACCTGTATCATACAGATGGAAATGACCATAAAAAATTGAATCAATTATGACCAATTCATCCTTGTTATCTTCCGTATCAGTCAATCATATACATGTAATATGAAGTGAATCAAATAATCAGGTTTGATGGGCCAAAACCCTGATTCGGCAGGGCTTTCATCTAGACATGATCAGATGTACACTGTTGGGTTGCCACGGAAACGCAATCTACTACCACTTTCCCCGCTGGTCCCAGCGCATCGTCACCAAAGTAATCTGATCAAATTTGGCAGTCTTTGGAAAGTGAGATAAGCACTATGCCCAGTGATGCGGGGTGACATTAGATGTCTAATGCCAGCAACTTTATGAGGTGGCTGCCATCATGAAAACACAGAAGGCCCTTTCACTTGCACAGTGCTATTCTCTCATTTATTTCTGAGTTGTGTATATATGGGAATATGGCAAGTTTTTCTTGTAATACAAATGAGGCTGTAGGGTAGTATATTACAATGAGAATATCATTTGTGGAGCATGTTCATTGCCTATCATATTGACATAATTCCAGTGCGTTTTCAATTCTAAGACTTTCAGAGAAGAGGATGTCTAAATTCATTTTATTCCCAAAACAATTCATCTACAGAGACTATTAAGAGAATTGTAGTATTAGTATAATTTACACACATGGAGATTAGATGTGACCATACCTTTGAGAATTGTTTTAGTCATAAACAGAGATTAATCAGTGGCTCAAAGTTAGTTCATATAATATAATGTATCATTTGTATAAAGTAAGTTGCTAAAATTCTCCCCCAAACTGATGTGTTGATGTCCATGAGTTTTGATTCTTCAAGTTAGTGCATTCTATGATATGTTTTATGTTACAAGCAAGATACTTGTATGAAATTTCCAGTGTAATGAAAATTGGCAATGCTGGTAAATCTTTGTGAGTTTTATTTTCAAACATTTTTTCCATGTGATGTATTTAACCCAGGCAGTGTGTATTAACTTTCAGACATTTGTTAGTTTTATTGACAGTGTCTATCTTGTAGAAATCATCCTGTGTGAATAATATCATCTTAATTTTGCATAAGAATAACTTGACGTGAAGATATGCATGACTCAGTTGATTTCTAATAGCTTCTTTCACTTTCTTTTTCTTTACTAACATCTCTTGATGTTAACAGAGTTCTGGAGTATAGCCTGAATCTAGAGAATGTAAGCTTATCAGCGATCAGGACGATACGAGTGCTACGGCCCCTCCGGGCTATTAATAGGATACCAAGTAAGTCACATTCTCTTTTCAAGAGCTTATTTGAAATTGCTTCTTTTTATCAGCATAACAGGGGAAGCTTGTGATACATCACAGTACCATATCAATTTTGGTTTAGTACATGACTGAAGTCACTTCTTGCCGCTTTCTAAAATAGTCTTATCTGATGAAGACATATCAAGTGTGAACTTTAAAGTGGTTTGATCCTTTGTTTTATGGTAATTGTATTTGGCATTCCTGTCTGTAAATTGGGATGGAGTTCTGCCAAGAATTTCAAGGTTTTCAGTCAGTTGTAAGTGAGAGAGAATAAGAAACATGAGATACCCCTTGTTATACATAATCATGTTTGTATGCTAGTGGTTAGTGCAAGGCACTTTACAGAGCATCTTTCACATTTAGAGGAAAACGCAACTGCATGAGCAGAGCATTTTAAAAGCTGGTATATAGCATTGGTGAGGAAAGTGCAGAAATAGGTGAATCTTACATACATAAAAGATTTGAAATTAGAAAGGAAAATATGACCCCTTTTGATTTTTTCCATGAGAAACATCTGTTTTAAAGAAAATGGATGTAATTACCTGAATTGTCTGAAGATGTTATGGATGTACGGGTACATGTGCAATAAGGAAATATATCGTGCACCTAGTGTTTGATCTTTCCATCAATTTACACTGAATAGATTCAGTAACATAATATCATATGCCAAGTCGTACTTCAGGAATTGCACACGTTAGCTTATTGAATACTAAGCCTAAGAATAGAGAGGTTAGGATCCTTCTCAAGTAATTCCATATGAAAGTGAATCTGTCTACACCTGCTTCATCTGATATTCAGTGAAACTGAAAGGCAGGAAGTTTCATTCTTTTACATGGTTGCAAACATTTGCACAATCTCCTTTAGGGTAATGTCAATATCCTCCTCAGTATAGCCTTGAGAAATGATGATCAGATTATGTTAAGTAATATTGTATTGTTCATGCATTTCAATAGGCAATGCACTTGGGTAATATACATGACCCATAGTGGTTTTATGAAAATGCTTCAGATTCACAAAATAACTGGTCTCATGTCGCTGTACTGTATGTATAGTGTATATGACCCGTAGTGGTTTTGTGAAATGCTTCAGATTCACAAATAACTTGTCTCTTATGTCACTGTACTGTATGCGACAGGTGAGATGATAATTGGGAATCATATTCCCAGTAGGGTTACCTGACTGGGAATTCGGCTCGATAATGAATGATATATCGCTGATTGTATATCCTGTCATGAAATATTGGTGTCAGGAGTGGGATAAATAAATTTAATTTGGTGGTCATCATTTATTCAGAAGTCACCATTTATTTTGGTGGTCATCTTTTTATTTTGGAAGTGTTTCAGTCAGTTTGTTGAGAATAATTAAAACTAAAGGAATCAAGAAGCCCTTCCAACTGAAGTGAAAGACTGCTAGACAGTAATCTTCTGTGATTTTAGATTAACTATTTTTATTTTTATAAGATGCAGCTATGCAATCACAATCTTTCTGTCTAATAGTGAAATGTGATATATGTAAATGGGATCATATTAAATCAAATCTTTGTTTAAGATACTGACTTTGTGACAAGCATTCTTTATAGGGTTTTTATGAGGCTCTCCTCCAGGAGGAAAAAAAGAATGTTGGTTGACCATTCAGGCATATCTAGAACAGATTATTAGTGAGACCAGGAGAAATGCTTTGCTTTATTATACCAGCAAATCTAATATGACTGTGTTTGAATAGACACATTTATCTACGAACCAATCAAAATGTTAATTTCATGCCTCATTGTTTACTCTGGAAAATCACCCTGTCAGATCTTGCATAGTCCATTCCCCAGCCACTGAACTTCCTTGATCTATGATTCATTACCATGTGTAGTAGAATTTCATGTGCAAAACTTCCCAGTTATATCCTATCACAGGATGTGATTTTCGTGGCCAAGACATTATTCAAATTACTTATAAAGTTACTCATACCCACTACAAATTCTGCTTGGTAAATGCAATGTGTACTAATAAATTGTAAAACTATGTCTGCTTCTGAAATCAGTTTGCTAGTAATATAATACTTGATGCAGCATCTCCCGGTGGTAATGAATGACAGAATAAAGCATGACTATATGATATAAAGTCTGTACTGTACAGCTATATGTATATATATATGTACATGGTTATGAATATAATGAATTAGATTTGTAATTAGATTTGTAGATTTAGAGTTAAATATTTGTTTGATATACACTCATATATATACACATGTTCATTTACATATGCATTTTCCTTCTTTCTCTCTCTTTCCTTATCTCTTTTACTTCTTATATCCCTCTGCGCCTCAGAATAGTTAACTAGAACGATGGCGCATTACAAATGCTGTATTTATTATTATTATTATATGGTCAACATTTCTACTTGTCTTTAGAGTAAGATATGAAGACAGTATTGTGTTACATATGAATCTTTCTGTTACATACTATGGAAGTTTATTTCTATGTGTGTATGTATGTGAGAAAGAGTGGGAGAGGGGAGAGAGAGGGGGCGATAAAGAGAGAGGGATTTGTATACATGTAATTTATGATTTATAGATCTAGGCATGATTCTGATGAAGAGGAGTCAAGTATTTATAATATCTAAATTGTGTGGTTTTGCCTATAAATCGATATAATGAATAAGAGAATTATAGAAATAAATGATAAATGAATAAATATACATTGAGATAATTGGAGTGCTATTTGAGTGCTATATCTATTGGGATATATATATGTATATATATATATGTTTATTATGTGCTGTATAACTATTGATAAATATATCTATGCTTATGTAGCTCATTATGACTATATAATGAGCACTAGAATAGAAGCAGGTGCACATATTAGACCAGGCATGGGGGCAGGTAAGATATTTATCACGTCACTGCACCAATCCCATTCCTGGCAGCCGTCGCAGCACAATGGTTCAAGGGAGCAGAAAACATGACGAGCTCTGCACCGCCGCAAAATGAATATTACCCTGGACCGGCGCTACGGCGTGACGATGTAATGAGCATCGCTAATGATATGATTTCACCTGCCTTCCTGCCTAGCTGCTTCCTATCTAGCTTCTAACATGGCTTCTCTACATCATGTACCTCTTGTTCATGGTGCTTTTATGGAAGTAATATAGAGGGAAGGTGCCAGTGTGTTACCTTATAATGAAACATACCCACTCCCAAGATCATTTTCCATTCACTGAGCCCTTTCACCTGCTTCTAGACAATGTGTTATTCTTGCAAAGTACATTTTGATGTTATTTGTCACATAAGGTATAGGAGAGTATGTTATAGGTGATAGGACACAGATGCATTCATCGGAAAAGGCATGGTTCATTCATGAATACCATGTTACATGATCTACTTTCTGTGACAGAACAGACACTTAAAATAGTAGACTATGTTGTATGGGTTATGTTAAAACCACATCACTATTGTGAAATAGTTCTGTGGTATACCCTTTTGGTGAACATATATATAGTGAACATTGTATCCTCCCTTTTAATAATATCAGAATGGCAGGTGTCAATGCTAAGGTGAGATACTTATCAGACACCACTTCTAAATCTTTTAATACCCATAATTCGGGAAGCATTTGCTACAGCACCCTGTAATAAGAGAGATACATGTATTTATTTGGTCTATTACATGAATTTTATAAGCCAATAGTATTATCTCATGAAGATGTGAACGTAAAACCTCATAGGCTGAAAAAATATAAACATTGTCAAAATTTAAGATTTCTTTATTATTTGCATTCCTTTATTATTGCTCTTATTTGAGATGATAAATAATTAGCCTGAATTAAGGAGGAATTGGGCAGATTGGAGAGAGAATTATGTCACAGATCTACTCTGGATATGAAGCTGTTAGTGTTAAACCATGTTGTCACTTAATGACAGACTTTACAAGATGAAATGAGATCAAATGAAAGTTATATGCATGGTTGCAACAGCCTACGGCATTTAAGATATATGTTGATAAAGGCTGTCTCGTGCTGCATAATAGTATTCTTTTAAGAAAGATAACTGTAGTGTGATACAGCAAATCCGGCAAAAGAGCAAACAAACATACTGTTATCCAAATATCAGTCTTGGATTTTACTTTAGTGCTTTATTCATCTGTGATATCCTTCCTAACTCGGTATGGTCCATTGTGTAGTAGTATTGTCCATTAGTCAGTCAGGATCAGAGAATTAGGGTGCATTCAAATATGTTGTGGTTAAATTGCTGTGGCAAATTAAAAACTATTTTATGTTTTGAAAAAATGGCGTATACATGTAGGAATGTGAAGAGGTAACTGGTTGTAACAAATAACCATTTACAATGAGCACTGGATGATGCAGAATTGTAAAAAGCATTTTGTCATTTTATTTTGCCACAGTATGTTTTTAAAAGATGGCATGTCATTTCATATTATGAGGTTTTTCGGTGGTAAGAACCTACGGTCCTTGAAATGAGCACAGTACTTGACCTGAAAGAATGTTGTGTGTTCATAAGATGGATCTGAAGTGATATCAGAGTGTAATAGTCACCTTGGCTTGATCAGCACTGAGGGGTGAGAAGGGGTGCAAGAAGAGAGGAAGAGAGAGAGAGAGAGAGAGAGAGAGAGAGAGAGGAGGGTGAGTGGGGATAGCCAACGGAATTCAGTCGGTAGATGCATGTAGCTCTGAACATAAATGAAAAGTAAGGTGTGTTTGTAAGTTGTTGTGTTCGTAAGATGATGTATATTCATGAGATGGATCTCAAGTAGTATCATAGGGTAGTGGTCACTCTGGGGTATTTAACTTAATCTTAGCACGGTCCTTGACCTTGATCAACCCTCAGGGGTCGCAAGAAAGGCAGAGAGAGAGAGGGGGGAGGGGAGTGGGTTGAGTATCTGAGTGTCCAGCTGAAGGCAATAGACAAATAGCTTCCAGTATCAATGAAACCCTCCCCACCAACTCCTCTTCAGTTTGCAGTATTTGTTTTTTACTACAGCTGGTTACACTTGAAGGTGTTTAGATTGTAAAAAAAATGATTTTTATTTTACATAAGTATGTCTTCACACTGTACATTTGTTTTATGCATCATATGGGGTTTCTAAAGTGTGTTTGTCCAGCTCATGCACTTCATGAATTTTTAGAGGTTTCAAAATCTGTTCAAGTTATCCAGTTTAACTGAATGTTAGTACTTTTGTTTAGTTATTGTTCAATCATTGAAAGTGGACTATATGCTACATGCACTATTTGTTTTATGTATGTTTTATGGATTATATGTTTTAAGATGTGTATTGAACAGCTTCTTTTGATGACTTGAATGTGGTATGTACTAGATCAAAGATTTTCTAATTAAAGCTCGTGATTATTAGCAATTATCTTTCAGAAGTGGTGTACTCAATGTACAAGTGAATTTTTCTTTTTATCTCTGTGATGTCAGTGTCTTTTGCTGTGTGCTACAGTTTTTAAATAATTGTTAAATCTTTTTTCTTTTCTGCAGGTCTGCGTATTTTAGTCATGTTACTACTAGATACACTGCCCATGTTAGGGAATGTTCTCATGCTGTGTTTCTTCGTCTTCTTCATATTTGGGATCATTGGGGTTCAACTATGGAAGGGTCTTCTCAGGAACAGATGCTTCCTAGACCTCAACGCCACTGTAGGGAATGGGTAAGTCTTACAGAGAGATGGCACTTTTCATTCTCAAAAGAATTCTTTAAAGGCACATGCTTCAGCAGCAACAATTGCTTCCCATCAACTTTGTACACTAACTGAATCATACACTTCACCCAAGAACTAAACATTGCACCCAACCCTAAATGATCATTCTCATATTAAACCTCTGTGGCAAAGCCCTGTGGAATTTGTAGTGTTCACATATCACCAGTTAAACCATGCCACTTATAAAGAGATGCGCAGTATGCATCAGGCTAAGTTCATGCTCAATTCAAAGTTTTAGTGCAGGCAATTCTTGTGACATCATACTTCGGACTAGCTTTACAAGACTTTGATTGGTCCTGACTTTATTGCTGCCAGAAGGCACAAAAGATAATTTTTGCCTTGTCTGTTTAATTTTTTTCACTTCCTCAATATACTATTTGTTTACGAACAACCCCCCCCCCCCCAAAAAAAAAAATGAGGGTTCACCGTGTGGGTTTGCCTCTGTATTTGTGAACAAGCTTTTCTTCTAATTCTTACCTATAACCTGATGGGGACCCTCATCCCAACCTGTACATATTTGAGGAATCAAGAGCTTCGAGCAGACATTGCTGAAGCATATGATGAGGTGCCATTTGTTAATTGTTAGATATCAAATGGAAGACTAATTAATTGAGCTTAATTACTTTGAACCTAAAATCACTTCTTATTTTACTTATTGTGTAGATAATCCTGACACAGACTAGTAGGTTGGTCTCTTTTTATCATCTCTCATCTATGTTAATTTTGCAAAATTACAAGCCTTTAAGTTTTAAAGGTTTCCTGTAGCCACATCTGTTTTCTTTCTTTACTTGACTTTTGTGTGTCTTGTCATGCAAGTAACATGTACCGGTAATCAACCTTCTTAAGACACCGGTCTGTCCTGTCTGACATTGTCACTGACCCAGGAAACTAGGTCTTTACATCCAGATTTATAGGGCAAAGTTTTGCGCCTGGCTTGCCACTGTGTGAGATGGGAAGGCACGTCATGTTAACATGCTCAAACCAGCAGGGAGTTGTATACCAGTAGGGAAGTACGACGTAGATAGCTGACGAGCACTAGGAGTGGAATAGTGCGCACAGCTGCTATTTCCCCCAGTGCTCTATAGAAAGCTGTCATAATCCGAATCTGTTATTACATCAAAGCATGTACTGAAGCGTTAGGGTCTTGTGGGATTGCTGCTGTTATACGCATGCTTTGACGTAATATCTTCATCTTTCATAAGGCATCAAGAGACCTTGGTTTATTGTTGCATTTCTTTAGCTTCCTGCAAATGTAGTGAACACAGTGATAGAAAGATAGCAATGACCCAGTATATCATATCACCAATAAAAAAAAATGGAAACATCATCCCCAAAATGAGGATGTGGCACATTTCTAATGCAAAATCAACTTCGGGGCAGAAAACATCATTATTTGGGATGTAGTGTTTTGAACTTGAGGGATCTTCAAAATATTTCTTGGTTTGAGTAAAATACTGTAAAAGTGCCACTTCCCAAAATATTCCACGTTTAAAGTAAGTGAAAAGCTAAAGATAGGTACTAATCAGATACTATTGTTATGGGAAAACTTAAACATGCAGAACTTACATGTAAGAAGCCCCTGTCCAACTTCACTGACTAGGGCATACCGTTCTCATCATGTAGAGAATGTGAAGGACGTCTTAAAGGGAGTACCCAATGCTGAAACAATGTTGGTTCATTTAAAAGAGCATGATTTCATCAGCAGAAAATCTTCTGCCTAAATTTTTTTTAAAAGTCATGTTGCCAAGGAAACCCCCAAATGTGGTAAGATTTCGGGATATTTTTGACCCCTCAGCTGTGTCCCAGTTTCAACTGGGTACCCACTTTGACGTCAAAATGACGTCAAAGTGGTTACCTAGTCGCGCAATTCTAGCAAAATGTGCGCAAGGTTGTACAGTCTAGCGCGCAGCACAACTGCAATGCGCGAAGCTGGGTACCCACTTTTACGTCATACCTCATACTCAAATTTTTGGGTCAACTCTTGACTTTTTATGAGAAAATTAGCCAATATGCATTGATTTCGATTAAAAATCATCAAATTTTTAATGTTATTCTTCTTAGAATTCTATTCTCGATCATATATCAAATTTTTTTGGAACATTGTGTAATCACTTTAATCCATGCTTAATAGAAACAGTTGTTTGGGTGCACCAGCCCCCTGTACTACACAAGCAAGATAAATTAATCAGACTCATCCTAATGCGACAAGATCAAATCAGGCTTCCTATTGCCAATGTAAAACATGCTGAATTAAGGCTTGTCCAGCTAAAAACCTGTGGCAGTCTTCTATGTACTACATGAGTGGCAAGCGGTTATAGATGATAAAATTATGATATATGCATATGCACACACCTTTGTGTTTTAGGATTGAGAAAGTGTGATGTGCAGAACAACCCCTGTTGTATTTTTGTAGCAGTTTACTGCTGCAACAAGCCTTTATATGGATTTATTCTATGCCGCTATTCTCACAATCACAACCACTTTTGCATTTAGCAGTATCAAAATTTTTACCCCATTCCTCTGCCCATTTTAACATACAGTTTTTAAATTTTGTTGTGGCTTTTGTAATATACATGTAGATTGCAGTGTTAGTGTTACATAATAAGGCTTACCAAAGCATTATGTGGTTTCCTTTTAAGATTTCATTTTAGTTTAGTCATATTCATGTGACTGTAAAGAGCTTCAAAATGTGGAATGTGTGCATTAGTTTCCAGGTGATTACATGCCTACAGCAATATATGGCAGTGTCAAATTGCATTGACGTCAGGTCTACGCAAATATAGACTATACAAATTTAATTTGATCTTCCAAATCAAGTAATGACCTGGATGATATAAGGATGTTACCGGTAATATGAAAGAGCATGTACGGGGAAAATATGCTATGAACATGATTTTGTATGATGTTTAATGATTTTTTAAAAATTTATGAGATAGTTGATATGGATGATTGTGTTTGAAGTTGTGAAGAGCCTCTGAAGACACTCCCCCCCTCCATATGGGGGAGGGGGTGGAGGGTGTAGTATCGTAACTGTTCTTTTGTTATGATGTTTTTAAGGATACCATACCAGACGGTCGGTAATAAAAAGACAGAAACAGGAAAAACAGTGTTCGATCCAATTTGTTGTTTTGAGAATATTCAATCATTATATTGGCGACGAGTAGAGTGAGGATGAATCTCCCACAATTTGAACGATTTTCTGTGCATGATGAGCCGGCAACAGTTGGACAAAGATGGGCAAAATACGTCAAGAGACTGGATAATTTGTTCACGGCATTTGCTATTACCGATGCCAAGCAGCAACGAGCGCTTCTCCTCCACTATGCTGGACCGGAGGTTTCGGACATTTTTGACACGTTACCTGATACGGGTGAGTCCTATGAATCAGCCAAAAAAGCACTCGAAAAGCATTTCTGTCCATCAGTGAACATTGAGTATGAGCGTTTTGTGTTCAGGCAGTGTAGACAAATTGAAGATGAGACTGTTGATCACTATTGTCAGCGATTGCAAAAACTTGCTGTTTCGTGTGATTTTGCTGACAAGGATGGCGAAATTAAGTCGCAAATTATTCTTGGATGCCATTCACAAAAGCTACGCCGACATGCATTGCGAGAAACAATCTCGCTGGACAAACTCCTTAGTACAGCACGGGCTTATGAACAAGCAGATCGTCATGCTGCAGTGATCGAGGGTGCTGAAGCTACCGCTATGACCGTCCAAGCGGTTGGGGCTCGTAATCGTACACACCCAGTGCAACGTCAGCGACAGTCGCAACAACACCATACAGCAAAGACTGAGCACTCTACATGCCGCAACTGTGGAGGTGTGTTCCCACACCGACACAAGCCTTGTCCAGCCAAGGGCCAGACATGTCATGCCTGTGGGAAGCAAAATCATTTTGCCAAGTACTGTATGTCTAAAAACAAAGCTAAAGCTGCTACTGCTAAACACGTCCAAGCCAGTACCACTACCACCTGTGACATTGACCCTCAAACCAAGAGTTCAGGCCCAGAACCTCCAAGTACAGGTCAATATGAGCACTACCAGTTTCATGTCGAGGCACAATCACTACCTTATGTGCCTAAACCAACTGTAACTGTACATGTAAATGGCACCCCCATCAGTGCTGTCATCGATACAGGGGCGTCAGTCATGATGATGTCTCAGCGGACATTCGCACAGATCACGCCACAGCCACGTTTAGTTGTACATTCTGTTCCTATGTACGGCTATGGCAGTAAAACCCCCCTTGATGTTCAAGGTACCTTCACAGGGACAATAAGCTACAAGTCGTCGTCTGCTAACACTACAGTTTACGTTACCTCTCATGATGGTGATACGCTTCTGAACTTAGCAACAGCCACTGCCCTCAATCTCGTAGAACTCACATATGCCACATCATCAGCTTCGCCTGAGTCAGTCTATCCAGATCGTTTTACCGGCATAGGCAAACTGAACAACTATCGCTATCACATACAGGCAGACACATCTGTAACTCCTGTAGCTGTTCCACATCGTCGTATACCATTTCACATGCGTGACAAAGTGGTACAGGAGCTTGACCGGTTGTTGGAATGTGATATCATTGAAAAGGTGGAGAACACACCTACGCCATGGGTCTCGCCTATCACAGTCGTGCCCAAGCGGAATAGCGAGGCCATTCGCATCTGCGTTGATATGCGAAATGTCAACACCGCCATCAAGCGTGAACGTCACATCATTCCAACAGTTGATGATCTTATCGCATCTCTAAATGGGGCAACAACATTCAGCACGCTGGACTTAAATTCTGGGTATCATCAGATAGAGCTCGATGAAGAGTCGCGTCAGTACACAGTCTTTTCTACACATGTTGGGCTCTTTCGTTACAAGCGGCTCAATTTTGGTCTTTGTTCCGCGTCCGAGGTTTTCCAGCATGCAATACAGATAACCTTTCAGGACCTACCAGGTGTGCTGAACATCAGCGATGATCTTCTTGTCTTCGGTCGCGACCAAGCAGAACATGATACACGACTTCATGCTGTTATGCAGCGTCTACGCTCAGTGAACTTGACGCTAAACCCTGCTAAGTGTGTCTTCAGCACAGATCGCGTAGTGTACTTCGGGCATGTCTTCACAGCCAACGGCATCAGTCCTGATCCGCGTAAGGTGGATGCAATCAACGCTGTTGCAGAGCCACAAAACGTCTCAGAGATGCGCAGTTTCTTAGGCATGGTGACATACTGTGCTCGTTTCATTCCTGACCTCGCATCCATCTCTGCTCCTCTCAGACAACTCACAAAAGCTGACGTGCCATGGACATGGGGACCATCTCAAACATCAGCATTCAGTCGCATCAAGGAGCTAGTCTCCCAACACTGTACTATGGGATATTTCAACCCAGCAAACCCCTCAGAGGTTATCGTCGATGCAGGCCCTCTTGGTCTTGGGGCAATTTTGGTCCAGCATGACTCGCGCACGCAGTCAGTCATCCCTATCGCGTTAGCTAGCCGGTCATTGACACCTGTAGAACAGCGATATTCGCAAACCGAAAGGGAGGCATTGGCCATCACATGGGCTGTCAGGCACTTTCATATCTATCTGTATGGTGGATCATTTGTTGTAACCACAGATCACAAGCCACTGTTATCAATGTGCAATAACGCCCACTCCAAGCCGCCGATCCGCATAGAACGCTGGTTACTGCGGCTACAAGCGTACGACTTCCAGGTACAATACCACCCTGGAAAATTGAACCCAGCAGACTACATGTCACGCCACCCGCGTATCGCGGAGAGCGCAGGATCATCAGCAGAAGAAGAAATCGCAGAACAGCAGGTCTCCTTCATTGCAGCAAACGCGATTCCAAAGATAGTCACGCATGAGGATATAGTATCTGCAACAAGCACTGATGATGTTCTTCAAAACTGTATGCGTGTTATCCAGGAGGATAGCTGGAGTGATCTTCTAGCAGCTGCAGATGCATCATTGCAGAGCGCCGTCCTCCGTTACGTTTTCGTGATTTTGTACCATGACTAAGTATACATTCCAATCAAAAGTAACATAACGCTTACCTGATAATGCGAAAAAAAAACAAGAAAATTGATAAGAAGACAACAGTGCATTTTAATGCATATTCCATTTGTTTCTTTTGATAATTTTTGAAAGTGTCTAAGAATGGCAGACACATAACGAGTTTTGTTAATTGCCTTCACACATTTTTGTACAAATGTTATAATTGGCAGTATATTGTCTGAAGAGTTATGCAGCTCTCTGAGTTGATGTTAAGATGAGTATAAAACAACCATACAAGCTTCCTTGTTTTATTATTCAAAGTTATTGTACCCTCTGGATATTAGTTCACTCATGTGATGACGATAAACCATTCTTCATATTGTACAACACATTTTTAAAGGAGTACTCATATTCTGTTGTTTTACCTGTAAACTGATAATATGCTAACCAGTTTAATATTTACAGTGCCCACATTTTAAGGGTTACTTTTCAAAATTCAAAATGACACAGAATTGTATTTGTGTTTTGCAAGTAGACAGGGTGACAAATATCTGTGTAGAATAATTTTGACCATTTTTCTTTTCTTCTTAGCTTTGTGTACAAAAAAAAAAAAAAAAAAAAAAAAATTGTATTATGTATTGTTATTGAGATGTAAAGGTAGAAAACACAGCTCAGTAAACCAAAAGAAGTTAAAAACAAAACAAAACAAAACAAGTTGAATGTTTTGATCAGTAATCTTGGTTTATTTCAAAAGTGATTTGATGTTTATAAAAAAAAAAAATTGTGTTTTGGCCATTGAACATGGTAAGAGCAGTATAGCAGTTAAGGAGTCCATTATAACATTCAGTAACTCCTCAGTTACACTGTACATTTGTATTTACAATGTTTAAAGGCTTAACATTCAATCCAAGGTGAGGAGGATTGTAGTATCGTAAGTGTTCTTTTGTTATGATGTTTTTAAGGATACCATACCAGACGGTCGGTAATAAAAAGACAGAAACAGGAAAAACAGTGTTCGATCCAATTTGTTGTTTTGAGAATATTCAATCATTATAGAGGGGGATTTGATTGCTTTATATACCAGGTGTCCCAGAAAAAGCGGAATGGCGGATTTTCAGTACTTTACTTTCAGAAAGTAGATAATCTTTTTACTTTAGTAGGTAAAGCATCTTCTACCAAAGAGAGTGATACCGAGATCATTAAATTTGGTGAAGTAATTTTGATTCTATGCCCGTTTCTTAAAAGTAATTTTCGAATTTCACATGTTTTTCGTGACAGTGGAGAGCAGAATTGTGTTGGGAATGGTCTTTCATATGGCATTTGTATGGCACGTTTTGTTGCTGACATGCATCTGTGGACTTCCCTCAAACATCGTATTGTGAAAGGCCATCCCGACACAAATTTACTCTCATCAGTCGCCAAAAATTTGAAAATGACTACATTTTAAGAAATGGGCATAGAATACAAATTACTACACCAAATACAATGATCTTGGTATCATTTTCTTAGGTAGACAATGCTTTACCCACTGATGTAAAAAGATTATCTACTTTTTGAAGGTTAAGTACTGAAAATCCACTGTTCCGCTTTTTCTGGGACACCCAGTTTAACTTACATGCCCGTTTAGTTGACGTGATAAAGGTATTCTAGATTTCTATTGAAATTTGCGGATATTAATACCTGATCATGAGAAAGTATTGATTGTAACTGATTAGGTTGATGATGATAATGGTGATGTTAACCAGGATGTTGATGGTGATGATGATGTTGATGTTGATGAGAAGTAACTATAATTGCATCTCTATTTTATCTTTCTCACAGGTATCCCAATCTTACTGAATTTTACACTGAAGATGAGCCATGGACAGACTATGTGTGTAGCCTGCCCTCTGACAAGGGTATGAGACAATGTACGGAGAGTAAACCTCTCTATAGCATAGATGGAGTGTTATGCAATGGATCTGCTATACCAGATGAAGTGAACAGTTATGTAACAAACTCATCGGAATGCGTCAATTGGAATCAGTACTATACAAAGTGTGCCACTAGTGATGAAAACCCATTTTTAAATTCAATATCATTTGACAATATACTCTACGCATGGATCGCCATATTCCAGGTAATATACTTTTTATTACTCTTTCTTTGCTTTACAGGGCAGATTTTACTTATGCATGAACAGTGAATGCTAAATTTATTTTAAACTTTCTATTAAGGCACAAAACCTGACACTTTTTAGAACCAGACAAGAAAGAACATACTTACGATAAAGATGACAGAAACTCTACCCATGAAATAATGAGGACTAATTTTTTGTGCATTCTTGATTTTTCCATGGATGATGAGAATTTTGTCTATTAAAGGAGTGCCAAATTTCTAAAATCATCAAAATTTTCCAACTTCTATTTTAGCTGTTCAAAATAGATTTGAGAGAATCTTTCAACAAGGTAATTAGTGCAAAAATTCATACTGTAAAGATATCCACATAACTTGAACTCATTAAAAATGTTTACATGCTTATATTATGTGACCAAGATAGGTAACAATTCTCATCTCAACAGGTGCAGTGGATGTGGAGAGGCTGAATTCTGTTTTATGTATTTTTCTCTACCTGTTAACAAAATTTATTCTTTCTCTTGTAAAGCAGTGCCTTGAAAATGAAATATCAACTTCTATTTTGTGGTATGAATTCATTTCAGTGCTACCCAATGTATTTCCTCCACTTGTGTATGATTAAATTATCTTGTTTGTTCTTTTCATCCATATGAGATGGATTGCAGATTTAATATGATTTTGATGAGAATGATTGATTGATGTGAATTCTTATTTCCTGATGTCTGTTAGTGTGTTTGAATGATATTTGCATGGCAGTATTCTGAGAAATGACAGATCAATGACCCTAGGATCAAGGCAGTCTTTAATTCTGTGTATCGTGATGGTTGTGATGTATCATGAACTCATGTTAAGAAATGTGTGCTGTGAGGTTGTTATCTGCCTTCCTTTAATCAACACCAAAATCATTAAGCATGAATACGGAGACATTATGAGACATTGATTTATAGAGTTTTAACTTCATACAATGACATACCTAGAAGGGTTAAGTTCTATGTCTGAGCAGACATTGAGGATCATTAGACCTGACAGAAGCATATCCGTGATGTTCCTTAACTCATTCGTGTCAAAGGGTCCACATTGAGTGTTTGTGGCCAAATAACTTTTGATGCAGAGCCCTGAATATCATGTCAAATACATGAACAGATAGATTCTGCACATACCTTGCCCATTAGGGCAAAAAGGAAATTACTAATATCTTTAAATTGGCAGCACAAAAGCAAGTTCTGTATCACTTTATTTCTATGCAAATTAACAACTTTTTAAGTTCTCAGCATACTTTTCTGTCAATTCATATTTATTTCAGATTCATGAATTTTCATAAGAAAAAAGCAGCAATGAAAAAAAAAATTCTTGTGTTGCCAATTTCAAGAAGAAAGGCTTCAAATAATTCCTGCCATAAAGGGGTTAACAATTATACCTCTCATCACCATCATAAGCACATGAGATAGTGCTAGATAGATGACACTCCAAACGAGATATTATCGATGAGGGTCTCATGTCAAAAGATATCAATAATGATCCTTAATAATTCTGAATACTCATCACTCGCTAAGCCAATGAATCTCCCTTAGCTGTATGAGGCAAACAAAATCTTTCACGTACTAACCATGATCTCCAATTAAAAGTCATATCTATTAACTCTATATTCTTTGCAGACTGAAACCTTCAACGGTCACATTGTTTTGAGTGCACATGTTGGGTAAATCAGTATGTGTTACGGAAGTCAACTATGGCAGTCTGATATTTGTTTGATTGGTTAACCAAATCACACAAAGAGTTGTAAGCATATAAGGAAACTTTATAATGCCCTATTTCATTTTGATTAAAGTGATTAAAATACCAATAAGTGCATCCGGTGTTAAGGTTAAATGCACTGTGGGTAGGTTAACTTCACTGTGATCCCTGAAATATATGTGCTTTATATATTCCCACTTTTGAATGGGCCTATTTTGATTACGCAAATATTAAATCCCTCCTTGAAACAGTTTTTTTTGTGATTCTTCCATTTTTAGAGAAATTTTGTATTCATTTTGATTACAGAATTATTGTAGATATGATACAGAGTCAGCCCTAGGCTTATTTGTTTATTTTGTAGTAGAGGATTTAAATTTGTGAGTTAATTAAGAGTTAATATCTGAAAAAAAAGTTTCAGAAAAAAGATAACTATACTGAGGGAGGCCTTGAAGAGTTGAAATGAAAATTGGAAATCAGGACCGAGGTTTCAAGCAGCAGAATATGTGGAGAAAGGTTGGGAGGGGGGGGGGGGGGGGGGTATGAAGTGGAGTTAAAAGAAAGAACCAATGGGAATCTTTAAATGCAAACTAAGCATGCACACGACAAGATGCTTTGACTCTAAGCTAATAAGCTGTATTTGATTAGTGCAGGGTTCTTCCGTCTTGTCTCATAGAAATTGGATGTTAGCACTGTGAGGAGCATGCATGCATGCACTCTTACAGACTACATAGGAACATTCATGAGACAGATGATACATGATACATGCCTCTAGCATACATAAGATATTCACACAGTATGATAGGGGTAGGGCAGTTCAACTACATATGAAGCGAGTATGTGGGACGAATGTCAAGACATTTCAGTTTTTTGATGAGGATTCATAAAAATTTCATAAAAATTCATATTGTTTCTACTTTATCCTGAAATAGTAGATTAAATTATTATATATCTGATTGTTTTATATCACAAACGCTATAATTTATTATTTGCATTGTATATGTTGACTTTCACTTGAAAATGATTTATTATATAGATGACACAGAATTGCTGGTAAGTAAATGAACAATTAATACATGAAATACAATACATTTCATTTGGGTTTTATGGTTAAACAGAGACAATGCAAAACATGGTTCGGTGTTAGCAAAAAAAAAAAAAGGTTTCCTAAGTATTGAATGGTATACAATCCATGTTTGAGCAAATACAAAAAATGATTTACCCTGCAACGGAGTGATGTTAAAGTCCAGTCGCCAAGGAAACATTAGATGATGAAAAGTAAGGATTGAGTAATTTGTCGCAGTAGCGCAGAAATGCCCTTAAGCAATGCGAATGTGCAAAAATGTGTTCTCTCATTAATCGATGGAAGAAGCAAATTTGCCTGAAAATGCTTCATTATTTCTTCAAAACTTATCCATACGGAAGGTAACATTTTGAAACTCAAAACAATCGTCAGAGTGTCAGAACTTGATTTTCATTGAAAAAAGGTTTAACCCATTGAGCACTTTTTGATTTTGGTATTTATTTTCCATGGACCCAAGCCTGAGTTATCTTAGGCATGGTATTCAACAGGTTAAATTGTGTCATATTTGTTAAGGGCTTTTCTGTGCACAGTACATTTATGGGCATTTTTGCACTGATGTGATGAATTTAGGAATGAAATACAATCTTGTCGATGTGCATTTGATTGCATGTTAAAGTAAAACAATTAAAACATAGATTAGTGTGGAGCCTGATGGAATAACACTGGAAACTAGTGTGTTGAGAGACCTGAGAGGATAAGAAAACGCGGTTTGTTTATTGAATGATGCTGCGCTGCAGTCTAGAGGTGTTTCTATTCCAAACATGAGACAATACACAACATGTCGTCTCATGTAATTGAATGATAACATAGGGAGCTTGTCACACAAATACTGACAGAGCAGACTGAAAGCAGAAAGGATAGGATATGATTTCATGGAAGACAGGAAAAGGGATGTGGGGAAGTGGAAATTAAGAGATTGATGAATATTTACAGTTGTTTGCCCCCATGTCTAGTTGCAGTATGCAGTGGCTTGGCATAGGTTCAGCTGTGGGGGGGGGGGGGGAGGGAGAAGTGGACCGATCTTTCTTTGTAGATGAAATGTGAATTAACACAGCCATTGATTAGACAAGGTTGTGCAATGGTTGTTAATCATTTCTTTACATGTTTTTGCTTTTTTTAATTTCTCTTTATCTCTTTTTCTACCATTCACTTGGCGAGGCTTTTATGCCCTGTACCCCCATAGCTACAGGTATAATATTTCTTATGAAAGTACAAAAAGATTTAAGGACAAAGCATGATTAAAGCACAAAGCATGATTAGAGCAGGAAAAAACTGAAGTGCATACTTTATTAAGAAAATTCACATGCTTAGTAATAGTAGTAGCTGTGGTATTGAGTATGATTATCATATCATTAAGATTAATTTTAGTTTGGTAACTTAACAAAGTGTGAAAGACGTGTTCGGAACGCAACCCATACAGACGACAATATACATTTTGTGTTCTTTACACATCTTTTCACACCACTACGTCTTGCTAAGCTTCTCTATATAAACCCATTGCCTCTGGGTACGGGGGGGGGGGGGGGGGGGGGGGGGGTGTCCTTTCTTGAATCCATAGGAAATAAGAATTCATTTGTCAACAGGTTGATTGTGGTAGCATTGCTGAGGATATTGCAATCATTGTTGTATGAATAATTGGTCTGATAAAATGCTATTGCATCAGTAATAAGGAGATGACAAAATAAAGAAATTTTTCATATTTACTGAATGGTGAAATTGAATATATATCATCCCTGCCATTCATGACATATTGATGATAAGAATACAAATCACTTATAAAAGGATGGGAATACGATATTTTGAGCTATAGGAACAACTGATAAATTTCTGACTTCTAGAATTACATTGTCCTTACTCCCAGCAGACATGGCATATTGACAGATTGTAAGCTAATAGCAGTCTGTCTTTAAGTATTGATCAGAACACATTTTAGACAAAGCTGTTTCCTGGAAAACTGTAACCTTCAGACATGGCTGCAAGGTAAAGGAAGCACAAAGTGTCCAAAGTTCTGCTAGTCCTTCTTACACCCTCTGGGAGTACTTAAGATGCATGCATGTGAGTATAGTCTAGACCGATAAGTACAGGGTGTTATGCAGGCAGCGCATCGGTAATTTGATAACACCGGCCGTTTGCTCTTCCTCTCCCTCCGTCCAAGTTGCCTGCATAATGAGGGAACATTCGTGTGGAAGCATTGACGTAATCTGTGCATCGGCTGAACATTATTGTCTCCAAGGAGAGTGAAGAAAAGAGATGGAAAGAATGCATGAGTGAGGTATATGAAAAAGGACAAGAAAATCCTTAAGTCATTGGCTACTGGAACCGGATTGCCCCTGTATAAATAAGAATGAAAGAATTCAGTAGTCAACAGGTTAATATCATGAAACTTTCTTATGAATTGTTTTAAGTTGAACGTTAGAAAATGCTATATCCATATGGTAAGTTTATTCTTGGAAACAGCCATTTTTTGGTACCTAAATGTATTTTACAAGAAGTGTATCTTATTTCTGCTTAACCTGTTGACTACTGAATTCTCTCGTTCCCATAGACTTAATGCAGAGGCCAACTGATTGCACTAGGGAATGGGTTAAGAGATGAAGCTGTGTGACTTGTCTAGACTAAGGTGGTACTTGTCTAGACATACAGTTATTTCTTTGATATCATGATTGCAATGCAGTGCCATCATGATAGTTCATCAACATTACTCATCTTTTCTTATCTCAGCTGCACACCTATGACACCCCGTAATGATCATTAGTCCAATTTATTGTCTCGCCCACCGGAGGTGAAGGCGAGACTAAGGGATCCAAATGTCGTCCGTCCGTCGTCCGTCCGTCGTCCGTCCGTCGTCCGTCCGTCGTCCGTCCGTCCGTCCGTCACAAACGTTATGAAAGATAACTTGGCAACCGTGACTCACTTTTCAACCAAACTTGGGTTGTAGATGCACTAGGGGGACCTGCATGTTATGGTCCAGTCAGAGGTCACATGGTAAGGTCAAAGGTCATTTCAGGTCAAATGTTAAAGTTTACGTGCAAGACTCTCTTATGACACAAAACTCTGCAACCGTGACTCACATTTCAACCAAACTTGGGTTGTAGATGCCCTAAGCGGACCTGCATGTTATGCTCTAGTCAGAGGTCACATGGTAAGGTCAAAGGTCATTTTAGGTCAAACGTTAAAATTTACGTGCAAGACTCTCTTATGACACAAAACTCTGCAACTGTGTGACACTGTTCAATCAAACTTGGGTTGTAGATGCACTAAGGGGACCTGCATCTTATTGTCCAGTCAGAGGTCACATGGTAAGGTCAAAGGTCATTTCAGGTCAAATGTTAAAGTTGACGTGCAAGACTCTCTTATCACACATAACTTTGCAACCGTCACTCACTTTTCAACCAAACTTGGGTTGTCGATGCACTAAGGGGACCTGCATGTTATGGTCCAGTCATAGGTCACATGGTAAGGTCAAAGGTCATTTCAGGTCAAAC
Source organism: Echinometra lucunter (assembly GCA_029962745.1). NCBI lineage: Eukaryota > Metazoa > Echinodermata > Echinoidea > Camarodonta > Echinometridae > Echinometra > Echinometra lucunter. The sequence continues at coordinate 2,256,017 of CM057155.1, forward strand.
GTTGAAGTTTACGTGCAAGACTCTCTTATGACACAAAACTCTGCAACCGTGTGACACTTATCTATCAAACTTGGGTTGTAGATGCACTAAGGGGACCTGCATGTTATCGTCCAGTCAGAGGTCACATGGTCAGGTCAAAGGTCATTACAGGTCAAACGTTGAACGGTTAAAGTTTACGTGCAAGACTCTCTTATGACACAAAACTTTGCAACCGTGTCACACTTTTCAGTCAAACTTGGGTTGCAGATCACTAAGGGGAAGTGCATGTTATCATTCTGTTGGACTTCACATGATAAGGTGAAAGGTCATTGGAGGTCATATGTTACAGATGTTTTCAAATTCTTGAATTTGCTTTTCCTCTGTCATTTCTTGTCCAGTGTTGAATCTGATTGCTCAACTGATAATCATAGGTGACGCTTCTGAACTTGTACACAGATATTGTGTAAACATTCGTAATGTAGAATTATGTAAAGATACAGTTCTGTTGTGTGCCATCACAGATCGCGATATTTCTAGTTATTTTCACAAGTGGGCGAGACACAACATCGCAAACGCCTTGTTTCTTTCTCAGGAGTCTAAATCACCCTGAACCCATTTGTATGCAGTGTGTGTACTTTTTAGGTTTGGGCCCAAAACTTTCGTCGCCGAGTCCTAAAAACCAAAGAACATACATGAGCTAAAAGAACAAAAAATTTTTACACACACAGTGCCTATTTTTGTCGCATCAGTAATTGTAGTTTGATGCTGAAATTTTTTAGAAGGAATGATAAGCACTAAATCCTTAAATTGGCAACATGATGGAAAATCAAAAATCACTGTTTTTCCATGCAAATTGAACATACAATTTAACAAACCTTCTGTCAATTTATATTCCTTACAGATCCATGACTTTTAATACAAAAAATGTAGTAATAGAAGGGGAAAATTACTTGTGTTGCCAAAGAAAAACTAATGAAATTAGGCTTTGAATGATTCCTGTTATGAATGGGTAAATAATTGTTTCTTTAGCACTTGCCTCAAATTGGCACCTCTGACTGAATGCTATGTTGGCAAGGAGAAATATGGAAAATATGCAGGAAATCGATAGCAGGTTGAAAAATGGGACAAATATTCAGAGTTGCCTACATGCATGTTTATCAGCTGTAAGGAAACAAGTTTTGCTCATTATTGACTTGGAAAATGAGGAAATTCCAACCAGGGAAAAGGATCAGGTTTCATACATTCAGTCTTAGAATGCGCTAAAGGAAATGTTGAATTTTGATTGAGAAATTCCAGAATTAGGGGTATTAGATTTACAAAAAATATCTCCATATTCATCTACCATATTTACGAAACCGTGAAAAGAACTATGTCGGATTGTGTGAAATTGCTTCCTTTTGTTTGTTAGGAGGTAGGAAATACTTGAAGCAATTGAATAACATAAGAAAACAAGTTAGAATAGGGAGGGGGAAAGGTTGAAGGATGAACAAAAGAAGATGTTTTGAAAAATGGGCTGGGGAAAATCAGAGCATGAAAATTCATGAGTCGCAGTATTAGCAAGGCCTTTCCCACCTAACTGAACATTATATGTGAGTCCCTTAAGTCAACCCCTAGACAGGAAATTGAATTCTGAAAGCAGCTTCCACAGGGCTAGAGAGGTAATGGGGAATTATAGGAGATGAAGGGGTAAAAAATAATAAAACAGAAAGGGTAAGGAAAAAAGGGGTAATGAATTCAAACCAATAATGTGGTGAAGCCTAGTGAAGACACTTTGGAGGGGAACCTTAAATGATTGAGGAAAGATGGATACAGGGATGTCATGTGGATGAGACAAAATAGACATAGCAGAAGGATGGTAACCTTAGGAGATGGGAGGGGGTAAGGGATAATAGATTCAACCTTAATCTGATGAAGCCCAAAGCAGACAGTTGTGGCTGTGGAATCTTGAAGCATTGAGAGAAAAGGGGGCATATAGGTGTAATGAATATCACCACTCTTTAGTAGAAAACCAAGTAGATACAGAGGGGTTCATACTTTAAAAGATGGAAAGATAAAGAATGAAGGGTAATGAATTCAACCTCTGGTCTCTACATCATGATCACAATGTGGTTGCATCCAAAACACTACCAAAGCCAATATCTCTCTATCCCTAAAGGTTCTTGATCCATATTTGTCTGCACTGGACTTTACCACATTATGCAGAAAATCATTACCCCTTATTTATATTCCTTACACCCATCATCTCCATTTGTTTCCTACTCCTGTGTACCCTCTTCAGTCTCTACCAGAATGTGGCTCCATGAATTACAACCCTGTTTCCCTATTCTCTGTAAGCCTCAAAATTCCATGTTTGTTAATGTCTGCACTACGTCTCATCAATTAAGCTAAATATTTTACTTACATCAAAAACTGACTAAACTACTTAAAATTCTAATTTGATTTTGGTATAAAGGGTGAATGTTAAATAAATTCAAGCATTATGTGGTGATTGGTTAACGATAGGTAACTTGCATTGAGTGGTGAGCAGTTGAGGGTTGGAATGAATTCAACCACTTTGTGGTGAAGAAGAGTTCAAAATAGGTGACTTGTAGAAAGATGGAGAGACAAGGGACAGAGGGGTTTCTGAATTCTACCTCTCTGTTGTGATGACTGCATTAAACATGGGATTGAGGAACCTTTTAACTATATGTTTGATACTGTTTTTAGACTGTTTAAGAAGGCTGCCAAAAGTAGGAAAATAGTTTGAGTTGGACAGATGGAGCAAGATAAAATCAATGTGAAACAAAGTTTTGAAGTGAAAATAACAAACAGTAATAACATTCTGCTGAAGGCATAGATTGTATTGAAGCGAGATGGAGAGATGTGGAGACATAATTTAGTAATGGATTTGCTATTTGTCGGATTAGATATCAAAAGCTTTCTCTTATTAGACATTAACCTCAGAGGATATTTTGATGATGGATAGGAAGATTTCATGACTTAAAATCAAAGGGATATGTACAAGAATCGAACCTGGTTACTCAAGAGGCCAGAAACTTTCGTTGGGCTCAAGCACCTGACTGAATGTACTTGAAGTACATTATAAACAACAAAGACAATCTAGGCATATCATATCACATAAAGAATCATTCAGTGCATGTAACAAAAAAGAACAGGGAAAAGTGGAGAAGTAAAGAAAGGGGAAAATGAAGCAAAAATGTTAACTTTCAAATATTCAAATATAGTGTCCAACATAATTATAAACAAGCCATCCAAGAGGGTCATTTGAGGGAGATATATATATATATATATATATGATGTAAAAATACAAGGAAAATCAGGAAAAACTAGAGAAAGGAAGGGACATTGAACGAGAGAAAAGAGAGAAAGGGGTTGAAAGGAGGTGCAAGTTAATGGCAAGAAGGACAGAGGGAGTGGGAGAGAGAAAGGAAAGGGAAAGGTGGGTACATCATAATATGATAAACGGAAGGGTTTCTATAGAGACCAATCCCCTATATTCCCATCATCATCAGCACCTTTCCACCTACCACCTCGTCAGACTGAGGCTTGGTTAGACAGAAACAGGGCACATAGGCCCTCAGGGCAAACACATGCACGTCTGGCTCCGGCCATCGCTAAGAATGGAGCATCCTTTTATTAGCTTACATTCCTTCACTACTCTAAACCAATGTATTATCAATCAAAGCACTTTCTAGTCCGGGATGGCATTGTCTCCAAGGTGTATTTATATCTATAAGGCACCCAGCCAAATCTTACTTTGAGGATGGGGGATACTGAACACACTCATGTGACACTCATGAGTTGATTTGGATTTGCTGTTCCAGTATTTCCATTTCAATTTTAATTGATTAATTTCATAAAATACAAAGGCATATAAGTACAGTAAAATTGCAGTTAGGGAATTGCTTAATACAGCCAAAGGCTTGCAAAGACAGCAATTCCCCTTACAAACAGTACATCAAAGAACATTTTACAAATTTAGTGAAATTTATACATATATATATATATATATCAAAAGCACAACAAGAAACAGAAGGAGAAGGAGAGGCTTGCAAAGATATATATATATATCAAAAGCAAAACAAGAAACAGAAGGAGAAGCAAAACTTTAAAAAAAAAAAAGAACAAAACAAAAACAATATGTGTCTGTGATTAGGGGAAGGTGGATAAATCTTTGTGAAACTTCGCAGTTGTAAGTGAAAGAGCATTTTGTTTGTGACTGTAAAAGGGTGTGGTGTAATTTCTTAATTATAGTGATATTTGTTTTCAGAAGAGCCTTCTCTCTCATGATTGAAATCATAAATGTATCTCTTTTTTGTTTTTGATTTATAGATCATCCAAGTGTATAGGTGTCATCTTAGACAATACTGGCTTAACCTATTTGCTTGCTGAGGATATGGTGCACTAATAAGTGTTTTGTTTTTGTGTGTGAATTATTTAAGCTCATGAAGAAAAGAGATTAAAAGATTTTAAAAAGACTAAAACATTTATTTTGTTCTGTGAGTGTGCGTACGGATATTCCTGTGTTTGTACCAATAAGAGTGAAGCATTTGCCTACAAAAGTCTCAAGTTATATGATATTTACAATTGACACAGATTTTTTCCAAAAACATAAGCATATTTTGTTATTACTTACTTCGATGATTATGTGTGTATATCACTCCATATCTTTTTATTCACTTAGTGCCCTGTTTTTAAATCATATTTCTGAGTAAGCATTTAATCATCCTAGGCTTTAATCTACATCACTGGAAAATAATACATAATCACATGCAGGGGAAATTAATTCATATACCCTATTAAAGGAGTATTTGAAAGAATAATTCCTCATATCTCCCTATGGATTTGTGAGTGTGATTCACTCTGATTGAAAGCTGGAGTGTGTGAGTCCCTCCAATCCTCTCTTAATCGTGTATTTATATCCCAGCATTCATCGCGTCTTCATAACCTTGTCTCAGTAGCATGCCAGCTGTAATGCCGAGCAGCAAGAAAAACCGATGTTGTGACTCAACTGCTCCGCTCTGTCATTGTATCAAGCATGGCCTATGAGATACGTGTATTGTGGGCTGGCTTATTGGCTGAATTTTTTTCCTTATTTAAAATGATGCTTATTTTCGAAGTATAGATCAATTTTTACCTGAAAGTTTTCAACATTTTCCTTGTTTTTTTTTAAATTACCAAATATCATGTATTATGTACAATCATAACTTAGAAGTATATTATTCTGTTATGTATATCATTATTGCAAATACAGCTACTTGTATGTGGGCCTGTTTATAGCAATTAATGCAATGAAAGCTTCACATATACCAGACTATATATATATATACTTGGTGTTGCTTTTTAGCACTGTAGTATTAATGAAACCCTGTCCAGTAGAACACATTCTATGTAATCAAGTGGAATGATTCCTGACTTACTTAATATCCCAACATATTATACAGAAGCACCTATTTTCTAAATCCTTCCCAGAATCCTTTGCACCAGAGCACCAAGACCAATTCTTTCCTTCCCTGATCTCACTTATCAATCCTTGTCTATTCTTCAAGATACCAGTATCTCTCATGATGAATGAATTCCTTTCTAACAATTTCTCTTCTTTCTAAACCCTCTTTGAAAACCTTGATCTCCTGACCTTTGACCTTTGACCTTGGGCTCTCTGATATTCTCTATCTGTGATGTCCTCCTCCCACTCCTTTGCACTATGTAGGTAATCACTTTAGAAGGCTGGGTTGATATCCAGTATCACTTGCAGGATGTCTACTCTCCTTGGGTCTGGATCTATTATGTGTTTTTGATCATTGTAAGTATATGCATCCCACCGCTGACACCTATAAGTATGGCATCAGGTTACCACTCAAATTATGTAACCCTGTAACACAAACTCCTCCACCTACCTCTGCAGTTAATCATGTTCTTGTTATTTGCTTGCTATAATTGCTTGCTACCCATGTATACAGCAAGTCTTACCAGTCAATAATCCAAACCTCATGCACTTTCCGAAAAACTCTTCTTCAAAATATATCATCCTTGTTGCATTTCATTTCATGTATATTGCATAAAATAATGAGCATTATGTTTCATTTTACAAATGACTATCTGTGTGGCTGCATGGTATCATTGCTATTTATTGCTGCTTGCTGGTTTACCTTCAAGTTAGGAGTATATCATTACATATTACTAATGTTCATCTAACAAATTATCACAATGCATTTCCCCAGACCAGTTAGTATTTACCTATAAATGGGACACCTTCCATGTACCTCTGTTTAACCCTTAATCCTTTCGATCATTCTTTTTGATTTCATTTTCATTTTCAGCAAGAATTGCTGAGAATCGCCAGGAATAACTCATGGCACATGTGTCAAGTCTCATCTGGAAGGCAGTGTTTCTTTGGCATTTCATCTTTTACCTGTTTGTGAATGAATGCAAGTCAGTACTAGAGCAGGATGGTGTTTTTCCCTTTGAGGATTCTTTAAGAACACCACCCTCCTCTCCTGCTTGTGTGATTTCCTTTTGAATTCTTTCCCACAAAGGTCAGCATCATTGCAGGAGTCTACAGAAGATTGTCAGACCATCCATACCAGATATTATTGGTCATTTCATGTTCATTCTGTTACCCTTCACTCTTTGTTTCTCCACTCGTCCTGCCCCCTCATACCTCCTCCTCCCCCCAGGTGATCACCCTCGAAGGATGGACTGATATCATGTACCAAATTCAAGATGTCCATAGTTTTTGGAATTGGGCCTATTTTGTGATTCTTATTGTTGTAAGTATGATGATTGCAATTGCTTAATGTCTGTATCCGGCTGACGTCTCAAGGTTTAGATGGTGTAATAATATGATATGTTGTGGTGGTAGATGGGCAGTTCCTTTCACAAGCACACTAGCCTCAGCTTATGTCCCTGGCTTGTTTCACACGGTATTTCTCAATGGTTATTATATGTCTGCTGTATTTCTTTCCTTATGCCTGATTCATATCATCAGTTTCATGTATATTTGTTTTGTTTGTTTGTTTGTCATTTCATGTCACCTTGTTTTTCTTGTTTTTGTTTTGTGAAGTTATTTTGTTTAAAAGGATAAGTTGTTTGTGTTTTTAATCTGTTTAGTTATTACTTCTGTGTCCATTTGTATCAAGCAGCTTTTTGTGCATAATGATTCAAATGAAGAATTTGTTTTTCATGGTGTTTCTGTTTTTACCTTGTCTTAATTGTGATAAAAGCTATGAAACATGTTACAATGCTAGTGGCATTTTTCTGTGATTGTAGATCTTCCCACTAAATTGTAAACTAGATTTTATTTTGCACAAAATGATATTTATATGAAAAATGGCATCATGCATCTAATTATGTTACAAAGTAAGCACTCACCCATCATGTGTCTTTTTCTAACCTCTAGACATGAGAAATCTTTGGTAGATGTGAACTCACTATTAATATAAATAATAATAATAAATAATAATAATAATGATAATAATGATAATGATAATGATAATGATAATGATAATGATAATGATAATGATAATGATAATGATAATGATAATGATAATGATAATGATAGTGATAATGATAATGATAATGATAATGATGATAATGATAATGATAATGATAATGATAATGATAATGATAATAATAATAATATCCACCATAAGGGGTGCTCAAGGTGCTTACAATTTGATATTAATTACAAGGTAAACTTACATTGCATGAAATACATATTCAGGAAAAGGTATATGTATTCATCACAAGATGTATTTTCAATTGAATTGATAATGTAAAAGTGATTAGAATATGTAAGAAGAATATGCTTTCATGAATTACACGGTCTAGATGCACTGCATGTAAACAATAATTATTCCCATGTGAGCAATGCTGAGATTTCAAGGTAGCTGAAATCTGTTTTGAGTAAAGTATTAAAAGCACCTCAGGAAAAAAGGGCACTTTGAAAATATGATCCTTCATCTGGGCTATCCCCCTGATGCATACTACTCAGAAGGAACAGTGGATAACGTGATGAAATACTAAAGCCTCTCCTAGTGGGAAAAATTAATTTCTCCAAGAAATATGCATGATTAATGTGAAAAAGATATCATTCACACTACACTGTGTATTCTTAATGGCAAACATGTACTGTTATTATAATTTTCAAGAAATAGACAATGGAACTTGAGTGACAGCTAGTGTTTGTTCTTTAGGAAATGAAATTTGATCTTGGCTTTTAAGAAAGAAAAAGTTAAATCCTACTTCCTTTGATAAAGAATGTCTGAATGTCTGGGAAAGGAAGGTTTTGGGGAAAAATGAAACATTAAAATGCCTGTAATATAGTATTATAATGATGTTTAGTTTCTATCTTGAATCTTGTACATTGCCTAACATAGAGCTTTTTATTATGAAGCTGCCGTATGTGTTGAAATGTTAATATTAACATTTGCAGTTATGTAATCAATAGATTAAATTAAATCTGATCTGAGAATATTGGTTTAATAAGAATACTGGCCAACAACTTGTAGGATTGTTTGATAAAGCACTATTTCTTTATTTTCTGCTTTAGTGTAGTTGAATGATAAATAGCATGCTTTCATAGGGAATTTTTAATTTGTTCTCATTCATATATGTTCATGTATGCACCCAGTTTCTTTCTCTAATATCTTTTCATTGGATATTTTGTTCATACATATACATTTAAAAAGTTTGCATATTTCTGCTGTTCTCACGTTTACTATATTCATTAACAAACTTTTAGATATGCTTTCTTTTTTGCCAACTTAATCATGAATATGTTTTATTAATTTGAGGTAGAATTTCGTTGTTTTTTTTCTGCTTAAAGATCCCCACAGAATCCCCTTAAAAAGCAAGGAAAGTGTTAAAGGGTTTTTTGCTCTAACTTTCCTATACAAGCTTTTGAAAATCTTGTACAAGACCCAACGGTAATCTCAAATTCTGTGAACATGGTGTGCACCATGACCTTTACAGTGCATCCAGTAATATGCTAAAGTGACAAGAGATGGGGACAGTTTCCTCCTCCTTAGAGACCAAATCTTACCCTGCTCTCTCTATGCACAAAGCACTGTTGATAAAGTCAAATTTATATGAGGTGGGACAGTTTCTAACACATGCCAATATTATCCCCGACAGTTCTACCAAGTAAACCGATGTCTTGACAGTGCGGTGTAGAATATTCAAGTTTAGATTGACACTCAGGGTTTCAGTATACTATCTCATCATCTCTCAGGTAGACTGAGTATCTACGTCATTCCAAGGGTCCTGTTTCCAAGTCTAATTCTGACATGATTGGTCCAATAGCTCACCCCTTGTGAGATTGCTATCCTCATATATTGACCCTCAGACTGTCAATCATATATCTTGTTTATTGAAATTTTTGCAACCCTCCTTTGTTTTACCTCACAATCGATAGGCAATAAGAAGTTAAATTCTTAAATCTGTATAGATTCTTTGCCACATTTTCACAAAATATTTACTTACTGTATAAGCCAATATTTTCGCATACAGATATTTTAGCGATTTGGGACAAGTTTAACATATTAGCGAGTTTTTATTTTCACGTTTTGAATAATGTTTCCTTACTTAAATATAGGCATATTGCCAAGTGGAAATTTTAGTGAGGACATCATCGCGAAATTAGTGAAAATTAAACCACCGTGAAAATTTCAGCTTATACAGTATTCAAGTGTAATTTTTGTAATTTTTAGAAGAGAATTGTCTATTTCACAGTTAACTTAAAATTTTGATGGTATTTGTAATCTAAAACCCTGTAAGGGTTGTAGTAGTGAGTAGCGAGGAATAAAAAGTTGCTGAAAAAAATTGTTAGATACCTATGCATCACTTTAGTATGGTATACAGAATTTTTTTTAAAAATGAGATGAAGACAACCCATTCATGTAAGACTTACTTGTGCATAATGTTATTGCAATGATTGCAGTAAGAAATATAACACATTGCTACGTTTCACATGACACAGTCTTGTATTGTTACCAGTAACTACCAAGATCATACCCAAATCATCAGAAACTTGACTTACTGCCAGGTAACATAAATTAATGTTACACCTCTCATCACATTATGTAGTCTTGTTCCCCCCCCCCAAAAAAAAATAATGAAAATGAACCATAATATCAATCAGATGGAATTAACTTTTTCAAATATGCTGTCATTGTGTAGTTGCATCAGATTGATATTCATCATGATATAAAAGTAACATGTTTTTGTTCTACTTTCTAAAAATCAAACAGATCGGTGCCTTCTTCTTGATAAACTTGTGTTTAGTCGTCATAGCAACTCAGTTTTCTGAGACCAAACAGAGAGAAAGCAAACTCATGGAAGAGCAAAGAAAAAGATTTCGATCTAGCAGCACTCTTGCAAGCAATGGCGAGGTGGGCAGCTGCTACGATGAAATCCTGAAGTACATTGGACATTTATTCCGTCATGTCAGCCGCAAGTTTCGGAGGTGGCGGAAACGAATGCACAGTAAGCGGAAGAGCAAAGTCATGCCAGCAATATCCTTACGACGCAAAAAGAAAAGGACTAGAAGCGTACATCTTCACCATCATCTCCACCACCATCACCATTATCATTTTGGGAATGTTGGTTCTCAGGCACCTAGAGCAAGTCCTGAGGACAGTGACGTCAGCTCGTCACCCTCACGGAAACATAAACTGGCAATACCATCCAGCAATGGTAGTGCAGCGTCGCTACAGTCTATGAACTACTGTACAGAGAAGATCGCCAAACTGGAGCCATCACCACTGTGTCAAGGTCCAACGTCTTCCCCTTATCACATGACCACCACACTGTCCATTCATAGAGCTTCATCCATCAACTACCCCACAACCAACTCCAAAGATATCAACCAGACCGTAGCCTTCGCCAAGATGGCCTCCGATAAGGACAGCAGTACGCCCACCACACCTGCTAATGTGTCACCAGGACTGTTGCAGGAGAAGTGGACAGAACTCTGCGGAGGAAACCATATGAGTAGATATAGCAAACTGCCACCTATTAAAACAGACAATGCAAAAGGTAAATAGAAAACTAGTCTTTTTTATTCTCTTAGAGCACTATTACTTCTTCTTGTAGAACTGTTGATAGATAGAAGGTGTGTGAATATCTCATATTTTCTTAAAATCATATGAAGATATGCAGTAATGCAAGTTGTCTCTTTGATTCAGTCTTTAACACATTAGTAGCTTTAGTCAACTAGTAGCACAAGCACTGGGCTGCCATTGTAGACTCTTGGCACACATACAGTGTACATGTCCCATACAAACCAAATAGTTTTGCAGTCCTTGGTTTTAGTCAGTATAAAAAGAGTTAATGTATTATCCAAAATATGTTTATCCTTACAGATAACTTCTAAAATCTGTATTTTTTGGTGATGTGGTGCATATAACAATAATAATAATAATAATGATAATAATGATAATAATAATAATAATATACAGTTCTTGTATAGCGCATATCACATTGAGATATAACATCTCTATAAACAAGTGGAATTTGATTTAATATTAAGTTACTGCCTGGACAAGTATAACATACCTCTAAACTTTGCTTTTTAATCAGGAGGCCATAAAGATCCAAGGGGACAGGATATTTATGACTTTATCATCTCATTGCCTTACAATCTCTCTTTATAGATTCGTTGGCTCCGTCCCACCCTCCCCTCGCTCAGCGTCTCTCTGCTCCACCTCTAACCCAGCCAGGAGGCCAGAACTCTCACCTGTCCCCTCCCTCCCCATGTCACGCCATGCATTCCTCTTGCCCAGTCCATTCCCCATGTCCCGTCCACACCCCTTGCCCCACCCATTCCCCCTGCTTTTCCTCCAAACACCCCCATTCTAACTCCCGCTCCTGTTCCCATGTCTGCACCTCCGAGCACCATTCAGAAGAATACGAGTGGAGCGACGACTCCACTTCATCCACCACTGATGACTCGGACTCCGACTCGGATACAGAAAGCAAGGCAGAGATGCAACGGTATAAAATACAGAGGCGGCGCAGGAGATGGGGATGCTTCAGTACTCTCACAGATAAGGTGCAGGAGATTGTTGAGAGCAAGTACTTCATGAGGGGTATCCTAGTCTGTATTCTCATCAACACACTTAGTATGGGAATCGAGTTCCATGGCCAGGTGAGATGACTTTCTTGATATGATATTACTTACTTGGGTAAAGGGAGGCATGGGTGAAAAGGTTCAGGAGATTGTGGAGAGTAAGTACTTCATGAGGGATATCCTAGTCTGTATTCTCATCACCACACTCAGTATTGGTATGAAATTCCTTGGCCAGGCGAGTTGGCTTGAAAAATATGATATTATTTACCTGGGTAAGAGAGAGAAGTACAAGCAGGTGCAGGAGATTGTGGAGGGCAAATACTTCATGAGGGAGTAACCTTGTCTATATACTCATCTATGCATTAAGTACAGGAATTGAATCATACTGTCAGGTGAGACAGTAATGAGACTGTGAGTATGATGATTATATATTTGATATCATTAACCTAGGTCAAGATGCAGAAGGTCATTGTAAGGAGGATTATCTTCATCTGTATTCTTACAAACTTCACTAAGTTACTTTTTTTTGCTCTTATATATGTTCGACATAATATTTCTACCGTATTTTGAGAAACGGTTTACCACACAAGTGGACTGGGTCACTGGCAGGTACAAAATTCTAAAATGTAGATGAACATGATCTTTAAAACAAAGCGTTAGGTATCTGTTGTAGCTCCAAATCCTTGCTTCACTTCAGTGCTGTTTGTATGTATATCAAATTTTGTGTTCTGAGCCAGAAGGTTGTTAACTCATATCATTTAATACAGACTTAATGCCCTTCTGGCTCCAAACAGACAAAAAGTTTGTTCTTCCTTGAATTAAGGCACAATATCGTTTTTGTTTCAGTCAATGTCAAAGAGTAGGGTAAAATGGAATAAAGCTGTATGTGCAAGGTAGATGGTACCAGTCAATTATGGTATTAAGAAGATCAACCGACGTGAGTTTGAATCGATATAAACCAGACACAGATTGTTGAAAGAAAGAGCTTTGTGGGATTTACTGGTTACTCCTAAACTGACAACTCTAATTATTCAAACATGTATACCAGTTAGTTGCTATGTAGGCATAGTGTCATTGCCAGGGACATTTTAATTGATTGGGATATTGTTGCCAGCATCAAGGACACAATTATTTTTCCAATATCGTCAATTTTCACAATTAATAACCACTGAAGTAATGAGAGGCCCAAAAGAGGACACTTTTGCTAAATGTTGAAATTCTCACCAGGCTGTCATCACTGTTGTGAGATACATGCTTCAGCAACAATTAGTCTGCATCACTTTTGTACATAAACAAAAAAATGAACTTTAACTCCCAATCAAACATTGCACTCATTTGTTGCTCTGGCCCTTTACTTAATCTAAAACCACTACCAACTCTTTGCCTAACCGGGTCTTTTACAAAGTAAAGCCCAGAGCTATTACTTCTGAAGTATTTGTCAGAATGATGACCCAGCGTGTGATCTGGGCTCTATTTTGCAAGAGATGCAGGGATTATAGAGTCAAGGTTGCAATAGAATTTTACATTTAGGTAACACTTAGGGTTGGGTTTAGGGTTAGGGTTAGGATATGGTACTGTTGTATATCCAGGTTTAAAGTTCAGTACTTGGTTAGTGTACAGGATTGATGTGGATTAATTGTCGACAGAGCTTGTACCATGCAACCGTCAAAGCATCCCTGTCACTCATCCTGTCTAACATCATTATGTATGTGTATGATTAGCTCTGTGCTCTGTCCATGGCCCATACTTCACCTCCTGTCAAAGATTTTAATTGCTGCTACCAATGTGCCCATCATTGACCCTGACAGCACCAGAATAGCTTTGAGATGACCCATAGACACAAAAATAGCTTGCAGAGGACTGAACGGACGCGAAAATAGCTGTGAGGTGACCGATAAAGAGATATGTAATACTCTCAGGCTAGACAAGAATAGATACTAAGTGCCTGTGTTGTCATGGCGGATGAAAATTCTTTGTGGGTTCATGTTAGGTCATAAAGAAAGGAAAAGAAGAAAAGAGACAGAGAGAGAGAAAGAAGGAGAGAGATAGATAGAGAGTGAGAGAGAGAGAATAGGAGAGAGAATGAAATGGAGAGAATGGGAGAGAGAATGAGTAAGAAGGGGGAGGGGTATGGATTGAGGCAGGATAAGAGAATATGAGAACAACCGAGACAAAGGCATCTTAACTAGACGATAAGGCAGAAGAACCATTTGAAAGAGTTTGAGAGAAGAAAAGGAGATGAGAGAGAGAGATAGAGAAAATAGTGGGAGACAAACAAAAATATGTGGGGAAAGAGGGAGGGGGAGAGACGAGAAAGAGAGAGTGTGGGACAGAGGGATGGAGGGAGAGGATGAAGAGATAAAGAGAGAGATAAGAGAGAGAGCAAGATAGAGATAGAGATATAGAATTGATAGAGGCATGAACAAAATACATGGAATGAGAGAGAAAGAGAAAAAGGGAGAGAAAGATGGATGGAGAGGATGAGAGATGATGAAGAGAGAGAGAAAGAGAGGGAAAGAAAGAATGAGAGAAGGAAATACCTCTCTGGACCAATGTAGAACTTGTGTAAAGTTGAATGAAGGGTGAACTCGGTACAATGGCAAATGCTACTCTTAGAGCACTATGGGATTTATTGCATTGAGGTGTTCCAGGAGAGAGTGTAGCTTTGTTCTCAGGTAACATGGTAAACAGCCTCCAAAATACCTGCCGCAGCAAAATGAAGTGATTGAAGTACAGTGCACCTCATATTTCTGTATCTTATAACACAGAGTCAAGTCTTATTTAATCATGTATGCCTTCAGGCTTTTAGTTTTTGATATGCAAATATCTTTTTCTCACCCCTGTTAAAAGTTAAGCAATCTAAAACTATGTTGTTATGAAATTTGACAGTGTAATATGTGAATGAGCCTTGAAGATTGCAGATGTGAATCATTGTGAAAGAGGACAGGTCAAGAAAACTAATTGACAAAAAAAGAAGATAGAATACAGTTAAAGAAATATTATGAAACAGTAATTCAGATGGAGAGAAATCATCCAGGGAACTGAGATATTAAGAAACTATGGGATTTGAAACAGATTTAAAATTGGTAAAGAAGATTAACAGAAGAGAGACAGTTTGATGTGTAGCCATCACAAGGGTAAGATCATTGTCAGGTTTAGCATTCATCCAGCTCGTTAGATAATCTCATTATACTAATCAATATCTTCCTCCAACAAGGCATCATTAATTCATGCTAGGATGACCACTGTTAAATCATCCATCATTACACAAACGAGAAGGGGTCACAAGTTCATAGCCAAGCTTCATACATAGGGTGGTGGTATGCTTAACACGTTGAGTACGACTTGATTTCAGTATAACACACAATGAGACCCTAGCCTGAGTTTACTCAGGCGTAGTGGAGCCTGATTGGTGAAGTGTCCCATCATTTTTGTCCTGTGAAATTCATCGTTTTATGGATTCTAGTTTATATAGACAACCAGGGTAACCAGGTAACCAAATTTTATCATAATTCAACTCTTTTGATAATGCCCTTCACAATGAAAAATAAAACAGCTGATATTGCATTACATTTTTTTCACAGGCCTTCAAACTTTTGAAATTTGTCAAATATCCATCCGTTAAAACCCGATCAGGCTCAGTGTTCGATGGGTTAAAGTAAATTGGAGTGAACTTTGCAGTGGGATGTGTAGTGATAGTGAGTGATGATAAGAAAGCAACAAAAAAAGGAGAAATGCATAAGCTTTATTTGAAATAGAAAAGAAAGAAGAAAGAAATGGGTTGATAAAGGTAAGAGACAGAGGTAGATGAGGAAAAGAAAAGGATGAGAGAGAGAGAGAGAAAGAGAAGGAAAATTTTAACAAGTAGAGAAATATAATTACCATATTGATTAAAAATGAATTGATCTATAGCAAACTGTATAACACTTCATAGCTCTATGATCAATAATCTACATTAATTGAATCCTTGAATCCAAGCCTTAATTATTCATAGTACATAACCTTAAACCCAGTTGCAACTCTGTCATTAACCCTACGTCATTAATGAAAAAACCCAGCAATTGCCATCAGAGCATATCGTCATTGTCTTTACAAACTGGTGAATCTGCGCACGGTGCGCAGAAACATAAATTGGAGGAAATTGCATTTATGGATTCAGGTGTTCTTAAGTAATAGAATATGCTTTCTTTGCATAATTTTATGTATTGATATATACATCAGAAGAAAGCTTGTAACTTGAATGATATTAACATGTACCTTAATGCAGAATAAGGAATCAGTGGCCATTTGAATATTCAATAATTCGTAAAACGCATGTGTCTCGGCACGTGTGCGGATTTACCAGTTTGTAAAAACGATGTTGATATGTCAGAGCATCAGAACGATAGGAAATACCAAGATACAGAACAATAAAACAAAAACCTGTCAAACCTTCGTACCTATCTAATCCCTTCAAACTGTATTCATGATGTTCTGTTTCTACAATGTAGACATTCAAAAGCCTTTCAGACTTCATTGATACAGTATGCATCCATAGTTCCTATCCAGTGCAGTTCTGTGACTCTTGAGCCAAATGCTATAGACTGAAAGACTTTGACAGGGGGGTCAGAGTAGACTAGCGTGATGTGAGTTAGAGGTCAGAAATTCCTTTTCCCCACACTGGACATTAGAGCCACCAGCTGGTCAAACCAAGAAGTAATGATTGACCCACCACCAGTGGAGATTAAACACCTAGTAAATTGTCACCATGGTAGGGGGCAATATACCAGCACCATTGTAGAAGGGGTGCTTGGGGAGTTGTGGTAGGATGGTAGGGTTGATAAGGGCCAATACTATCCCCCAACATTAAAGAATGTGAGGGGCTATACGTGGTGGTTTTTAATAAAAATGAAAATTAAACCCCTGGCATGGAGGGAGGAGGGGGGGGGGGGTTATGACTGACCAACTACCATGAAGAGGAAACACCTAGTACTTGTTTCAGTTGAAGGGTAATGCACTAACCCTATGCAGCACTGGAAGAAGGGAAGAAAAGGGGCTAAGTAATGATTTAACCTTGATCATTGAAGATTAAACACCTATGTAAAATGTCATAGTGAGAAGGGCTAATACCCCAGCATCAGAATGTAAGGAAGAAGGGGTGTTAAGGTTGTTAACTGACCAACTACCAGTGATGATGACACGCTAAGGACATAGGAAAAGAGGGGTAAGGAGAGCTTCATGTCATCTGTCACCCCCTTGTTAAGCCTGACACCGTACACCAATTAGGTGGACCAGCCTTGCCAGCTCTGGCCTGGCAAGGGGGCTAGTGTTTATGCAGACGGACAGCCTCTGGCATGAGGTGAAGACCAACGTGATACATTAAGGTGTCCTAGTTAAATGCACCTGTCAGCGTGCTTTATGATCAAGTAGTGAGCTATCGCTCCAGACATGAAATAAGAAGTTGAAACAATAACAGTAACCCATTTGTTATGACCACATGCAGAGAGTAGGAAGGACAAGTCTACATCTTTAGTAGATAGCATGTCATACACACTTAGCATAGAAATAGTATGAGGGCATATTTCCTTCCCAGCAGAAAACTGCAAGCACATGCCTGCCTAGCTGATGGAAGTTTCCGGGAACATGTGTTTGAAAATATGACCTAAGTCTACTATAGCAGGAGATCCTGGTGGCAATTGTCTGATGAAAGATGCAAATTGATAGAAGGCTGGGGGCATATTGACTCTGTTTTTTCTACAGATCTCATACAGAACATTGTCTAAACCATTAGTAGTGGAAGGAAGGGGGGGGGGCATGCATCTATGATTCTCTTTAATATTTCCTTATTCTTTCATTGTATAAACTATACATGCATAACATGAAAACAACTTTGAATCTTTCTATCTAGATGAGGCTAAAGCATGGAGAAGTTGTATAACCTGTCATGAATGTGGGACACGGGACATATTTTCATTTAACAACTCTAATCCTTTGATCTGTGTGGTCTAGATACAAGTGTATGACATATTTCCATGTTACCTGTGTAGTCGTGCGGTCTGTGTGGTCTAGGTATAGTATGTCTAGGAGCATGCACCTGAGACAAGACAGATCTAATCACTGAGTGATGTGCTTGTCTGCATATCTGCACGTTCAATGCTTCACTACATGCCTGATTAGGTTGTAAGAATCCAAGTATAAGCTCACCCTCTTGTAGGCAGGTATAGTGGAATCCATAAAGTTTATAGTGATGGTATAATTATGAAAATATTAAATGATAGTAATAATGATAATAGCTACCATTTTCAAGGTTTTTTACATCATTATTACCTCATTCAATGGTCATTCCTCACATGGTGTACACCGTTTCCACTTGATTCAAAATCCTAATGCATATGCATGTATAATTCATGGAAGTTTTATTACCGACATTGCCATACTGTAGGGATAGAAGCACTTTTCATGTAGAATGTGCTGAATATCTAATCATTTGTGCATGATAAGATTTAGAACTTTATAAACATGCAGTTAGAAAGCCTGCTATCAGTAATTGTTTGAACGGTGTAGTATAGTTCATTCTTTTGAATGTTTGTGCAGTTTATTTCGTCATTTAATGATACTCCATTATGGTATGTAAGTAATTTCTTAGAAGAAAGGTTATTGGAATGTGATATAGTAGTAGTAGTAGTATCGTAAAATCATCATAGAAAATGGATGGGAGGTATTCATGTGGATTTATGCAAAGTTGGGTACATATTTGACATTGGACAGGCTCCTTTCATAGCCTGACTATGTTTGCTGTATCGTGTGATCACGAAGATGCATGCAATCTTGTGCATTGCTGCCACCACTGCAAATAGAGACAAGAAATTGAAGTGGTAGAATAAGGAATATCTTTGGGGGTATCTTAGAGTCTTAGGTCAACAATTCAATGTATGCTTTCTACATTATCACCCTCTATAGCCAACGTAGAACTAGCCTTATGGTCAGTTTACACTGGCTTCCAGCAGAACAAATATCAATTCTATCATCCACTACCACCAAGATACAATTTGCGTGATCGTTACACCAAAGCAAACAATTTTTGCTTTATTGAAATATTTTGGTATCTATCTCATATTAAATGAGTATGCTGTTGTTTCACTAGTTTCCTCCTTTCAGAATCAGATTTGCACCACTAACAAACAGATAGAAAATTGGCATCCACTGGCATAACCATAACTATAAAATGTACATTGTACATGCAGTCATTATACATAAAAGAATAAAAAGTTTAGGATATTTAGAATGTTCCATTTTCTGTATTTTCTATATTTTCCATGTCAATTTATGAAAAATATGTGAAAGTCTATTGAAAACCAGAAATATTTGATGGGCGTTCTGAGGTGTCTTTCAGTCCTTGCCCTTTGATCTTTTCTTGAGATAGCCTGATGTTGTCAAGAAGGACATTAACATCTCAACATTAATCTTCAGAACAGCGGGAGCAGTCCTTCATCTTGCTTCAATTTCATGGTTGGTAGACCGAGAAATTCAGAGGAAAAAGCAAGCGAGAGAAAAAAACTAGGCCTCTCATTAAGATTTACTTCCATTTGAGGCATGTCCAGGAGAAATGGAGGATCACTTAATACAAAGTAGTTCTGCCATGAGGGACATAGTATTTAGACTGGATTAGTCTTTCTTTAGTGTGATGGAAATATGAAATGCTGTAAAGTTTTAAAGTTATAGATGTTGGTCAGTTCCTCTTTATTTTCCTCACCAGTACAAACAAGGCAAACAGTCTTGCAATCATCATTATTTACTAGATAGTCATTTTACTAGTGTTTTTCCTTTCTTTGTCTTCACAATGATAATAATAATAATAATAATGTACAGTTTTTGTATAGCGCATAACACATTACATCTGTATGTCCCTACTCGCTTTAAGAAATAGAGGGAAAAAAAGAATTAAGATAGGTTACCGACCTTCCTTCGTTGAACTAAGATACGTTTTGAATAAGTGTGTTTTAAATGAAATGATCATGATATTATAATGTTTTGATTTATCGATGAAATTAAATAACAAATTTCTGCATAATTAGGACACCTGAAGAACTTTTCATCTATCCATCGAGTATTCCACAGTTTAACCCTGGCAGTTGGTTTAAGTTTGGTCTAATTTCAGTACTTCAACAGCTTTGGGTTAAATTTATTAGTAGAAGACTGGTTAAGATGTGGTAAACTACATGAACATGTGTGTATGGTTTGATCAGGGAATGTCATCTGATGCTTTTAACTCACAGCAGTACAGACAGTAAAGTTAATCAAATTGAGCACAGTTTATATAATTTTCTATACTGACATAGTTAAATAAAAAAACATGAGCCAAAGTGAACAAAGATTGACAAATTTAGTAGGAAAATTGCCAGGTTGCACACAGAAGTAGGGATTATTCATTTTCACTGTGTTGCCAGTTTTAAAGGTTTATTGGTTAGCTACCATTATATTGCTCTTTATTTGAGAATGACGCAACATACTGCATTTGAATTGGACTCCAAATTTCAGTGAATATTTCTCTTTCTGGTAATGTATAATTTATACTTCGGAGAATTCAGGAACTAGAGATACTGTAAAAGTGTAACTAAAGGGATAAACTGTATGGCTATAGGTTAATACATCTCCATATGATTTATGACAGTCTCTCTCCTGTATTTTGTGAATATTCATCCTCCCCTTCACCTCCCCATCCTTCCTATGCAACGAACAAACGTAGGACCTAACAAAACTTCTTGACGTCATTCCAGCTGGTTGGTTGAGAGGTGCTACCCTGGACCTAGGGGAAGCAGAGAGCTAACCTAATCCCTGGGGATTAAAGCAAGGCTTTCCCTTCTCAAACTGATTAACAGTTGGTTGATTGTGCATCAGAGTCGTTAACAGGAAACATTGTTTTTAGCCATGATCTTATGTCTCGTTGACTGTGACCAAGATTTTCAAGTGGAAGTCAGCTGTGCAAAATGCAGCGTTGAATAAAAACATAAAATGAGACAAACAGAGCTGTGAAATGCTTTAAAAATCTGATAACAAAAAAAAAGTTATAAAGTTTCAAAATTCTGATCTATCAAATGCAAGTGTGGAACATTGTGATTTTCTCTGTGTTTACCTTTCCCTCTTTTACTGTACTGAAATTGCTGTGAATTTCTGTTTTCTCAGAAGAATGTATCTAATTATGAATGTGCCCTTGATGTATTATAGGAAGCATATTTCTGCACAGTGCTTGTAGGAAATAACTTAACTCTTCCATCAACAACCCAGCATATTGGATATGTTTTCATATCTATGTAAGATGTAATGGAATATTCATTTTACCATTCTGTCTGGTTCCAATAGCAAGCTGCTTATTTCATGAGGAAGAAAGTAAGTAGTAGTGGGAATGATGAAGGTAAATACCTTTTGGGAAGTGTTATGAATGGGAAAGAGGGATAAAGAGAGAGAGAGAGAGAAAGAGAAAGAAAGAGAGCAAGTGAGAGAGAAATAATGGAGAGAACATAGTATTGGTGTTGGGAAAAGAGGAAGAAAAAGATGAAGGAAAAAATTAAATTGATCAAAAGAGCATGAGTGAATATGTTTTTGCACCTATCTACATGTATAGGTCAAAGATAGCATAGGAAATTACTTAAATTATTTATATTTCAAAAGACCATTAAAGAAATGACAGGAATGTAGAAGATTGGATAATTTTGTAAAGAGTACAACATGCAGAATTGACAAAGCAGATATCCAGATATTATCAGGAAGCTGTTGGAATAAAGGAAGTTGATGAGGCAGATGTAATGGATTTCTTTGAAAGAAGAGACCCAAAACATGAAATATTCATTGGCAAGGAAAATTTACATTTGAAAGCAAATTAGAGAGTTTGTTTGATCAGTTCTTCCTTCATCTCTCTCAGAGGTTTAAGATGTAGACAAGGATCTTGTATCATCAGGACAGTGACGTCTCCAGTGTGGTTTCGATAATGTCACATCCCAGAAGACCGATATCCCATGCATTCTCAACCCCATTATGAAGACTGATATCCCATGCATTCTCAACTCCATTATGCTGAGACAAACCATTAGATACCCCCCCCCCCCCCCCCATTATTTGCATCTTCTACTGATCTTTGACATTCATTCAAGCAATGTGCTTTGTGACACACCCAAGCTGTATTATCTTCTTTTTTTTTTTCTTGCATACTGTTATAGCATATTTAACCATTGGGTACTGGAATTTGGTTCCCATTGTATTAGACCTATGCGGGGAATAAAAGAATTCCCTATTTATTAGGTGAATGGATTAGAATAATAAGACCTAACTGTGGAGAGATTCTAAGCCTCCTACCCCACACTCTTTGTACAAAAATACCCACATGATGGTTCTTGTGAGGTGTACTGCTATATTTTTGAGTGTTTCATAATGATAATATTTGTATCATGCAATGTCTGCCAGAAACGACACTCCTTGTGCCAACTTGAGAGATACAGTATAATTGCGCCTATTCGTATAGTTGGTCCACTAAAAACAAAACTTTACTGATACTTGTGTAGTACACCTTGTGTTCAAGTGAAATTTGGTTGAGAGTTTGCATGAATATAAGACAGCCGATCATTTTGGATATGAATTATTCTTGAAAAATAAGGCCTAATAACTAAATTATGAAATAAGGCTGCTTTTTCAATACGGATTAGAAGGATGTACAAGTATTTTTTGCCATGATCACTGTTTTGTGATTCATGTGTGTATTCTTAACCCTAATATCAGACATAGGGAAGGAGTACCACATGATATAAATCAGGACATTGTTTATCAGTAATGTCATGATATATGTCCTGCCTTGTACTGGAACATTCATCATACATAGACATTTATTGTCTGGGAGGGTTAAAATGTCTGGGAATGATGGATGAGGTTCAGGAGAGAGAAGGCTAGGTTTTTTTCTTAGTTTAAAAAAGAAGGCAATATCTTCATGTTTTGCAATCAGAAGTAATTGTTTCCCTTGTATGTATATTATTTGTCATGGTATAGACATGGAGAAGCTGAAACACAGATATCATTTGATAATTTGACAAATATAGATGACATTGGTGTATTCAACATCAGTAATGTCACCACTTATATACACATGCATCTTTCACTTGTATCAAAGTATTTCTTCTTGAAGTGCATAAGAAGGAGGAAGAAATTCTTTAATTGCTTAACTTAGTGCCATATTTGGACTATTTTTACTTTGCTTGGCTAAATCAAAGATAACGCTGTAACTCATGGATATTGGAATAAGTCAAGCACATATAGCTCAACATAATTGTACCATGATGATACACTGGTGATTTTGAGACATATTCATGTGCAGTTTTTATCTACATCTAGTACATGAAAATGAAGCCTTTCATGCTTTAAACTAATGAAGCACTGCTAAGAGCTCACCCATTTGTGATAATATTTGAGATACAGTTTAATAGATGCATTGGGTACTTGATTTCATTTATGATTATGTATTGAATTGTATATGATTTGCTATTGAATGAATGATATTGAGTGCTCATTAGTGATCATGCCCATGCCAGAATATTCTCTCAGTGTCTCTATCCTTTCTCTTATCACTCTCTTCACACAGCCGTATGAGCTAACAGAGGCTATTGAGATCAGTAACCTGATATTTACCAGTCTCTTTGCATTGGAGATGATTCTTAAGATAATTGCCTATGGACCAGTAGGATATGTAAGCAATGGATTCAACGTCTTTGATGGCCTTATTGTTATAGTCAGGTAAGGAGAATAAACAATTTCGTTTTTCCTTTTTTTAGTTTTTAACAAATTTATAATGTGTAATGTGCTTTAATTGGAGACATTTTGAAAAGCCTTATGTGTAACTGAAACATAAAAATACATTTAAAAGGATATTTTTCACATGAGGTTTGTTCTTGTATAGAAAAATAAACAATTGTAAATCATTCAGTGTTCATTCCGCTAATATTTTTCCCCTTCTGTGAAAAATTCAGTGTAACATTTGTTGAAAAGAATATCCCTTATGGATATTGCACTGTAGTAACTTGCTCCTGTTTTGGTATTTTTGTTAAAAAGGAATGTGATTGTTGTTGATTTTATGTAGTGATTATCCTGCTCCTGACATCACTAATTATATCCATGATTTTGTAGTATTCTAGTATTACTGCCATTCAGCACAACAATGATAATACACCTGCATCTCTATCTCTCTCTCTTTCTCTCTCTTTATACTTTCTTCTGCCCCTCTGTCTCTCTCTGTCTCTGTCTCTGTCTGTTTTTTCATGTTTGGTTTTCTGACTTTTGATTATTCTTTCCCAATCTGTCAATCTCTTTCATCCATCCTCCATATAGTGTGGTAGAAGTTCTACAGGATGGCAGTGGTGGGCTTTCTGTACTGAGGACCTTCCGTCTGTTACGTATCCTCAAGTTAGTCCGCTTCATGCCCGCCCTCAGGAGGCAACTTCTGGTCATGCTGCGCACCATGGACAACGTAGCAACCTTCTTCTCTCTTCTAGCTCTCTTCATCTTTATTTTTAGGTAAGAACACCATTTAATAATTCATGAAAATAGTGATAATATGTAATAAGTGTTTTGCCATTTCATCATGGCCAAGCTATCTGCAAATGTGTATTTATATAGCATAGGCTTGAAATTATCCCCTACTAGCTTTAAAGGTGCTTTCACACATGATGCAACAGTGTGATAACATGCTGTGTCACCACACTTTTTTGTGTACAAGCCTATGGGGTATAGGGCGACAAAAAAATGTCGCCGAGGTAGGACACACTTTTTTTTGCTGCCTAGATTCACAAAAAATGCGCACCAATCAAATTTCTAAAAGTTAGCGCAAAAATTGTTGCCATGAGATTGCTTGCGCAAGTTTTGACAATATGCTCTCTTATTGAGAGTTGATGTGTTAATGCGCATTCATTAGCATACGTGGTGACACAAAGTCCCATCATGTGTGAAGATGAAACAGTGTGGCGCCACAGTGTGTTACCACACTGTCGCATCATGTGTGAAAGCACCTTAAGACTAATTTCAAACCAAATAAACTTTAAAT
Source organism: Echinometra lucunter (assembly GCA_029962745.1). Lineage (NCBI taxonomy): Eukaryota > Metazoa > Echinodermata > Echinoidea > Camarodonta > Echinometridae > Echinometra > Echinometra lucunter. The sequence continues at coordinate 2,281,123 of CM057155.1, forward strand.
ATGAACATAAACTTTAACCCCGAACTGTGTCCTCTTTTCTGGTGGTGTTTGATTGGTGGGCACCCTATGATAAAATGTCTTAACCTGTTGCATTCGGCAACCGAGTCGTCCCTGTGTTAAGTCTGTGGCCATATTGGAATTCAGGAGTCAACAGGTTAAAACCTGCTGTTGCATTAGAATTTATGATGATTTGAAATTTTGTGTTCATGTAATGTATGTGTGGGTTTTCTGTTTTAGAGATGAATAACAAATGTGTTTACTAATTGAGAGGATTAAATGAAAAATATGGAATGTTTTTGTGTAATTGACTTCTGTGTGGTATTAAATGAAAGATCCATGTGGGTTCTATCAAATGGAAAATTTGTGTTTTTCAGTTAAAAATATCTTTTCAGATTATATCAATTGCTGTGTCATAAATCCTACAGCAAAGATACATGTTTCTGTGAACTTGATATGGCTGGTATCTCTACAGACATTAGCAAAGCACTAGATGTGTGCTGGCTGCGAGATAGCTGTATTTATGACATTGCAGATAATACCTTAAACCGGAGTAATGTATTTCCCTAGCAACCATTCCATAAGCACCATGTTTCTCTGCTTTTACGAGCTCTGCGGGCTTGCAACGGATGGGTGCTAATGTTCTGAATTTGCTCCGAAATGGGTTAATTTTTTGTTGCAAAGGAATTTCAGTGAAATGGAGTTTTCCAATTTCATGCCTATGAAGCTGTACCTATCTTCTCATAGAGAATAGTGGGAGTAATACATCCATGTTTACTTTTGATGCTGTTGCATAGATAAATAGCGACTAATACTACATATACATGAATATTTTAGAAAGTATGGATGTATTATGTAGATCTTGAGCTCTATTTTAATAGGCTTGTTATCACTAAAAGTCCACAATTACTGATAGAAGCCACATGTACTGAAAACATTGCAGTCAGTTGGCTTTGAGTGAATTTGTCATCAATCCCAAGCAGTTGTTTTTTCATGGAAAAATCGCCCAGGGTAGTGTTTCATTATTCCTAAATTTAGCTAATGACTTGAAATTATTCCCACATGTGTCTTATATATGAAACACATCATATCCTCATTAAATGAAAGTACTGTCACCTAGCAAGAATCAGGTATGAGAGATAGATGTGTTGTGTGTGGGATTGCTTGGCCTCAGGACCTGCAACATAACTCCCTGAAGGGTTGCTCACTTATCAATATTAAACATAATGATAGCTATGATAATATATTGATCTATTGAGTAAACAGGTAGTTCTCAAGAATTTATATTTGGCTGTCAGCAATGATTTTCCCAGATTCAATGGATTTTGTTCATAGACCAATTTGATTGTTTTCATCGTTGCGGCCATGTCACCAGACTACTGTGTTTGGGTTAGAAATTGATGTTTATGAATAAAATCAGCAGGAGGGTATTGGAGTCATTGGTATTTAGGCAGGATGTGAGTTAAATGAGGCAAAGCTTAGGCAAACAGTCACCTGACCTGTAAATAAGGCTACTTATCCCTTGTTCACAATCCCAGCATCAAAGGGTTCATTTCTTGAATACATTCCTGCACACTCTATTCCGATGCTTTCCTCTTCTTTCTGTCCTCTTAATTTATCCCTTGCTAACTTTGGATTTTCTCTCTTTCCTTTCCCTCCTCATATTTTTCTCCTAATCTTTGGTGCCAGTCATGCCAGTCAATATTCCTTCTTCTCTCTCTTTCTTTATCTTCCTCTCACTCTCTGTTTCTCTCTCTCTCTCTCTCTCTCTGCCTTCCTTTCCTTCCCTCATCTTTTTCTCCCCTTCTTTGATGCCAGTCAATATTCCTTCTTCTCTCTCTCTTTATCTTCCTCTCACTCTCTGTGTTCCTCTCTCTCTCTCTCTGCCTTTCTTTCCTTCCCTTATCTTTTTCTCCCCTTCTTTGATGCCAGTCAATATTCCTCCTCTCTCTTTCTCTGTCTTCCTCTCTCTCTTTGTTTTCCTCTTTCTCTTTCTCTTTCTTTTTGCCTACCTACCTCTCTTCTCTATATTCTGCTTTCCCTCTTATGATGTTCTTATATGCTAGATCACCATATGCATCACACAGCCAATTACCTCAGAAACTGGGCAGGCAATTTGTCGGATTTTATCGAGGATTTGTCTGAAATGAGGCAAGAAATTGGTTCAGATTTTGGGCTTGGGATTTCACGGTGCTCTATCCTGAATGCGCTCTCGACCCCCACGAGTATGCCATGGGCTATTTTTACATCAAAATATTTGTAATTCAAAACCCTGTTTGTCATTTCTCCTTCCATCTTCTCTATGATAAAAAGTCAAAGCTAATGGCTAAGATTCTGTTTTTCATTAACTGAAGTAAGCAATTCTTATTGTAAACATTTTTGTTATAATCCAATACTAAACTGCCCATTTGCATTAGGTTGTTTTTAGTTTATGTTTGTATTATTATTTCTAAATTGCCAAAAAGGTTTTGAAGTAAAGATAAGTTCATTTATTATGTCTAAAGTTGAATTTAATTTTGTTTTGAAGTTATGTATCACATATCTCCGAGAGGAATAATAAATTAAAGCAACTTGAAAACAAGTGCATATTGTTTACCAAAGCAGGAGACATGGCCACTGTATGTGTGTGTCACCCCTATCCCCTCCCCCTATCCTGAAGAGATCTTTATTAGGGTAAAGAAAAAATGTTGTGATGCCTCTTGTTGTGCTGCAGGATTCCTAAATTGCATTCCTCTGGATACTTAATGTTGCAGCCCCCCCCCCCCCCTCCCTCAGATAGAAAAGCTGCTTGAGATCTTAGGTTACATTTGACATTTAGAATGGTCTGCAGCAATGTCTTCTCTACCATCTTAAAGTATAACATTCCCTGTCATGCTCTCAAGACTGGCTTGACAATAAATACCCTGAAAATGTCAATTTGACATCATAACTTTCTGTTTTCAAAGAAATATTCTTGCCACAAAAAAAAGATGGTTATGAGTTGGTTTTACTTCTTCATTTGTGAATGGGGTTTGTCAAGAATTTTAGGAAAAGTCAAATCTAGGGTGCTCTTTTTGTTGGGTTTTCATATTATAGCTCATTATTCTGAAGGTTCAGTATTCCTACTGTCCATTATTCCGATGGTTCGTTATTCCTACGGTCCATTTTTCTGAAGGTTTGATTTTCCAAAAATGAAACAGGGCTTGTTAATTCAAAAATGAAATGGGGTTCGTTACTCCAAAAATGAAAAGGGGTAAATGAGATCTAAAATGAAATAAGGTCCATTAATCCGAAAATTAAATGAGGTTCATATTTCATTTTTGGATTAATGAACCCTATTTCATTTTCAGAATAATGAACCTTCGGTATATTGAACCCTATTTTATTTTCGGAAAAAAGAAACCTTCAGAATAACGAACTGTCAGAATTATGAACCTTTGGAATAATGAACCTCCATATTAATGCCGTAAATTTTCGGATAAACAAACCCTATTTCATTTTTGGATTAATGAACCTCCAGGTGTACGAAATTTGTGTGTTCAGATTAATGAACCTTCGGAAAAACGAACCTTTGGGAATAATGAGCAGCACCTGGTTTTTTATTGCCATGTGTCAGCTCTGAATGAGAGCATGGTTTTCATGGTATATTATGCTAGTATTGAATGCTAGCATCGACTCATCCTTCCAGCACTACAGAGTATCTATCCAATGGGCCTCTTTTTTTTGGGGGGGGGGAGGGGGAATCTCTAAGAGGGTGTTCAAAATTTCATGTTTGATTGAAATCACTTGAAAACAGACTTTCTGTAATAAGAAATAAAAGTAAATGAGTGTAGCAAATCATATTAAAAGAAATTTATTTTATTACCGTAATGGGTTTAGTGATTATATTAATAAGATATAACATAAAGAAGATAAAATATGAAGCAATGCAAGTGAACAACAAAGAATGCAGTAATCTTCATCATATATAATCATAACTTGAACATTACTTAATTATTTACCTTACTTGGTTTGTAAGGAAGAAATGATTGTGTTCTTTATGGTTCTTCAACCACAGTAACTAGAAATTTTTATCATTTATCAAAACACCATATTAGAATTCCATAACAAGGCATGTGAGTTGGAAGAGAACCCTGGAGCTATGAGAGGACAGTATGCCTCATAGTCAGTGTTGTCATATGAATGGCTGTGTATGAGTAAAAGCAGACCCATTCAATTCTTCCTTTATTTCAAGCACTTCCCTACTATACCCCCCCCCCCCTCACTGCTCAATTCCAGTTCGCTAACATGCATATAACCTGAGGCTAACTCAGCAAAAGAATTGGTTTTCTGATTCTTTTATTGAATTCCGATAGACGTATAAACTTATAGTCCTTTTCCCTGTGGACATGGACATGTTTACAAAAAAGGGTATCATTGTATAAAAAAGTCAATTATCTCTCCAGCAGTCTGTATTTGTGCCTTTCTCATCTTCATATACCCAGCGGACATTTGCGAGTAATTGTCACAGTCGTTGAAACTTTTCCCTTTTACCCAGGTAGGAAATTGATTCAGAAGAGAAGGCAAGACTTTGTAAAAGATAGTATGTCATTATTAAACAAAGACGTTTGTAATAAGAAGGGAATGCATACTGGACCTTACATTATTGTATTTTATTGGTAATATATATGTGGGTATGAACATCAGTGCTGAGGTGCATTTGATTTCAATATTGATTTTAATCACTAATGATTTTTGTTTTTTACTCTGTCAAATTTAGGAGAACAGGAAATTACTTTTTCATGTTTTCTAACTTACTAACAATTGACCTTGTATGGAAGAACAAATGAAGAGTTTATTTGCAAAAACCGATAAACGCCATTTTTGAAAATATTAAAGTAAGATCACCTTCATATAGTACAAAATGATACTTTTTAAATGATGCATTGCTCATTACATACATAGATATATTTTTGAAGTAATGGTCAAAAGAAGCATTAATTTTCTTATTATTTTCTTTATTTTTCTTGATCTTTAATGGCAAATATCTCAATTTGACAAAATGGATATATCGGTTTTTGCATTCTAACACCTCAAATGTATTTCATTTCAAACTGGCTCATTTTTTTTTTCAGACAGGTAGCATAAATTAGTTTAGATCTGTCCATACCTTTCTGATAAAGCTGTCATCCTATTGAATTAAATGCTATTTTTGAATATCAAGCCAGCTTGCTCCTGGATACTGTGACAAGCAGACATAGGAAATTAAATTCTGGAGATTGATTTACTTATAATAACATATATCTAGATGTCCTTGATACAAAAAAGGACCTACCTTTGCCTGATCCTGAAAGTATGAATAACACATTCATTGATTGATTTCTCATATTATATTTCCTATCAGGTGATTAAAATTGGATAGAAATAGTGATAGATGAATGTTGATATTTGATTCTTTCCCATTGCTATTCCACCTATAGATATTGCATAGACATTTTTAAAAAAAAACACACAAAAAAGAACATGAAAGAAAAACTCAAAAAGTGTCTTCTTTCATTTAATCATGGCATATTTGATGCATAACAGTTGTAGTGCGTATAATGTATCAGTTTTATTTATTGAGATGTTTTTATTGTGTTCTTTTAATCTCTTTGCAGTATTCTTGGAATGCACATATTTGGATGTAAATTCTGTGACTACATTGACGGAGAACAGGTCTGTGATAGAAAGAACTTTGATTCACTTCTATGGGCTATTGTTACAGTATTTCAGGTGAGATGAAAATCAAATTTTTAAAGTCATCTTCTTCAAACTGCATACATTTATAGAAAAATCATTAGAAAAATCATTTATCACTTACATTTACTACTGTGTATTTATTTTTTAGACTGCCTTGATGTTACATACATGGAGGTTTTTCTAATACCATCTCACAATTCAGTCTTGTTTTACACAATAATGTAACATAAATTTTCTGCAGAAAATTACAAATAATTTATGATTTATGATATTTTATAATGAATACATTTCTTATGTACCATCACTGGAGTTGAAACAGTTGATCATGACTATCTACTCTTCCACTCATTCTCTTTCAATCTTTCATTCAATTGTCTGCCCTTCATTCTGTATTCTTTCTATCTATCCATCCCTTCTTCATAATCCTCTCATCTTATGACTATCTCTCCATCAGATTTTGACCCAGGAAGACTGGAACGTAGTTCTCTACAATGGCATGTCTCGTACATCTCCCTGGGCTGCCCTCTATTTCATTGCTCTCATGACGTTTGGTAACTACGTCCTCTTCAATCTCCTCGTTGCTATCCTCGTTGAGGGATTCTCTGCAGAGGTATGTTACCATGACAACCACAGTTACCTGTAGGCTCAGTTTTTAGTGTTTTGCTCTTATTTTCTCTTGCGTTTGTAGCGGATTATTTGGTATTTGTTAGGGATAAGAGCTTGTAGGTTGATGTGTGCTAGTTGGGATTTTTTTAAAAATGTAGGACAGGTAATTGAGGGTTTTTTTTTTCTAAATCCTGCTTTCTGCATCACACCATGGTTCATGAACTCTTGTCATGCGTTTTTTTTTGCAAAGGGGATAAACATTTCATTGCAAAAATAAAATGAATATTGATTTTTTGAAAATTGTACAATATTTTTGCTCACTTTATTTTCACTAGTATTTCTTGTTAAGAAAGATATCTGCAAACATAAAAAAAATGGTTTTGATAATGGAAATAAGATAATGTTGCTTCTTATTCAGAAGGAAATGTCAGAGTATGAGTTCGGGAATATTTTCCTTTGATTCTTCTGATCTCACAATTTGTATTTTTTCCTCATGTTTGAGGTGTTAACCTACTAAATTGCTAAATTACAGTAAAATATGAAAAATTGTGCTTCATCAACTGTTACATGTTATTAAACACAATTACTTCACATTTTACCTTATTTTTCTCACTTTGGATATTTTTCATCTTTCATGGCAAACTATTCTCCCTTGTCACATGACCATCTGGTGTCCCGCCCAAATCTTGTTGGCCATTCCCCAAACCTGGCCACACCCCTTCATCATCTTGGCCACGCCCCCAAACCATCTCATCGTCTCATGTTGAAAATACCTTCTGCTTTGTTTCACGTGGTGAACATACTTATGGTGAGTATATTTCATGAAAGCTTACATTGGTCCTAGGTATTCAATTTTACTATCATTCTATAGGAAATGGTGCATGAGAATTTATATTTCCATGATAAGAAGTCAAATGAGTTCTTTCTATACAGCTGTATGAAGCTGTTTCAAATCATGACAAAGTCAAGGCCTGGATATCTCTGATGTTTAAACTTGTCATAGAGCAAAAAGATATTTAGTTGATATAAGCCTAAGCATTGCTGATTTGTGATTTGAAATCTGTGAGTTGTTGCATACTTTTCACTAATTGCTTCACATTCATGTGTATCATTCATTAAAGAAGCATACTAACTCTTCCTTGAAAACATATGATCGCTATTTTGGCTACAGTATTCTTTGCCTGTCTTTCATAAATGCAAACCCAAAAAGGATGAAAACAGTTTGAGATATGAGTAGAAAGTGAGGGTAATTTATGCCTTTGGTGTCACATTCAATGATTTCAAATGTCATTTCCATGGCAACTGATCCATCCCATAAGCATGCTGTATATCTGGGGGCTTTTATTCATGAATTTCTTTGGTGTGAGAGTATGACTGCACTAACTTCAGCTGGCCTGATTCTATGCATTATAGATTTACGAAGGAATGAAAGTTAAGTCCTATTCACACATATCACTGTTAACCACTACAAAGTCAACTACTTTTAGGGTAGTCAATAGCAGATAGAGGTACCAGAAAAGCTTTTCTTCTGATTCTGATGCTATTGTAACATGCTCTTATGAATATCTGTATAGTTTTTCTGTTGTATTTGTAATGTTTTGATATTTGATATCTATAAATCATAGATAAAACACCTTTTGCTGAGTATGTTTTATACTTTATAAATATGTTTATTTAATTTTTAAAAGGTTTTTTTTTTAAATGTCATTCAAAGAGAATGCTCCTAAGTATGGGGAACGTTCATGAAGTGTCATGTCAGTGATTTTTACTGACAAATTAGCTCTCAGCCAATCAGATGCAACGATTTCATTAGCTTATAACAGATGTCAGTAAAAATCGCTGACAAGACACTTCGTGAAATGCTCCAATGTACTTATTTATGTGTGCAATTTCTGGACGGTTCCATGCAATATGCCCTGTACAATACCTGAAATACATTTTTCTTCTATCTAAGGCCAAGGAGTGCAAGATCTCTTGACAGACCACTGAAAAATTTTAGTGATACCTTTACGAAAAAGAACCATTCGTCCATTTTAAGGATATTTTTCTCTTTTGGATGAAGTGATGGGAGAAATTCTTATGTTGTGATGTCATCTAGGATGCGTTGCTTGGTATTGCTCAGAAATTTGACATGCCCTATGCTTCAGTTTTTCATTTTCCATCGTGTTTTTTTTCTTTGAAGGGGTTTAGAGAACCCTGTGTGAATAGAGCTTTTAGGCGCAGCTGGCCGAATGTCAGCTCATGAAATGGGAGTAGAATGTAATACAAAGCTCTCTGGATTTGTAATGGATGTTTCTGGGACATGATGCATAAAAGCAATCCATTGGTACCTTTATGAAGCTTCACCATTGCTCTCACTGTTATGCGCCTGTAGTATGATGTGCTTTTAACAATTTCTTTCAAACCAGGAAGTGAATGATTGATAACTTTCATAAAGCGTAACCCAAATCATAATTGTTCACTATGTTTCATCATATATAGTAGTCATGAGAGCATGTTTTATTTGCTGTAGTGTTCTGTTTTAGCAGACATTGCTCTGTTTTAATTTTATATTTTTTTACATGCAAATGGATTCTTCCTATTTTCTATCATCTGAAAGATATTTTTGTTTCTGAATTTCTCAATATTTGTTTGAATTCCTCTGTAGTGCTTGGAGCAGACTTTTACAAGTCTTTTTAATTGTATGAAATGATCATTCCAGGGACCTTTCCTTATTTTTTTCTTCCATGAGTAATTTTGTATACATATAAATTGATAGCACAGTTTGAAAAAATAAGGATTATGGTATTTGAATACTTTTGATCATCTCTTAACCCATTGCCTTCTGGAACCGATTGGCCCCTGTATTAATCTAATGGCAATTAGAGAATTCAGTGGTCAGTGGATTAAATTGTGTTTTTTGTTGCCGAGATGATGTTTTATATCCAGCTGCACTTAATTGGCAGCTTCATATGATGATATTGACTCAGATTATATTGATGGTTTACCTAATGTCTTAATCACCTGTTAGAATTCACATGTTTTATGCAAAGATGAGGATATACACAGACAGTCAGGATCAATGCACTTAAATCAGTCGATTGTATTGAATGATGGTAAACAAATCTTGGATGGCATTGGGTCCTTCATAAAATGTTTCACAGGAAATAGAGGATTGTGGATGGTGTCCTTCTCATGTGAAAAAAAAACCAAACTTTGCAGGGACTAGTATAATATGCATGACGATGAAGAAAGCACTTATGCATGAATGACCTCCTTTGTAAAATTGTCATCAAACAAGTGCAGTGAATGTAAAGAAAATTGTTGTACACCCTGAATACATGACTAACTGATTGGAATACATTTGTTATGCCCCAATTGTTCTAGCCAATTACTTCTTCAAAGGCAGTGAAATATGTGTACTGAAAACTTGATAATTTTCTCTCTAGGTAATTGATTTTGTCATGCTCTGATTGATTGACCTCTATAAATCAATGAGAAAAATAAGCTGTTCACTCTTGAAATGACTGGAATATGACAAAAAAACTATGAAGTACTATACTGTTCTAACTGCCACTTGATTATTAGAAACAGTTTCTTCTTGATATCACCTTATTAGATTACTTTTATTCCCAGGGTCATTTTTTTTATTCTGTTATATTGATGATAAGAGAAAGGAATACATATTGGTTTCTATTTCTTCGACCTTGTGGAGTATATTAGCATGTTGGTTTCTATTTCTTTGACCTTGCAATTCGCTTCTCTTATGCTTAATCATATCTTTATGTTACCAAAAGATAAGTTGGCCTATTGCCTTAAGTATTTTTCCTCACAAGAGACCCTTGGTTATAAAGAAGCAGGTGATGATCTTCATGTACATGTATATCCACATAGTTTAATTGATATTTTCAAACGAGTCTGTTCTCTCTCTTTGTTTATAGCCTGAGCAGAAAGAAGCTCATATTGGTGAGAAAGAAGGAAGTGAGGATGAAGAAGAGGAGAATGAAGAGAACGAGAAGGAAGAGAAGAATATGGATGACATCAAAGATGACGTCGTGTCAGTTTCATCAGATAAAGATAATAGTATGTTTACTTCTCTGTATCAGTCACATGAAATAGTATTTGTGTAAACTAGCTTGTCCCGAGGAATTGTGGAAAACCGTTTTTCCTGGTATTGAAGAAGAATGAAGGATGAAGTAATACCCTTAACCCGCTGAGCAGGATTTGATTTTTTTAACTTTACATGCATTTCCCATAGCCTCTAGCCCCAGTTGGCTTGGGCTTAGTGTTCAGTGGGTTAAATCACTTTGGAAAATAAACATGGAAAAGGGCACACTCCTTGAACTCAGAAACAGAGAAGGGTCTTCATTCTTTGAACTGTTTTTATTCTATTTATCTTTGATTCAGAGTGTTCATTAAAAAGCATAATGTATATTGAATGTGAATTGGTAGATATACATGTGCATTGATAAGGAGATGCAGCAAGATCGTCATCAAAAATATATTTTTTTGCTTCAGATATCACATGTACATGCACATATTCATCTAATGTATACCTTGTTTGAATTATTATAATAATAATTTGGTTCATAAATCAAATTTATCTTGTGCTTTCTGTTTGTTTCAAAGCAATTGATTGTGGTTACATAAAAATGGTAAACAAATCAATGATTTCACTTAATCTACTACAGGTGGAAAACTAGCAATAACTGCACCCCCTACTGATGGTGGTAGCCACCCCTTGAGTCCTCCTATCATTACCCATACTGCAGCCACGCCCCAAGGATCACCTAATGTTGATATGCAGAGAGCCTTTAGGGGTAGCTTTGTGGATCATGATACAAGGTCATGGGATTCAGACTCTCAATCATTGGTAAGTCCTAGAACAGCGATATTGAATTCAAAGTAAATTAGCAGTGCTTTTTGATCAAGGATCATCTAATGTTGATATGCAGAGAGCTTTCAGGGAACTCCCTGTTGATCATGATACACACTCATGGGATTCATATGCCCAGTCATGGGAGAGTAAGCACTTTCATAAATTAGCAAAGTTTTAATCAGTAATACAGATTGTTAGAAGAAAGACATGAAAAGTGTTCAGAACAAATCAACATTAGTATCTTATTTGATGTAATGAATTTCAATTATTTCCACTGACTTGTATATGATGTAATATGCACTAAAACACAACATATCAAATTTTCTTGTTACCTTAATAGATGTTACTATATACAAAAGTATCTACATGTATGATGACATGGTAGCTTGGAGAAAGTGAATCCCAGTACATGATTTGATATCTCCAAATCTTTCAGTTTATGTAATCCGAGGTAGCAGACCTCTGGCAGTACATGCCTGTATACTGTTTTTAAAGGTTTCTGAGTGAGTGTTCCACTTGTATCCATAGAGAAGCAATGATGTTGAAAATGTAGTTGTCTGTACATCAAAACCTTTAAATTATTCTTACTGCTAATGATCCCCCCCATTATTTTATCTTTTGCCAGTCCTCACTTAACATCCGAGGGTCACCTCGTCTCCCACGGAGCCCCAGCGCCAACAGTGTCAACAGTCACAAGGAGGGCAACAATTCACCCCAGGACCAGAGGCAAGGGGGCAACTTCCTCACCCCGTATCAGTTGGGTGATGAGCTTGGACAGGATAATGACAGTCATTCTTCTGTCAGCATTAGTAGGTCAGTACAACCTCTATATCTTTATTCTTGTACTTATCTAAACCTTTCCTTTTGCTTATTCTTATACCCAACCTTAGCTTTATTGTAATTGTATTTTATTCTTATTTTCTGTGTACCTGAACTTATAAATTATCCTTGTACAGATTATCCTTATACAGGTGCTAAATGAAATTTTGATATTATTATTAATATTATTATTGATATTATTATTATCATTATTACTATTGCAGATCCATATATTTCTTATTCTGTATCCTGTAATCATTTTTGTCAGTATCATTGTTATCATCATACATGTATTTCTTCTTATGCTTGTACATACTTATAGTGACTTGCATTTTTATCCAATGTTTTTCTTTAATCCTTATCTATGTATGCATCATATTCTTTCTGTCCTTATACTTATTCATATACTTATTTGTATCCTTATCCTTATACTTATTTGTACCCATATACCCTACCTTATATTGGTTCCTATCCATACTGTTATGATATGCAGAAGTTCCCTCCATGATGGTTCCAGGAATGGCTACCTTCCTGACAGTGACAACAACGACAGTCGACGGACCTCCTACATCTCCTGCAACGGTGGTTCAGTAACGGCCATCCCTCAGGCTGACACTCAGATACCGGTAGATGGTATGGACGATAACAAGGATGTCCAAACTGAAGGGACACAGCCGACTACCTACAGTCATATAGAAGACCCAGATGCAATAGATGAAGCAGTAAGTACCTGGAACTTATGCTTTGACATAAGCAAAGTTTAAAGTATTACATGAGCTATGTACGCAATCTAGGTATTTGCATCATGGGGAAAATTTTGCAGATGCATTGATGGCATATGACATTTCAAAAACCCTTTCAGTACCATATTGTATTATGCATTATTTTTTTTTTTTTAGAAGTTATTGCAATGCTTATTTATTTTTTCAGTATGTGTTGCATACTGTTAATGTAAATTTGGTAATTTTTTGAAAGGTTATTATTTTTATTTTTTGCTTGAACAAATGACCTTCTCTCTGAATACAAACAAAAAAAGTAATTGTAGGAAATCTCTTGATTTGAATAGAGACAAGGTAAAGTAAAAATTATCAAATGTGTGGCAGTAAATAAGCTTTGAGTGATATCATTTTAGGCTTGACTTTGATGGATTTGATCTTATTGATGCTGGCGATTAGATAACTGTAATACCTACTATCTAACAAAGATGTGAATGTATTTCTGCGTATGTTCATACGAGCCTAATAACAAATTAATCTTACCCATTAGGTGAAAATTTCTTTTAGCTTCTACAGTAGCAAGATAAAAAATGCTTGGCTTTGTTGCCATTTTAAGGATTTGCACGCCAAAGAAGCAGACTGGAATGCCCTACGACACTCCCTTTGACTTCACAGTTCTCTCCCTCATTAACTCTCTAGCTTTCAATGTCTATCTCTTTGCACAGTAGTGGTAGTACCAGACAGTCACTGTAGCACTGAGAAGGTTTAAGAAGCTTAGCATGGGCTCTCTATCTGTCTCTTTCTCTCAGCAGTGCTCAAAGCAGTGCTCAAAGTGCATGGAGATTCAGTGACCTGATATTATTGTCTACTTATATTAATCTCTTCTTATCTTTTTACATGTACCCTCCCTGAATTTAGCTTGACATTACTTTACATCAGCACGACTTTTGAGTCAGAGTCTTTGTATATGAATTTTTAATTTTTCCCTCCTAATTTAGAAGGAATTGTAACCTGATATGAATGAAGGCATTGGAATGGCAGGTTTATGTGAAGGAAATGGCTTGTTTACTTGAGAATTATGTTGCATGATTTCTTCATATATCAAATCTTCTGAATTGGTTCCCTTTGTACATGATGTAGTGCTTGTCATGCATGTGTGAAATGTTCTTTAAATATAGACTATGAATGGTCAGTATTTACTACTATATTTAGTATTTTCTTTGGGCTTGTTTGCATGGCTATTAAGCTAGTTTAATGTAATTAAAATTGACCTGATTAGGAATGAATGCATGTTTATTATCCCCTCTTCATCATTCTGTAAATTATACCAACTAACTGTGAATTAAGACATGCTTCAGTCATACCAGCATTTGATAGTGATCAGATATTTTAGACCAGTAAGAAGTTGTAATGTTTTACCTAAATCATCTCCGTTGATGAATTTATAGATCCAGTTTAATTTATAAGGCAGGGTATTCAAAGAATTACAATTCATGAATTATGGATTATTGTTAGTTCTGAAGGGTACATTTACTCTGCATTTTGTATTTGTATTCTAAATTACCATTACTTTCCAAATATTATCCCTTCTAGCAATTTTTGAAGAAATGTTTACATCTTTCCTAAAAGTATTTAATTTATTATTTTTTTGATGAATTTCCAAGCTACATGTATGAAAGTTACCTAGCATCACATTGTTATCATGCAGTTGTTTTATTTATGTATTGCTGTTGTCATGGCTTCATTTTCATCAACATGATCAGTCCTACTAGCATGATTGTTTTTACCATCATCATCATTATCATCATCATCATCATATCATTACCATCACTGCCATCATCATCATTGCCCCATAATTGTCATCATCATCATCAGCACCACCATCATGATCAACATCATCACTACCGCTATCATCACCACTACCACCACCACCACTACCGCCACCATCATCATCATCATCATCATTATCATAATCATCATAATCACTATCATCACTACACCACTGTCATCACCATCATCATTATCACCATCCTTACCACCACCATCCTCATCATCACCATCATTATCTGTATCATCACCTTCATCATCGTCTGCACCACCACCATCATTATCATCTGCACCACCACCATCATTATCATCTGCACCACCACCTCCATAATCACCTTCCTCTTCGTTGTCATTATCAACATCATCATTTTTTCAATTCATCCTGCTCTTCCATTTCATAACAGAAGTGTTCATGCCTTCGTTGGTTGCAGACCTGCATTGCTGGATGTTCGGGGGTAAATCCATTTGTGTCAATGTGCGCCATTGCTATATCTGTACAAAGTAGAAGTTTCAAATAATAGATTCATCCTTTAAAAAATAAACACCTAAAAAACTTGTTTTTTAAAATTATTTTTTAGGCTATGCATGTATGATGAATTCAAGAAAATTATCAAAATAAATTCCTGACAATATCAAATGGAACAGATTTGTAATATGGACCATCATATATCTTTATTTGCGGGGAAGAAAATTCTAGGAAAGGATTTTTTCTTTTTGGTTTGGTCACATACCCCTAAATTAAAGGTACATGTACTAAAATTACAATGTAGCAAATTATCTATGAGAGAAACTTCTTCATACCAGTAGCTCTTGTGTTTGCTGTGCAAGAATTTTGACATACATCTAGCCTGCCAAGCAGTAGTTATAGATTTTGATTAGTTGATGCATGAAATTGATACTTAAAACTTGATCTTAGATACAGTGTATGGTTTGTCATTATTCAGAGTCTTTTGTTAGCAAAAGTAAATTGTAGACTAGACTGTTATAGATTAGTTCTTCAAAGTCCATCCGTCCTTTTTTTTTCATTTTCAAAGACTGTTGGTGTTAAGGTTTTAAAGATGAAGTTTACATAGACTTAAGATTGCCTGCCTAAGAGGTGTTGTTATTCCAATATGATTTATCATCATCATTGTTGAATAGTGAGCCAAATCTTATATCTGTGGCGAGACACAGTAACAAGTCACTACATTTCAGGTCAGTGAATTTAGACCAATACTAAAGATGCAAGATTGTTCCAGTTTTAAGAGCAATGGCTGTCTGAGAAGGGTTTTTTTTGTGTGTGGGTTAAATGTGACTTTGTCTAGAATCATGAAGATATTTCACAAGTGCTTGTAGATTTTTCATGAGCTTTTCCATTGTACAAGCATGGTCCTTTGGATAATGTTAATTTTACTAACGGTAATACATGTTTGATATCAATTTCTTTTCAGTTAGCTTTGATATTCTTTTGAGTTGATTATGATTTGCTTGTGGTAGTCTTTGATTTTGAAAGTATCATTTTTAGTTTTTCAAGCTTAATCATTGGTACAAACGTGTGGCAGAAGTTTTGCTGGATAATTATGTATCTTTTGCAGTGCCGATTTAGATGCAGATTTACTTATAACCTCTAGTGAACAATTTTTGCATGCGGATTCTTTTTCAGTTTTCTATCACATTGATTCTTTTTTGCAGGCTTTTCTTCCCATCCAGCAGGTTTTCAGCCAATTTCAATATCACCAAATAACTGAGTTTTATATCATTGAATGGATTATATATGAATATATCCTATTTCTGTGATTTATGATGTCATGAATTGTTAAGTGGTGGATCTTCTTAGCAGTGAAAGTATTTGTTGATAGGTAGTCATGGGTATCTTTATTAATATCCAGTTTTAGTATCTTAATTTTTCTAAAATAAAGAACTAAAGTTGAGAGCGACATACTGCTCTCTTTATTGCTCAGAAAAATCACCTTTTGATATTGACAAAAAAATGAAGAATGAGTATTTCAGCCGGCTTTAGGATGTTGAACTGTTTGGATGACATTTAAGAAATGATGTTATATAACATACTGGATAAAAGCAATTGTTGTGGTATTTTGCAAGAATATTAGAAAATAATAAAGTGGTTTGAATAAAGTGGTTATGAATTTTCATAAATGGTTAAGTAACGCATAGATGCATCAAATTTTGGTTGGAGAGTGTCACTTGCAAATTCTTCCACCCATCTCTGTGAAATATGATTGAAATCACATGTCATATAAGTATCACTGTTTTACATGCATCTTCCAGCTGTTTTTGGCCAGAAATCTGAATTCCTTCATGTTTCATACTGTTATCATGTATCAAGGAAAATGTTTTTGTTTGATATTTTGATGATAATAGGTCCAGATTGTGGAAATTTTTTTACTTTTCATCTGATATTTCAGTAATTATAATATGAAGAAAGAATGTGCTTCTCCATGCATGTAATCTATACAGAACATCACAGGAACATGCTCATGCAGAAATTGTGGTAGAACGTACATGTAATGCTGAAATAGAACACAGTAGCATTTTTTTGTTGTTGTCTATTTGACAGGTCGCATGGATATCACACCCAAAGAATGAAATTTGTATGCAGCTATTTTAACTCCTTCATGTCATTGCCCTAATACCAGCCACTTAAAAAAAAATCATTATTTATTTGATGATCATCTTTCCCCCTACTTTCCCAAAGAATGTTAATTTTTGTTGACCACTCCCATCCCAGTTATTATTATTTTTCACCCTTCATTACCACTGTAGAAAAAGCGCAGAAACTCTTCCCGCTGCAAAAACGGAAATGCTAGGTGTGATAAGAGTGATGGCGATATAGAGTATGATGATGAAGATGATGACGATATCACAAGAGATTGCTGTTGTATTCGGGTAATTGATAAATATTCTCCACCAAGTTTTTTCAAAGTTACAATGTAGATAAACAAAAGACAGACACTAGATCTTCTGAGCAATGATCCACTTTATTTTCTTTTCACTTGAAAAAGATGTACTTGTATATGTACATATTCATGTCTTAAAGGGGGTACCCAATGCTGAAACAATGTTAGTTCATTTAAAAGAGCAGGATTTTATTAGCAGAAAATCATCTTAATTCTTAATTAATCATCTTAATCCTAATTTTTTTTTAAAAGTCATGTTGCCAAGGAAACCCCCAAATGTGGTAAGATTTCAGGATATTTTTGACCCCTCAGCTGTGACCCAGTTTCAACTGGGTACCCACTTTGACGTCAAAATGACGTCAAAGTGGGTACCTTGTTGTGCAATTCTATTCTAGCAAAATGCGCGCAAGTTATAATACAAATTGTACAGTCTAGCGTGCAGCACAACTGCAATGTGCGAAGCTGGGTACCCACTTTTACGTCATACCACATACTCAAATTTTTTGGTCAACTCTTGACTTTTTATGAGAAAATTAGCCAAAATACATTGATTTCGATTGAAAATCATCAAATTTTTATTGTTACTCTTCTTAGAATTCTATTCTCGATCATATATCAAAAAAAAATTTACCATTGTGTAATCACTTTAAAGTTTATACTCAAAGTTATGAGGATTGGTTTTTTACAGGCTCCGGTTAAAGTATTGTAACATATTAACCAGTGGAAAAGGAAAATTTTTGAGTAATAAGGTTGTGACTAAGCATGCTCTTTTATAAGGTTTAGTCACAGGTGTTGGAAAATTGGTTTAGAGTCATTTTGTCAGGGTTTCCACATACCACTTATTCCAGTTTATGATTATTTCTTTGAAAATATTAAACTATCTTCATACCAATGACAAATAATGAAATGAATCAAAAAGCATCACACTTTCAAAAGCACACAGCAGGGAAAGAGGGAGAAATTATGTATTCATTGCATTTTGTTTTTAAAGTTACTGTACCTTATATCAAACTTTTTTTCCACCTTTGATTTCAATTCATCTAAATGATTTTCCCATATTTTCATTATTTTTACCCCATATTTCCAAACTTGTCATTTCATGCATTTGGCATGTCAAAATCCTTGCTTGATATTGATTGCTCCTGCATCGAATGTTTCCCTGAACCGTTCATCTGCCCTCTGCAAATTGGCAACTGCTCCATGGGTGAGTTCTGTGCTCGGAGAGCATGAGTATACAGATTGCAGGGCTTAAGGTCCTGTATGTGTGCTGTAGAATAGAGCTCTCTCAACAGCCATGTACCCTGCATGACCATGTCTTCTTTCTCCATGTCATTCTCCAAGTATGTATTCTCATGTTAAGGCTTATAATGATGTGTTTTATATATCCACATAGCTGTACTAGTGCTTTAAAGGAAAAAGTCATCATGGAAATAAATGTATGCTTTATTTTATCATGATATGTTTTAGTACAGGCAACGGAATTACTTTTAGGGTTCATGTATCATTGCTAACAACAACAATGTGCTCTTGTATATATACTTGTATTCATTACTTATACTTGTATATCCATTTCATGTTTTTTTCACAAATCTTTTTGTACTGTATTGCTTTGCATTGTTATTTAGCTCATTTACATAGACTTGTAACTGTATCATGAATCATGAAATCTGATTGAGAGAATTTAGACACTCATAAGGGTGGACTTGACCTTCATCGGACAGGCCTCATATGCTTTAGTTCAAATAAGTGGTATTAGTTCATTCCTGCATATATTCATTTAAATTAGCTAGTCCCATATAAAGAATTATGAATGTGACAGTTATTAATGTGAGGGAGATAACTGGATACATGTTTTACAAATAAATCTTGTCTGTACATCAACCTATCATGTATGTGTATCTATATTTTCAGAGATTTTTTTCTATTAACATGCATCTTGTACTGCACATACATGTACATTATAATCAATGTTCTTCACAGACTTTGTAATCTTTTTTCACTTGAATTGTTCTTGCAAGTGAAAAAAAAAATGTTTCATTGCAGCCACACTGCTTCTAACCATTCTCATTTATTTGTCATTAATGTAGATATTTTTTTTGCTTTCTAATGTTAGTGTAAATGATGTAAATTTTCTCTTTTTACTCTAATATTGTATGCCTCTGAAGTGGAAAGCATAACAATTGCCATCTCATACTGTTTTTGTTGTTGTTATTATTTTCACATGTGCCTTACTTTTTTCCTGTATGTTTAATTTGTACTTATTGTACTTAAGCCACGTGCTTGATGCATATTTTTTTATGCTGATATTAATTGACTTTGTGTTTTGTTTTCCTCAAACTTGTCTAGCAAATTTGAATATACTATTCAAGATAGTTTTATGATAGCAGTACCAAGGCCTAAGCTTATGTGTCAATATGTTTCATTGGATCAATTTATTTTGATAAAATCCCTAAAATTATGTAGTGCTCCATGGGTGAATCGGAGACACTAAATTATTTTATCTAGAATCCACTTCATTCAGTAATTATATTTGTTTGGTTCACATTGTAGATGTAATCATATGTTATTCAAATGCACCGGGTACTAAATGGAAAAACTGACACATTCTACTTTGGTAGCATTAAATGCCACTTTGTCAGCTTCTTTAACTTTCAAGTAATCTGTAAAATTTTGTTGTAGTTAGCCATTTCCATTTCTGAGATTGTTGTGTTTACAATCTATATCATTCATTGTGTAGTTTTTTTAATACTCTGTATTCTTATTTTCTACACGTATGTAATGGCCATACAAACAATATGCATATATTTGTACTTGTGGGAATATTAAGGTTCCTAACTCTGGTTGAATGGAATTAAGGCCTTATTAATTCTCTCATAATTTGTTGAACTGTTTTAAAATATACATAAAGATGAGTTACAAGTGAAAAGTAAAAAAAAAAGGTATCTGAGGGTTAAAGGGCTCTTAACTGTACTTCATACAGGTTTCTGTGAGTTGAAAAATACAGAAGTGTGCATATGATAATTTGCTGTTTCAGTTTTCAGGCAGATTATGTTGGAATTTAGGATACAATAATTCTTTTGTGTAAGCCCTCATGGGCACATAAGAAAACAATTTCCTCATAGATATTGCTTTTTAATCTTTAGAAAACCAGTGTATTATGATGCAGAAAGAAATGAGTGATAACCATATTTTAAATTGGTATTGCATATTTCTGGTGTTACAAGTTTGAAGGAGCAATATGTTACAAGTGTAATCTTTTATTAATTTTTTTTTTTACATATCCAAGAGCATTCCCAATTAACCCATTGACTACTGTAACCTGGTAATCCCTTTATAAAGTCAATAGGAATAAGAGAATTCAGTACTCAACAGGTGAAATGTATATGATTAATATTTGATGTATTGCTTTGATGTATTTCTGCAGGATTGTGATTGTATCAAGTGCTGTCCTGAGCCTAAAGGATGCTTCAAAACAAGGGAAGAATACTCGCTCTATCTCCTGTCACCAAGAAACAAGTAAGCTTTATTCTTAATCATCTGTCCTTTACCTCTCTGTATTTAGTGGTTGCCTCTCTTGTTATAAAACCATTTCAATGTCAAATTCACTGTGTGAACTTACTGCCATTCCAGTGATTGTAACATTTGGTGTTTGTACAGTTGTTGTTCATATCTATCTGAGTGATGCAATTTTAGTCACCTAAAATAGTGATCATGATAAGTTTGCCTGACTTTCTGGATTAACTGGAGGACACTTCAGAAATGCGTAGTTGAGTTTGCATTCTCCATTCAACAAAAAGAGTTTTCAAAGAAGACGTGCAAAGGGCAAGGTTGATAGGGAGGAAGCAGAAGAGAAGAAGTGGAGAAAGAAATAATAGAATGGCAAGGACAAAGAATGATAAAATAGAGAAGGATTGAGATGAAGAATATTGAAGAGTAACATAATGAATGCTGTTATTAGAAATATTAAGACATTTATTGCCAACATTGAAAAATGTGAACAATGCATATTCTTCTTTCATCAAGGGCAAGGAGGAAATTACAGCATCTCATAGCTCAGAAGTGGTTTGATTATGTCATCCTAATCATCATCTTTCTCAACTGTATCACATTAGCCATGGAGAGACCAGCCATTGAACCTGACAGTGTGGTAAGACAACATACTTAACCTGTCGACTACTGAATTCTCTAGTTACAATAGTATGGTATTAATACAGGGGCCACCACTGGGTTGGTAGGTAGCATTATTAGGATAAAATTGATAGTAACAGATATGGTAAAAAGTGCCTGCAATCTCAAATTTGGCATGGCAAGTAAAATCATCTAGGTTAAATACAGATGAAGTAATGATTAGAACACCAGACCAGGGTTAAACTTGTCACATTATAACTCTAAGAATAGTGAGTAGGTTTTTTGGTTGATATTCTCACAATTTATCGTCTGTTTCTTCAGGAGAGGAAGTTCCTGACCATTGCCAACTACATCTTCATGGCGATCTTCACCTTGGAGATGCTGATCAAAGTCCTGGCCAAAGGGTTCCTCTTTGGTACCCATGCTTACCTCCACAGCGGCTGGAATGTGATGGATGGCAGCCTGGTGATTGTGTCCTGGATTGACCTCCTCATCACTCTCGTATCATCCAGCAGTCCAGAGATCTTCTCCATCTTGCGTGTCTTCAGGTTACTGAGGACGTTGCGCCCTCTCAGGGTTATCAGCCGTGCTCCAGGTTTGAAGCTGGTGGTTCAGACGCTGCTGTCCTCTCTCAGGCCTATCGGGAACATTGTTATTATCTGCTGTACATTCTTCATCATCTTTGGAATCCTAGGCATACAGGTGAGAGGTCAAAGTTCATAGTTCAGAGCTCACAAACAGAAGCAAATACCAGGAAATCTGTCTCTGAAGAATGCTCAAGAAAGATTAAAAATGGCAGTTATCATAGGCAGGTGGTCTTTATGTACAGTTCCTTTAATGCATAATACCATAGAAAAATTTGTTCATGGGAAACAAAAATGCCTTTATTTATTCAAGTGATCATTAAAAAAGATTTGATAGTATTCATGGTTTAGATGTTGACAAACACTGAGATCACATTTGATTTTTACATAGAAGTTGTACTGAACCTATAATATGTGGTTTCAATTAGAATACATTTATAATGCATTGCCTAATTGTTAGCAAGAATGTTATAGATGTTAATGACTGCATGGTTTGTTTCCAATATATCTCCCACCCAGTTGTTCAAGGGCCAGTTCTACTACTGCTCTGGTCCTAATGTACGTCACATCAGGAACAGGACCCAATGTGAGGCTAACTCAGAGAATGAGTGGATTAATCAACAGTACAACTTTGATAACTTAGCCCAGGTATTTAACCTTGTTTGTATTTATAGCTACACTGACTTGTGATGATGCGTATATGTACACACTTTCGTAGCGGAACTTATTAATTGCACTTTTATGTATTTGTGATCAAAATGACTTTTTACATTGTTAAGTGTTTAGGGTAATTGATCCATGAAAAAATTAGGAAATACATAACCAAATTAAGCACTCTTTGGTTATTATTATTATTTGTTTATTTATACATGTAGATATATTTTGACATTTGATGGATTTGGAATACATGTAGTTTAATCTGTAGTTTGAGGTATTTGAAATAATTTGATATTTTGTCCTTTAGAAAACTACATCTCCATACAACATGTCTCTATTTTTCTGTTAAAAGCCCAATGTATTATTTCTTAAATCAATTGGTTTTTGTGTTTTGGTAAAGCTGGGTTTTTTTTGGTCATACAACTTGTTTCATATTTTCTTGTTCAATAAAAGAAGATAAATGTTGATTTTCTTTACAGGCTTTGGTAGCTCTGTTTGTTCTAGCCTCCAAGGATGGTTGGGTTGACATCATGTATAATGGTATTGATGCAGTCGGTGTAGATCAGCAGGTAAGAAAACCATCCAGGTGGGGGGGGGGGGGGTCTCATTGAGGCCTGTATATCATCCACATACATGAAAACACATTAAAAGGGTACTTTTTTTCAGCATCAGATATGTAGCGCGTGTTACACGTTACGTATCTGATGCTAAAACAGCAAAAATCAAGAAAAAGGGTATCAAATTCAGAGGTGATGATGCAATACCGAGAATGTCAATTTGTTGTTGTATTATTTTGCTGTTTATTTGAATAATTGGAAATAAATGTGTTTGAATTGAAATTGAATACTTGAATAGGGTGTAAAATTCCATATAATAAAGACCCTGTTAAGGGTATGAAATCAGAGATGTTAGAAGAGTTTTCCTGTTTAGGGTATCAAAACCACTCCTACTTCAATCCTCATTTAGGGCGCTTTTTAGAAAGTGATATATGGGTGATGTACAGACCTCAGTGAGACATGTCCGCCACCCCTGAGTAAACCCATCAACCTCTTCTGTGTCACCAAGGTACAGGACTTTTCTAAGATGAATTTTCATGGCATGAGTGAAATTTCAGCTTGAAATTCCTTGTTTCCTGGATATGAACTCCAAGAATGAGGTACAGTTTAATTTTTGTGGAAACAATGAAATATCTTAATGTCCAAAGACATATACAGTCGAACCTGCTTTAGCGACCACCTGTCTATAACAATCACCTGCCTATAAAGGCCACATTTTCTGTTTCCCTTGAATGTGGTTTCTCATTGGAGCATATACTAAAGGAAACCTGTCCATAAAGACCACTTGCCAATGAAGACCACTTTTCTTGTTTCCCTTGAGTGGTCTTTATACACAGGTTTCACTGTATTGTTCAACACTAGCATGTGCTACCCATGTATTGAGAAAGATTAAAGATATTTCATGATTCTAGTAATTCTGACTCCCAGTTTTTACCCTTATCTCCAAATTCAATAACGTGAGAACCCTTTGGGGGACAATTTGGGCACATTTTTGTATAAACCTGCTGTCTGCTGAATGGTCCTTTTAAACAGTTAACCCATTGAGTACTGAACCCAGAGATAACTAGGGATGGAGTCCATGGAAAATACGTGTTTTACCCAAATCAAAATGTATCTCATGGGTGAACATACTCTGGTATTGATCGTGTGAATAAAGTTTTAACTTGAGTTTTGATTTTTATTTCAGCCCCAAAGGGATCACAACGAATGGCTCATACTCTACTTCATCTCCTTTCTCCTCATTGTCGGTTTCTTCGTCCTCAACATGTTTGTCGGTGTCGTCGTTGAGAACTTCCACAAGTGTCGTGAGGAGCAGGCCGCAGAGGAGCTGGTCCAGCGGATGGAGAAACGGCAGCAGAAGCTACAGAAAGCCAGGCAAAGTAAGGCTGATGAAGCTGCAGGTGTTACCATTTACGTGGACCCCAGTGAGATAGCAAAACTGACCCCTGAAGAGAAGAAAAATTGTCAGATTGGTTCGTACAAGATCAAAAAAAGTTCCATTGCGGATCATCCTTTGGCATCACCAATCAGCTATTTTTGCACATCCCGACGCAATAACACATTTCATCTAGCTACTTCTCAAGCTGCATCCTAATATTTCTTCATTTATCAAAAAAATTAATTCTGGAAGTCAAAGTTAATCATCTTAAAGGTGGAGAAAAAGAGTAATATAGAACTAGGGTTCATACTATTAGCTCATTTTAATGAATTCCATGTTGAAGATCAAGCATCACAACATTGTAGGTGGAAGAGGGAGTCATACTCAGCCAGAAGTCATAAGTCATCTGTCATTTTACAAGAATTTTGATGATTTTCAAAATTCATGATTGCACAAGTGGAGGAGAGGGTCATAAACAACCGAGGTTCATATTTAATATTCCGTAGGCCATTTCTAAAAACCTCATTTTCAAGGTCAGGGTTCATACATGCATATCATGGGATCATTACCTTAAGATCATGGGTTGTGTTAAGATCATGGGTCATGGTCATGGGTCACTTGGAGTTCATCATCTGCTGGGGAGCGTTTCATGAAGTGTTTTGTCGGTGATTTTCACCGACAACTGTTTGCATGGGGAGTGTTTCATGAAGAGTTTTGTCAGTGATTTTCACCAACAACTGTTTGCATGGGGAGCGTTTCATGAAGAGTTTTGTCAGTGATTTTCACCGACTAATTTGCTTTCAGCCAATCAGATGCAAGGATTTTCAGTAGCTTATAACATTTGTCGGTGATTTTCACTGACAAAACTCTTCATGAAACGCTCCCCTGATTGGCTGGGAGCAAATTAGTCGGTGAAATTCACTGACAAAACTCTTCATGAAATGCTCCCCTGCTGATGACCAGTCAAAAGATTCATGTTATAAAGATAAGAAAGCAGATTTTAATTGGGATTTACTGATCTAATATGGACCTTGGTTTAAGATGTATCTGTGTTTTGAGAAAGTATGACATGTATGTAATGTGTGTTGGGTTGGACGATTTGCAAGCTCACTAATTTCTTGGTCTGTTATTTGTTGATTTACATGTACTGTATATTATCAAAGCCTTTTAATTGAACATGCAATTGGATGTATACTTTATTGAAATGATCCCATTCTCATTTCTACCTTGGTCCTTACTTCCGCACTTCAATCTTCAGCCATCTCACCCCAATTCCTCTCAGAAATTCACCCCTTCAAAAAAAAAAAAAAATGAATGCAGGCAAAGCATTTAAGAAAGTTGCTATTTCATTATAAATCCCACTGCTTTTCAGAAGTAATTCCTTCCATCTTGGTTGGAATATCAACAATAATTTAAATCAAGATTTGAATGTTGTTTTATTTTCTTGAAAGTATTGGCTCGTAATGACTTCTAAAGAATTTTAGTTGACACATAATTTTTGTTTATATTTTGCATATCATATGATCATAAAAGAATGTTTCTACAATTGTTATTAGTCATGAATAGATTGAAAGTGAAGAGAGTCAATTAATACATTGAAGTACATTGCCAAATCACAAAAATTTTGTCTATGTTTCACAATGCTCCATGAATTTATACAACTCATGTAATAACTGATTAAGTAGAAGTATCTACATTCATCTCACTTTTAAATCTTGTGGTGCATTTCAATTAGTTTTTCATTTCAAGTACATGTTTGGTGAGTTACATGTACAAATAAATTTGTACATGTGGATAAAAATCACCACATTTCACAAAATGGGTATGTATTTGTATGATCCATCTGGAATATGTTTTCTTACAGAATATGATATTAGAAGTTCTGATTCACTAAATATCAGCAATGAATATTTTCATCATTTTGAATAAATATATGTAACATCATAAAAGATTCTCAACATCATTCCACTCAATAATTTCTCCCTCTCCATTTCTCTTTCTCATTTTTCTCTGTCTATTCTTTTCTCTCGTTCTCATTTTTATCTGTCTCTCCCTTTATACTTATCATTTCTCTCTATCAATTTATTTCTCTTCTTCTCATTTCTTTCTTTCTCTACTCTGGATGGACATAAAATACATTAAAATTTGTAAGTCAAAATAATTACCAACAGACTATCAACATCCTTCTTTATCTCCCTTCCCTTGTAGGATCATTAGAACAGCCGTACTACATCAACTATTCCAAGTCCAGGATGGTTATCCATGATGTGGTGATGAACAAGTATTTTGACTTGGTTGTAGCTGCTATCATATTCCTCAATGTAATCACCATGGCACTGGAGTTTTACCTAATGCCTCAGGTTAGTACCATCACCTATTTTCTCATATAATCGATTGTCTCATCCATATGCATGATTTAGGCTCTTCTATGCCACTAAGCTTTTGAAGATTTTAAAAAAAAATCATTAGAGTTATGTTTTTCTTTGTAGATGAAATTGCAAGAGATACTATTTAATCAGATATAGGTGTGGGTTTTTTTTTTCTTAAATTGGGTATAAAATGTCTTCTATGAAAATAAACAGTAAACAGAAGGTAACTGTGCGTGTTGTTGGAAGAGAAATGAAACAAATTCTTAGAAAAAAATATGTTATTCAGAGCTCACTTTTTTGGGCTTGATAAAACCACTGCCAAAGAAGGGGTACGGGTACATGTAGTCATAAAATAATCTTAGGTTCCTTCGTTTGAGTACAGCTGCCTCTTTCTCTCATGAATTCATGCGTTCATTATCAGTGTGGTTGTGCTTTATTGCCTGTGAAGCTATTTAGGTGGCCTAGGGTGTATCCCACTCTTGACACCACTGTAGTTGAAATGAAATCCATACAATACCAAGTGTGGAGTTTACTTAGATTATGGTAGTATTTTTGATGATGGTGATTATAGTGAAGGAAAAACTTGTGTTTATTGCAGTCTTTTTATGTGGTACCACTTTCTGGGGCAGCAGGAGCAATATTTTGGCTTTAATTTACACCCTACTCTTTTAGTAGATCAAGTATCTTTTTCGTAGACAGTTTCTGAGCATCTTGTTTTCTAGTGGTCCTTGAATGGAATCTTAGATTATGACCAAGAAGATTTAAAGATTAACATCAAGTCTAGGTGATAATTAGCCTTGTTATAAATTAGTTGTTCATGAAATATTCTGTTTTTATGAATCAGTTTCCTATTTGTTTCTTGGCTTATGCAGACCAGGCTATTCTGAGCAAAATTAATTGTCTTGAGCCCATAATTCATAATTGTTGAAATACTGGTATTTTTTCATTGATTTTGATTCTGTTCACAGGTAATGATTGACATCATGACCTACTTGAACTATATTTTCACTGCTGTATTCATCCTGGAGGCCTTATTAAAAATGTTTGCACTTGGAATTAAAAGATATTTCAAAGATGGGTAAGTAAAAATAATTTTACTCCTACCCTGTATTCTCTCTTCTTTCTTTTATTCACCCTTGTTTCTTTTGTTTTCTCTCTTCTTTTACTATTTCATTCTGCTGTATGTCCTCTTTCATCTGTCTTATTTTCTCCCTTCTTTCATTTCTTCTTTATCTTCTTATTATCATTTCTTTTAGTTTTTTTTCTGTTTTTCTCTGTGCTCACTCATATTTCTTATCTTCTTTCTTCTCTCTCTCCCTTCTCTTTCCTATTTTCTTTTCACAAAATGTTTCTTTTATTTTCCCTTTGAATGACCAATGTCTGTGAATTAGATGAGAGAATTTAAGGGAAAAAATGCAAGTGACTTTCATAATGATCTTGGATTGTGAAATGCATATTCACTTGAAATTTACAAAATTTGGATATCATAAGATTATGCAGCTGAGATTTTTTTTAATGGATTGTTTCTGACATGTGGCAAAATGATTTAATGATTAAAGTCAAACTTGTTTGTGGTATTAGCACACCTTCATTTTAAGTGTATTCTCAATCCTATGTAGAAATTGTGAGACATCAAATCTTTTGATTTGCAGAATTATCAAACATAAAAATAAATTCTTGTTTCTCCATCATTTCCAGATGGAACCAACTGGATATAGCAATAGTAATATTATCCATTGCTGGTATAGTGTTAGAGGAGTTGGAGTCAGACATTATACCAATCAATCCAACTATTATCAGGATTATGAGGGTGCTTCGTATAGCCAGAGGTAGGTCAAGAGTTTTTCTTACTTAATACATATACATACGTATCTATGGTATCAGATAATCACAATGGAAACAATTAACCCATTCGTGACAGGAATTATTTAAAGCCTAATTTGATCAGCTTTTATTCTTCAAATTGGCAACACCAACATTTTTGTTTTATCGCTACATTTTTCTTAGAAAACGTCATGTATCTGAAATTAATATAGATTGACAGAAATTACGATGAGAAGTCAAAAGTTGCCAATTTGCAGGGGAAAACGGTGATTTTAAACTTTCTATCACATTGCCAATTTAAGGATTTTAATGCTTATTTTCTTTTAAAAAATTTTCAGCATCAAACAACGAATATTGATGCAACCAAAATGGGCACAGTTTGTGTAGAATGTTTAGCTCTTTCTGCTCATGTATTTGGTATGATTTTTAGGGCTTTGCATCAAAAGATATTCGGCCAAACCACAAAATGTGGACCTTTGTCACGAATGGGTTAATGCATTCATATCTTGCTATCTATCTAGTGAAACTATTCTAAAAGTTAGCAGATATAAAGGAAGACATGAATAGAATGAAGAAATGAAGGAGTAAAGGAAGAGGAAAGAAAGATGTTAAGGTAGCCGAGCGAATTGTAGTTTAAAAAAAAAGATGTGTACTGAATGCAAAATGTATGTTGTTGTTTATATTGCCTTGCATTCCATATGCATCTTTTGTTCCATTCTTTTTCATGAAGCCTCTTCATGAAGAACTTAAAGAACATGAAGAACAGGATATGTGAGAAGAGATTGCAAATTTTTATGTCTTCTTTTCAAGAAATCATCAAATATGAGTACTTGCAAGTCACTACTGAAGAAATGCATAATTTTCCTTTCAACAGTGCATATTTATGTGCCTAATTCAATTGCTTTTTTAACCAGAACAGTGAAACATAGTTTTGCATTTCAGAACACTTTCATAAAAGCCACAGAGGATATGGACCATGAATGCATTGTGTGTTTGAAGTATCACACTATTTAATCATCCACATGCATTTTATTATGTCTTGGATGATTCCCAAACAATCACGTTTTGCTCATCATATAATATCCACCTTTCAACACCCACTTCTTTCCCTGGACGATGGCACATTTCCACAGTTCTTAAGATCATGAAGACCATGAAAGGTCTTCGTGAGTTGCTCGCCGTTCTCATGGGTGCTATTCCACAGGTAAAGTGATAGCTGGCAACAGAGGGTGGTTTCTGCCAAGTTTTGTCTGTCCACTGGTGTGCATGCTGTGCCCTGACTTTATGCCTGATGAATAACATTTAAACTCATTCCTTGTATTTTTACTTTTAGATGTTTTAGCAGCTCTGTGAAGACAGATATTGTCATGTTGATGTCGCCCTTCAGTATTCCTTCCTTTATCATTTATGTAACAGTACAACAGAAGCTTCTGTACCTGCTGTCTTGTAGTATTGCATGGAATAGTGTCCTTTGGTTTACGACATACTTCTCAAAGTATTATCAGTTTTGCCTGTACCAC
Source organism: Echinometra lucunter (assembly GCA_029962745.1). Taxonomy (NCBI): domain Eukaryota; kingdom Metazoa; phylum Echinodermata; class Echinoidea; order Camarodonta; family Echinometridae; genus Echinometra; species Echinometra lucunter. Next base: position 2,311,557 of record CM057155.1, read on the forward strand.
AAGCCATATTTTTAATTGCCAAATTGATTTTTTTTTCTTCATTTTGCTATTCATGATTTTTATACATGACTCCGAAAAATATATATATAAGTATATATTATGGTGTCTAGCATATTTTTAGAAAAGTGAATTGAAAATATTTGATTCCTGGGGAATGGTGAACTTAATTCTCTTGAAAGAAAAAAAACTAATAAAGAAGAAATATTGTATTTTAGAGGAAAATTCAATAGAAGAAATTTCTTCCCTTTCTGAGGTTGAACATGTCTTGTCATATACTTGTATACTTGTCATACAGTATATACAATAGAAATGTGATGAACCTGTTTATATGTTAAGCATAATTTCACAAAATGCATGAATAGATGTTGCACTTGACTGTATGCACTGCTTCATAGTCACTATGAACGCACATCACTGTTATTCACGTTTCCCTTGCTTTTAATCTCTGCTGTTTCCAGGTATCCCCAATTTGATTTATTTTTTGTTGCATCCAACTTATCTATACCTTTGTGTCTCTTTTCTCTATGTTTGGCTGTCTGTTTGTCTGTCTGTCTGTCCCTTTGTCTCTTTGTCTCCCTATTCTATGTTTGTTTGTCCCACCAGTGCTTAAACTCTTGAAAATGGCTAAAGGTATCCGAGCTCTGCTGGACACCGTCTTTCAGGCCTTGCCACAGGTAATCCCAGAGTATTTCTCTCTTTTAAAGAAAGGCCTTTAGTATGAATTGAAGCAATAAAAAAGATATTCTTCACTGTTTTATCTAAAAAAAACTTACTGATATTATGAAATCAGGTAGAGGGTGGGAGAAAGCAAGAGGGTATCTGTGAGTTTTGTATTGATAATGTAACAAGTGATATTTGATTAAATATGAAAAAGAGAGGTCTGTTTGGAATAATTTGAAATTTTATTATGGAATTTTTATGGTGCCTTCATAATTATTTGATAAATTCCAAATGTGTACTGTTTACGAAAGTTTTTGTTAAAATATCTTTTTTTAAAAATAAAGTTGTCAAAATAACTATTATGTAAAAGAAAACATAAAATGATTTAACGACTGAAAGACAGCAAAATAGAGGTGATTTAATAACCATAAAATAAGAATACAAAGGTAGTAGAAATTGTACTCCAACCATTTTATGAAACTTCAGAAGGTACATGCATGTCTTCTTGATTCTAATAAGGTATCATTTTATTATCTCTCAGATTGATTATTATATCTCTCATACTGATTAGATGCAGTTATAATCTAATCCTTCATCATTGCTTAATATTTCAGCAGTGTATATTTTCTCTTGGCATTTAAAGTTTCTAGTTTATATTTCTATGTTGTTCTGGTTTATAATAAATCATTCTGATTTTTTGTATATGTTTGTATTTTTTGTAGACATAGATGTGCTTAATAACGGTAGATTAGATGTTAGTTTTGCATGACAGAGTGGTATATATTCATGTGTAATTTTATTTTTATAAGTATGGTTCTGTTTATCTGGAGAGGATAAAAGTATATTTTTTAGTAATGGAATGCTTTTATGTAAGATTAGATTTTAAAGGTTTGATGTTGCTTTTACAATTATCTTGTAGGTAAGTTATTATGTTTATATTCAGTTCAGTATGTAAAAAGATTGTAATGGAGTATCTTCCAGATAAAAGTTGAAAAAAGTCTTTTATTTTCAAAAGCTGAATTTGAAGACTGCTCTTTATGGAGTAATTATTTTTTGATATTTTTTTTCTAAATGTCATTCTAAGTCTACACTGCTTCAGGTGATATATTTTTTCTAAGAAATAAATGATCATAAAAGAGAGATAACAGACCTATCATAGAAATAAACCAACTACCTGGAATGTTAGGCAAGCAAGAAAATTGATTCTTCACCATAGAGAGTTGCATAAGCACCCTAAAAAAATATTTGAGGTAATATTTTACCTCATATATAAAATTTTATGAGAAGTAATAAAGGTTAATTGATATTGACTATGAAATAGCAGTAGATCCTGTGTTGTTTGATTCATTCAAATGTATACTCATTTTGCTGCTTATTTGCTTGCTTTTATCAGGTTGGCAACTTAGGCCTTCTGTTCTTTCTACTTTTCTTCATCTTTGCCGCTCTTGGGGTTGAGCTATTTGGTAGATTAGGTAAGTCTCATTCGTAACAGAGAGTCCACAATATGTGGTTTGGCACATAAGCCTTTGATGCAGAGCCCTAAAAACATAATCAAATACATAAACTAAAAGAAAAAATTTTGCACATACTGTGCACATTGTGGTTGCGTCAGTATTCGTCATTTGATGCCATAAAATTTTTAGAGGAAAAAAGCACTAAAAATCTTCAATTGGCGATGCAATGCTTTCATTATTTTTTGAAATAAGAATCATGGCATTGGGTCTTAAGTAGAAAACAAAAAAATGAAGTCCTGCAATGTGTAAACATTAGGAACATGAAGAGTACTCTGTATATGAAATTATTGTAGTAGTTATTACAAGTTATATGACATTGTTCATCTTAGCCTTTTCATTACGACATTGAGTGAACTTAAAAAGGTACTTTTGAAGGTTTTTCACAATGTCACCTTGTGTACTCTCATGAAATGTTTTCATTTTGATTATTCCTAATCACTTGTTGAACTATTTATTGTTTAGAACTTGCTAGAAATAGAACATTTGTAGGTATTAACCAGTATAATTGTTTCTGATAGGTGAAACTATATAAATGTACAAGTGAAGCTTTCATTGTCTTTGAAAACCATTTTATCTCCTGCTTTCAGCTTGTACCGATGATAATCCTTGTGAGGGTTTAGGACGCCATGCCTCCTTCAGACATTTCTTCATTGCATTTCTGACTTTATTTCGTATCGCTACGGGAGACAATTGGAATGGTATCATGAAGGTAAACAAATCACGTTTTTAAGGAAGTATCAGGAAGGAAAGATTTGGCATTTGTAAGAAGTTTAATTTTCACATGTCTTGAGCTATATCATTGAAGAATACAGGCAAATCTTCCTCTTGTTAAAAGGAATTGTTAATTATGTATATGCAGTGGATCAAAACCTGTGACTGCAACATTGTATTGAGTATATGGTACACCTACGCATAGCATATTTAAATTTGCTGGGTGGCAATGCAGTGCTTGTGTTGTTGGTCAATTAAAGCAGCTAGCAATTTAAGGTGCCTGAAAGGAAAAAAAAATTAACATAACCTATTCAGTTTATCTGCATTTGCAATGCATTCTGGTTCTTGAAGTCTAGAACCAAATTCACAAACTCTGATAGGAATCTACCTCTTGTTTCCTTCCATATTTTCATTTTTATCTTTTTTGAGACCATGTGTACTGTAATACTTCTCTTATGCAATTTTCTCATTAGTTATAATGTTAAGTTGTTACCTTTTAACAAATGTTTAGATTCTAATTAGAATGTGGACTTGAGCTTGACAGTAACCAATTAGAATCTATATCTTATTATAAGAAATACTTCTTTTAATCCTTACAGGACACACTTAGGAAAGAGGGATGTAACAGCAATACAGGATGCACGTACAACTGCTGTGCCAACCGCTACTTCGCTCCCATGTACTTCTTCTCCTTCGTACTCATCGCCCAGTTCGTCCTGGTCAATGTGGTGGTTGCTGTCCTCATGAAACATCTGGAGGAGAGTCATAAGCTGGAACAGGATGATGAGGAGGATGCGCAGATCATCGCTGATCAGCTCAGGCAGGATGCTATTGATGCTGCTGCATCGTCGGAGAGGGAGGATGCTGCAAACAACTCAGATGAAGGGGTAAGGAGGGAGGAAAGGTTTCGTGAAATTAACAAGAGAGATTGACGATGGGATATGAGGGACGGGAGAGGGAAGAATACTATTGTTTATCAGTTTTGGATATGAGAAAAGATGAGAGCTACTGGAGAGATGGAAAATGTGAAATAAGGTTTAGAGGACTGGGAGTGGGAGGATTTGAAAGTTGATTGATAAAAGGACAGGAAGAGATGGAGTCATATATGATCAAGAGAGAGGGAGAATGTGAGATGGGAATTAGAGGAGATGAATTCAACAATAAGTTAAAATTATAAAATGTTAAGATGTAAAATGCATTATTTTGGAAATAAAATGGGATGATAATTTTTTTTAACTGAAAAGATATGTTTGAAGTACAGCGTAGCTAAACAAAGTTAGAGCAAAAATAAAATAGGAGACTCATTGCTAGCATTAAGGGAAAGAAAGACCAATTGGTATTAAAGAGAGAAAGAGAGAGAGAGAGAGAGAGAGAGAGAAAGACAGACTAAGAATTGTAGCGAGAGAGACTGTGTGGGAATGTTGCATATCAGCTAAAGAGGCAAGAAACTAAATATTTCTAATACTTTTAGAATCCCTAACACTTGATTTCTTTTGGAGATACAAGTTTGCAATCTCAGTAATTGAAGTACACACAATGAGAATCTTTAGGCGCTTTCACACCTACCCGATCAGGAAAAATACCCGTAAATTACGAGAACTTGTTAAGGCCCCAAAATACCCGTTAATTGTTCTGCGCTTTCACACCTACCCGAAGCCAGACCTCTTCGGGGTAAGTTCTCGAAGTTACGAGTATGCGCAGAACTATTTATTTTGCAGGAGGAGGAGGCCACTCCTCCTCCCTCCACATCGCTATCAGCGATGATCAGAGGATGACATACAACCGTATCGATATATCAGAATAAATCATAAATAAAAACACGAAAGGGGAACAGAACTTTACAAAAACAACGACATAGCTAGAAATAGACAATACAACTCTCAAATCCAGAATGTACGTATACGGTACACAAACGATAACGACGTCTAATACGTACACGGTACACACAGTACGGTACACGCTTCGTGCACCAGTGCTTGATGGAATAGAAGTTCTCGTAATTTGCTTTCACATTACAAAAATCCCCGCGACCTTGGAGAAAGTACTCGTAATTTTGAGAAAGTACCTACTAATTTACGGGTATTTTCTTTCGGGGATATTACGCGTAATTTGGTTTCACACTGGCAAAATACCTGGTATTTTCTGATCGGGGTAGAATACCCGATCTGAAAATACCAGGTATTTTTCCTGATCGGGTAGGTGTGAAAGCGCCTAATGTGCTTTCATAATTCCAAATCACAGAGAATGATTGGAGATGGCAATAGATTTTTCTATAAGTTTTTGCTTTCCTTAAAAGTAAAGCGATTAAGAGTTTACTCTAGATAATTCTTGTCCTCTGTAATATTTTTATGTAGTGTCATAATTAGATGTAGATGTGTACATGTAGTTAGATTTGTTTTGTCTAGTTTAATAGATTTTGGCTCATTGTAATTTATCCTTCGAAATTGTGTTCTTAATTTGTTTCTTGTATGTTGTTTTGTTTGTTTAAATTGTTTTCTTCAAATTGAATCTTAATTATTCTAATATCTAATCATATCATTCATAGTTCACATGAATCATAATACTCTTGTTGGCTTGAACATGATAAAAGAAATCCATTTCCATTGAAAAAAAACAAGATTCATATAACTTAGGTTAGAACACAATATTCCATTCACCATTTTCATATCTCACAGATTTCATGTGTGCATTGTTTCTATAGTTTAGAGTGTGCACCCATACTAAAGAAATGTACTGTAGTTTGGTTTCTTTCATGGTAATGTAAAGAATGTAACAAAGAAGAAATTTCACCAAATGCTAACAAATCATTTGCTGCTATAGACTGCCATTATAAGCCATCTTTCTGTTTTTAAACTTAATATTATAAACTTCTTGAAACAGACCAATAGGAAATACTTAAATTTTCTAAAATATATATCTAAATAAAGAAGGTTTAAAAAGTTAACAGGTCTTTAAGGATTATTGCACATGCTTATTCATCATTGATGTCAAAAAGGTTTGATGACCTTGTAATAAGACATTCTGCAGGATCTAGACAAGAAGAGAATTCCTGATAAAGTGTAGTGTAGGCCTCTTAATAACCATGTGTTTTGAAAGTTTGTTAACAATTTAGAGTTGCAAAATTTGAGGAATTTCATACATTTATGTTTATATTAATGTGCTCCAAGTCATTTCATTCTGTAAATTTTGCATGATGTGTAAATAGCATTTATCATGCAAACAATTTAGTTTAATTTTTGTAGTTGTATTTGCTGTGCCCTGATTAAGCTGCTTGCTTCAGAATATTGATTTTGCTATCAGAACAAACAAGCATGATACGTTTGAAATCTTTGAATAAAATAGCTAAAGCATCAGTATATAAAAGGTAATTTATAACAGAAGGAGAAGGAGAATTATAAACAAAATAAAAAAATGCTATGGATGGACACATCTTTAAGAAAGTTTAATTATTTGAAATGATTTAAAGATGTAAGTATTGGGTAAAAGTAATGTAATGTGGATATATTATGTAAAAAGGTCATAAAACCATTCAATGCTGGGACATGCTGTATGTAGTCTTTGTGATATTTGACTCTTTTTTTTTAACCTTTTTTTTTAAAGGTATGTTTTGTTTTCTTTTCTGCTTGATCGATTTTCAGATTTTAGGACAGACAAAGTACTAATGTCTTTCTCTCATCAGTTACGAGAGATTTAGAACTTGAAGATTATGTTAACAGATTAGATGTAACATTTATGGAATTTGCTTTCATATATTAGACAAAAAGAAGACATTTTTAAAAATTATATAAAAGGTTTCCGAATTTATATCATTAACATGCATGACACTAGCACCAGTTCTTATATTTTCTTTTCTTTTTTTGATACTTTGAGGTTGTAAGGCCAACAACAAAAACCCTTTCACACATGGCTTGGTTAACTGCTTCATTAAAAAGCCGTCGTGGCAAACAGTATAAAATGAAGTACGTGTTGAAAAAGCTGCATGCAACTAAGACCTCTACACAAACCCTCTGATCTCTATGTCATAATATACAAACTTTTTGGATGCTCGACATTTATATGATTCTAATTAGTGTTGATGGTTTTTGAGGCAGTTTATCATCGTATGTGTAAACAACAATGATCTACATACCTAACTGAAGAGATGTGACTCTTAGAACACCTTCTTTGCACTTACTCTGTGTGCCTGAGTTTTGATGGTCTATAACTGCATGCATATACAATGCATCTTCTCTTAACTGCTAGGCTCACAACTATTGAAACTATATAAACAAATTTTTATTTAATTCTATATTTTGCAGTGCAGTGAGATAAGATTTAACTGTTTTTTAGAATTAAATTAACAATGTGTGCTGTGTTACATCACAGATCTCATGCTGTGCATTCTTCTTCTTATCCATCTCTTTCTCTTTTCACCCTGTTTTTCCTGGTTCTATCGTAGTCCATTTTTCACATTTCCTCCTCTCCACACCTGACACAGAGCGTCGTCATGGCGCAGCCTACATGGCCCAATCAGGTAGTCGCCTGTCATTGGTCAATTTCAATAATCCTCACCTTTTATTGGCTGTTTTTGTGTTCATCATTATAGGCATGAGTTGTTTTTTTCTGTTGTGTAAAACTTCTGGATTACTCTTTCACTGAGTTTACTGTTCATTTGTATGTTTTTTTTTGTTTTTCAATTTATAATATTTCGTCATTGATTAAAAGAGTTAAAGTGGAATGCTAAATTGCTTTACCTCAACAATTTAAAATATCCTACAGGTTTAAGATTTTTGAAATGCTATTCCGAAGGAACTAAATAAATAAGATACAGTCTTGCATGCATATATTAACTTATAAATGAGATACAAGAAAATATATAGATCTGAAATATAAGATTTTTGCTCAGTTTACTTTATTTTTAATCTTTGTAAAAAAGGAAAATGGATATTTTTTCCTTTTGCAAAAATAGAGAGCATTTTCTATATTTGAGTTAAGAGTTAAAACATCAATTAATAAAAAAAGTAATGAATTGTATAGAAAATACTTTAATTCATTTTACAGTCTGATATTTGAATCTTAGCTTTTGTGTATTTTTGCATTTTTTACAACTGCAAAAGATTGCCTCCTTTGTAACCAGTGGAAATGATATATAAAATTTAAGAAATCATACATTTGAATAGTAAATCATGTCTGAGTATCTTTTTCATTTTTAGATACACTAATTGGTGGTAGTTTAATATTTAAGCCATTGATTTCCATCTCAAGGTTGTCCTAATAGCATCTCATAAACCTAGCTTTATATTCACTCTCTGCCACTATAGTCAAACACTTTAGTTGGTTTTTTTTCTTATTTAATACTAAATCAGCTTTTTTGTTTTAGAACTTTACTTTATCATTATTTATTTTATTGGTAGTCTGTAATATCTATGCCTTGATATATACATATATTTCATTTATATTATTTACCATTATTTTCATATTTATTGGTAATTTGTCATGAGAGTTCCTATTTATTTATTCATTCATTTATTCATTTATTGATTATTATTTTTTATTTACTTAATTTTCATTTTCATATTTTGCTTATTTATTCATTCATTCATTTACTTACTTACTTACTCCCTTAATTTGGTTTTTAGTTATAATACTTCCAATCATCTTTTCTCATTAATCATTACTGCAGATTTTTGTATCATTTTATTGTCTTGTAGAAAGTTCCTACCATTGGGATTTCATATGCATCAAGTAGGGGTGCTGAAAAATATAATACCCAATCTGTATTATGAGTGCCTAAAGTTCTTACTCAAATCAAAAGTATAAATAGAAACTGCATGAGATAGAATTAAAGATTTGTGAGCCATATACTTAATTTATAGTCATTTTCCCATAACAATCTCTTTATAAACCCCTTTATATACCGAGCCACTCATTCCTCAGCTTTGGCTGTATAGATTTATTTAAAAGCACAAGTTTATAAGCTTTTACAGGATTTTTTTTGTAAATTCATACTGTATCATTCTACCAAATTCTACAGCAATTGACACTCTTTGAATGGATACTGTTTTAAGGAAATTCTATTCTATTCTGTCCCTTTCTCTTCAACTCCATTAGTAGATAATGTGAGAGCCTTTGAAATGAAGGGATTGTAGCTCTTTTAGCAGCTTTATCTTCATGTAATAGTAGTCGAACACTTTTAATTCTTTTCATATAGCTACAGTCATTTGCCACGATGGGCATGCATAGAGCATTTAATGGAAAGCTTGAGTTCGGGGAGGGGGTGAAGAGATGTTATTTGTGAGCTTTCTCAATTTTTTTATGTCATTTTGGAAATATATCATTATTATAGAAATCTCTCCTGAAAAAGATTACTCTTCAAATGCATGCATATTTGAACAAAAATATGAAGAAAAAAACCAGCTTGAGTGTTCGGCCCGATCACTTGTATGCATTCCCATATATCTATTTCTGCTCACAGTGCGTATGCTTTCCAACAAGACTGAGTGTATTTTTCAGAAAACCTCATGGTATGCCCTAATTTCTATTTACTCCTTAATAAATCTTTCCTAGTTGCTTTTAGTTTCTTTCACCCTGTAATCATGACCTGGGCTGGTATTCAATTCAATACTTGGATTAAGTAAAACTTTTACTAAGTATATTACTTGGCTAAGAAATTTGCTCAAATCATATTCAATTCAATACTTTGAATTTTACTTTAGTAAACCAACTTTAAGCCAAAATCCTTACTGATATGCATTGTTACATGATATTTTCAATGCGCAATTAACATGTCGCATCAAATACGCTCGAATACGCTATGATATAATTCTGCGCAGCTCATGATGACTGCGTATAAAAACCTATGCTAGCGCCTGGCCTGCCAGTCAAGGCCTCCAAAATAATTGGCTTAAGTCTCCTAGGTAGGTGTCTTAGATTTAGAGTAAAATACTTAGATGAAATACTTAGCAAAATTTGGTATTCAGTTCAGTATTTTGGCTACGTAAAAAACTAAGACAAATACTCATATTTCTGACTTAAGTATTGAATTGAATACCGGCCCAGAACTTCAGTTTATCTTGAAGGTCTAGAGGTATACCTAAATACCTAGAAATTTATTCAAGCAATTATCTGTGCATGCATAGCATTGTAGTATGGGGGGTTTTTTTAAAGGAAAAATAACATACATTGTAATTTCATATCTGACATTTAAAATGTTTCATGGTTTTGATATTGCACCTGGAGACATCATTTTTTCATTGCAGATTTGTTGATACATTATTTGAATACTATCCATCATTTCATCACATTCATTTACTATAGACTTCATCACATAATTGCTTGTTTCCATTCCTGCATGTCATTTTGTAAAAATTATTCCAAGAAATTTATACTACATTACAATATTTGACATATAATACATTTGTTTTGAATTGCTAGTTTTTAGTTGCGTATGGTTTGCTGAATGTAATTGCATGGATAATAAGCATGATAGCATGTATATGCATGATTTTAAATTACAGATCAAACTGAGCATAATTTTTGTGTCGACTGAATTCAGTCAGAATTTCAGGTTTATGGTTAAATTGGCATGAAATAGGTACTTTCATCATAGCAGTGGTATATTACTTTAAAAAATAAGAAGATTAAGCACATCCATCATCCACTGTTATTTTGCTAAAACCCATAGACAGTGGCATACAATATTGTAATGATAATGATTATGTTGCATTCATCTGACATACTTGTCTACCTGTGTTCATTAAATGGGATATAGAATGTATCAATTGGCACACAGTGTCACTGGTAATCACACAGTGAATCTACTTACTATAACTACCTCACTCATCATAGAGAAGAGATTTTCAAAAGCATTTGACAATTGTGATAAATAGAAAGAAGTTTCTCAACTAGTATTACCATACCTTGATTATAAGTTTATATTTGCCTACAAATCAACAGGTTATGAAATTTTTTGCAGTGATTTTATGATACTTCTTTAAATATTATTCATGAAAAGTTTTGACTAATCAAGAACCCACTGATTATGACAAAATGTACCAAAGTATTTGATTTGCTTAGCATCTGCAAACAGTTTTAAACATCATACAATTTTGAGCATGCAGTTACATGTAGTTAAAGATCATATCATCAAATGCTTTTTAAAAAAACTTAGTACATGCTTAGTTTGTAGAAAGTTTTTTTCAAGCATTTTCAAGCTATTTACATTCTTTCTTTTTCTTCTTGTTCTTGATACCCCACTACTATCGATTCCAGCACTTTATTGAAGTCCTTATCAGGTTGAAGTTTAAAAAAAAAAAACACTAATAAGCTTGGAGTGAAGTGAATTGTATCTGCCCAAATATAACATCCCATATGTTCTTTGAAAATTTTCATTAACCTTTGTCAGACTTGTTTTTTTCCCGATTTATTTGACATCAGTCTTGAAAAATTGGATCAGAATTTCCCAATTCCTTGCACGTTTTCTCACTGTCGGAAAATCCAATTTTCGAACACATGGCACAGTCATGACAAACCTATTAGTTGCACAGATTATCTGTAGCATATATGTTCCATACAAATTAACATCCATTTGTGACAAAGTAACATTCAGTGAGTGACATCTAGTATTCAAATCATTCAAATCATTTCATTAGAAGGAGAGTATGATGATTTTCATCTTAATACTTTGCTCCAAAGCCATCTGTTTTCATCCTTCATTTTGGAGTTGTCTTGGAGAAATCCAATCTCTATTAATCCCAGATTATTTGTCTCTTTTTCCCCCAATCTGCCTTCCTTCCTTTCTCTTCTTTTTATTTAGGATCAGGGCAATGTACTTACTCCTCTTTTAAAGGTATACATCATGCATGCTCTGTCTATTTGAGAAATATATAATCACTTTGACATTCAAATAATTGGCACAGATGTTGTTGAGATGGCTTACTTTGAACCGTCGTGTAATCACGTTCACGTTACGTTGTCGCATTACATGACTTTGCGAGAAAGCTACAGCTAAGCTACAGCTACACCATAACTTTTGGTCTCATTTCTTGAAAAATACTGTCAATTTGAAATGATGTGGTTTTGAAGTCTTGATACCATCTGTGCCTTCATGTTTAATCACTCAGTTTAGTGTGACTATACTAATCAGTTTTCTTTGAGTTTTGAGTAGACAATAGTAGCTGCTGATATATTGTTACACCTGTATTTTAAGCTTAAACCACAGGACTGTCAAAGTTGTTTTTAGTGATCATAAACCTGAAGATATTGCTCATGGGCTGTTAACAACAGTAATGTACCAGGGTTTGTTAGTTTGCAGATCTTTATAAGAGATAGCTTAAATCAAATTTCTATGGCTTTGATTTTGGTCAGAATGTACATGTAGAAGTGTTCGAAAAAAAGAAATGACAGGAATCTAAGGTCAACTTGAAGAGTATTCTCGTGGTGTATCATCTTGCGAGCATGGTCCAATGTGAAATGGAATGCACTAAAGCCTTAGACTTTAGCTGTGAGCATGGCTTGATATAAGCAAGGTTTTAGAAAATGTTGGGTCCTGGCCCCAATCCCTGCTTAACAGTTAATAGTGAAGGGCAAATTTATCCTTCTTTGACAAGCAAATGCATATTGTTTTATGCATATTTAGATAGCTGAGGGTTTTTTATAGATGTTTTTTGATTGATTGACGTTTTTGCATGAAAAGAAAAATATTGTCAGTGCTTTGCATTGGGATACTTATGATGAATTCAGTGCTAAATTTAGTGCTTGAAAATGCAGTATGATAAAAACTGTATTGCTTTAGCACTAGAATTCCTTCCCAGCTTTTAAATGTATTCATTCTAATATACTTCATAAAACTACAAAAATAAATATCACACCCAAGTTGAAACATGGCGCACTTAGGGATTCATTTTTTACTTACACTATAAATAGCAATCAAATGTATTTTTTCATGTAAATTACATATTAGATGGAGGCAGTCACAAGTAAATTTTAAGATGGATCATGATGTTGCATACTCCACACCATGAAGAATATTCAGTGACATCACAAAAGTTAAATAGATACACTTTTTATTGGGTGCTGTTTTGATTAGAGTAGAGAAGGGTGTGCTGATGTGTACCAATCACCTTTAAAAATAATTTGTGTACAGCTAGTAATTGTGAAAATAAACTTTATTTGGCATTCTGGGAATGAGCAATAAAGAAGTTCAAAAGAAAATACAGAATATCATTATACCAAAATGCAGAGAATTCATCGGCTGTTCGATATGATATGAGCACCATATTTTGTGCACTTACATCAAATTGTCAACTGGAATTTTATTTAGTTGAGAGTATATTTGAACTCCCCTCATCTTTTGCTAGAGGTAATATTTGAAGCTTATATTTTGAATATGGTACTGACATGTAGCCCCTAACATATAGGGCAGAATGTCTTTTAGTGAATGGTACACTTTGATTGTGATTGCACTTCTGCATGTGATTATAGTGTGATCTTATATTATGCAGGTTTATGTAGCGTAAATTTAATATATAGGCCAAGGTTTTTAAACATTCTTATTCTTTATTCTTTTTTTTTTTGGTGAAGATCTGCCATTTTGAATCTTTTTTTCGCATTTAAGTAAGACTACTTTTTAAACTTAGGTTTTGATATTTTGTCAAATTTAGGTCGGTCCATAACTAATATCACAATCTAAGAAAATAATATGCACAGCAATTGATATAAAGAGTAAGGAGAAAACTTGGATTTTAATAATATTTGACTGCCACTTTGGCTTTAAGCAAATCAGTCCAGTTTTAGAGCCTCTACCAAGTCATACAATGATGTGAGTTAATAGATCCTTGTAAATGTCGAATGGAAGGTGGCATCTTCTAAACAAAAGATTAACTGATGATTTAATTTTGCTCACATGCAAAAATCACAAAATGTTATAAAATCTGTAATATACCAACACACTCAATTATTCATTGAAATAATAATTTACGTCTCTATTTTTCCAGTCTTCTTAGATCAGTATGATCTACATAGTGTCATGAATGTTGTTTTATTTTTGTGTGTTTGTTAGTTTGATAAGTTGATTCTGTGTTCTCTTTACTCTTTCCCTTTTTTGGAGATGTTTTGCATGTTATTTACAATATATTGATAACATATATATAGAATTAATTAAAGTTATACATAAAGCAGAGCACATTCCAAAATTCTGTACAGTACTTGAAGGTTATTCTTTGTAGTTTCTATGCTAAGTAGAGCATTATACCAATTTTTTTTAAGATATATATATTTTTTGATAAATAATTTAATTATTTCCTTTTAATTTTTGTTTTTGTTGGATGTTTTTACAATTCAATGTTCTTGAAGTGACTTCTGCTCCATATACTCTAAACATGATATTCAAATATATATCTAATATATTGGTTTAAAATTGCAAAAATAGATATAATCCTCCATTTTAAAAAACTAGTTTACAAATCTTTATAATCTCTCTGATATACATTGCATCTGTATGATTTCTTATTTGATTTAAAAAAAAATATCTAATTTTGTTGATAGATTCATGTTTTCCTGATTTATTTTCATTTTTGTTTACTTTTATTTGATTATTTTTCCCTTTTTGCATGTAACAGGTAACCTCCTCCAATCCTGAAATGTCCTTATCTAGAGGAGACAAAAAGTCAGAAAAGGTATCTCCTTTTTTCCTCATTGTGCACTCTTATCATTTATATCTTTATTGAGTTATATATCAAATATTCCATTTTTTCTTTCATTCACCATTTTTCCTCTCATCCATCCATCTTTAAGTTTTATCACCCTGTAATCTGTCCATTGGGGGTCTCTCATCTTATTTTCATAATTCTATTAAAGGGATGTTCATTGAATACAACTGTATCTAGTTTCTTTTCTAAACTTAAAAAAAAAGAAATTTGCCATTTGTAGATACCATGATTGTTCATCGTGTAATAGCTCATGAAATAGCCCTGTTACTGATAAAGGAATACATAAAGATAAATGGAGTGAAAATTTACTGTTTTAGATAGTGGATAAATGACTCTGAAAGTCTTTCTTATGGATTCTTTTTAAGCATATCTTTTCTTAACTTTTTAAAAAAGAAATTTGCCATTAGATACCGTGATTGTTCATCGTGTAATGGCTCATGAAATAGCCCTAGCTTGTTACTGATAGAGGAATTCATAAAGATAAATGGAGTGAAAATTTACCCGCATAAAGATAAATGGAGTGAAAATTTACTTGCATAAAGATAAATGGAGTGAAAATTTACTTGCATAAAGATAAATGGAGTGAAAATTTACTGTTTTAATAGTGTATAAATGACTCTGAAAGTCTTGCTTAATATGGATTCTTTTAAAGCATATCTGTTTATATCAAGAAATGAAAACTTCAAGCTAATTTGTTTTTGTTGAGCTTTACAAATCATCATCTCCTTTAATACTGTCTTTTGTGTATTTCTGCAAATGCACTGAAAGGGAGCGTATCATAAGACATAACGTTTTATTCACTATATACTAGTACAGGCCATCTTTATTAAGCCATTGAATACTATACCAGAGATAACTTGGGCAGCGGTCTCTGGAAAATGTGTGTTATACTGAAATCAACAGTTTTCCTGTAATGAATTTTGAATATTTTATGTAATATTGTAGAATGTTATTGTAGTAAAGTTGTAGAATAATACCTTTCATGTCAGTTTTCAAGATTTTCAACCATTTGTGAAAAAACATTCAGCTGTCAGAGTATGTCAGTGTATGCTTACTAGGAGTCCTTAACCTGTTGAATGATATGCCTGTGATAACTCTTCCTGGAGTATATGGAAAATGTGTGTTATACTGTAATCAAATCATATCCAAAAGGGTTAGATATATTATTTTGAGGATCACAGACTGTAGGTTAGATATCATGATTAGATATTGACCTATTGGCTAGAAACTTTTCATATCCACTTTAAGTTCGCTATTCAATCAGCATTTTACATTATACATACTAAATTATGAGAAGGCAGTGTATTTTCAAGGTGTTTTTTTAAGAATGTATGATATAGGTATGAGCTCCAGACCATCTGTATTCAAATATTTTTTCTTGGTAATTGTTTACTGCTCAGTTGTTGAGTTGTATTTTATTCCTCATGAATCTCGTCTGAAACTAATTTACTTCTCCCTCATTTTGATAGGTGAACAGATTATCCTTGAAATGTACTTAAAAACACTTTTGGTTTTCCTGCGCTGTACTTACTTCTAGTTTGTTCATGATTTCATCATTCTTTGTGTTTCAACCCATCTCTTGTTTTCTTTTATATATTTCTTTGTATGCACTCTCTTTACTAGGAGCTTTCTCCTGCTGATGTCATATTGACGTTGAGTCCACATCGACAAAAACAAATGGTACATTCAACCATTCACAGTTATTGCATGATCATACACTCCTATTTCAATTGCATACATTAAGCATCTTGGTATACAATTGCTAGCTACACCTTATGCCTGCATTTTTTTATTGCAGCAGTGCCAAGCATGAGAATGTGTATTCAAATTGCTTTGGCTGTTAACCCCACCCCCTTCCAGCATCCAGTAGAGAACACAGTACAGCAGAAAGATATTAAACTTACCTGTATCATGGGAAACATAGCCTGTCCAAGAAAAGTTGGGTATGAGAAGAGCTATTATTGCCTTCCAGAGCAGGAAATGGGTCACATAGTATTAAAATAAAAATATGAATCATAAATTAAAGCCAAATTTAAAATTTAATATCGCATTGTGCATGTTCATTTTGTTACATTTTGCAGCATGCCTTTTTTCAGTTGTTATTGTTGTCAAAGGGGAGGATGGGGTAGGTATGATACTGGGAAATTGAATTCATATCTAGTCTGCACCTTAATGAAATCTAAATGAATGTGATAATGCAAGTCCTCCTTCCTTTCTAAGCTAATCCTCTCTCCACTCCCCGGCCTCCCTCACAAGAAAAAATGTAAGAAAAGCAAAGTATTTTAGCATTAAGAACAACAAAATAATAACAACAACAACATATTAGAACCAACAAAACTAACTAACATAGTTTATATAAGAAAAAGCCTAAATTAGACCATAAAAAAACAAACAAACAAAAGACGCTTGTGTGATCAAACCACATTATACCAAATCAAAAAGCAGACCAAATCAGACTACGAAAGGCCTCAACTTTCCTTTCCAGAAAACGGACTCACTGCATGAAATTTCACCAAAAGCTACCAACCTATAGGTACAGCGTTGAAAAGAAAACTAGAAACAAATTAAACTTTTCATTACACAAGAGGATGCTTCAAATAATACATGCATATAAAATCATGTTATTATAAACAGAAACTTGTACATTCACCTTTGCTTCACTCATTCTTTCTCATTTCGTTTTCATTTGCTTTTCCCCTCTTTATTATAATCATTATTTTCTTATTCTTTATTTGGCATGTCAGGATTAAAAGAAAAACAAACTTATTTTTCCTTTTAGAGAAAACAACACTTATTTGTTGATGCAAATGATATAATGACAAGCTAATCTTTTCATTTGTTTTATGTAATGCCAGAAAGTATTTTTTTAAAGAAATACATTTCTCATCACTGCTGTTTCACTTACTGTGAAATATTGTATCTTATGAATATTATGCAATTTTCCAATTTGAGTGTGAATGTGATCAGATTCATGTGTGATGGTAAAAAGTTTCATAATTGTTGATAATGGATACTTATAAGAATTGTTCACAAATACTGAAAAATAAAATGCATATAACCAACAAAAACTTGCTAAAAACACATTGCTGCTGCTAAAGAAAAGGAAATGATGAGAATTTGTATGTGTGTAAAATGATGCAAGTTAATGCTTCTCAGGTTATCAGAAAGTGTCCAGCACAAAGTAGTAGAGGGTTTAATGCATTTTTCTCAGTTTAAAGAACCTGCACTTAGCAGCCAACAAATGATTTTATTGCATTTACTTTTCTTTCGCAATTTTTAATATTTGAAGATTAAAGAACTGCAATTACTTGAAACAAGGATTTAAAAGCCTGTAATGAACTTAGAATCCCTCTTGCAAAGAAATTTAGAAAGCATGTATTTCCAACTGCATTTTAGACAACTCTCTTAAATCGTTAGGTTCTGAGAGAAACACCAGAGCATCCCTTTTTTCAAAGTAAACAAAAGAAATAACTAGAGAAACAAAATACTGTGTTCAGTTTCTTGCATTACATGTTGGTTGTTGAATGTTAGGATTATAAAATTGGGACAAAGCTTTCTAGCTGCAGAAAGTAATCAAAACCTTTAAATCTGATATTGACTGAAAATCATTATGTGTGTCCCCAGTGGAATCTATCTGAGGAAATGCTTTCATATACAACTCACTGAGTTTATGTGTGAAGGGTTTAACTGCAAAAAAAAAAACAACAAAAACAATAATAAAGGCAATTTTTTCTATTTTCAAAGAAACACCATTTTTTATGAAACAAAAAATGCCTTCCATTTGATACCACAAGGGAAAAAATTGAAATTTTGATGGAAAGTATCATATATTTTTTATAAATTTCTTTTTATTTTAGCAACTTGAATTGCAAATATCTCAAATTGACAAAAAGATATATATCGGTTTTTAAAATCAAACTCTTCGTGTTCTCATTATCTTTTTTTTTCATACATGCAGATTCTCATAAACAGCATGTTTCTTTTTAGGTGCAATTCTTTATTTGAGCATGTGTCAGTGTGTATACAGGAATCGCATTTGTAACATATGCATGCATGGCAGTATTTTGACTGTATTATAAGACAGGGATATATATATAGTTCTATTATGTGGTTATCTTTTTGGTTTGAATGTGGATCCAGTTGTTGATTTGATCCAACTGTGCAGCAGATGTACCAAGTGTACCAATCACCTAATTAAAAAGCAATTTGCTTACCAATAGCATCAGAACTGTGTGAGAGAGAGAGGGAGTGGAACAGAGCATTGTTCATGTACAATATTTTTCCCTCTCTCATGGTTCTGGCGCACATGTTGTATACAGTATTATGTGTGAAATAACCCCAAAAAACTTTACCCAGCATTCTAGAGGTTAATGGTTACAGATGTTTCAAAATAAGACCATAACATGAATTGAATGGCTGTTTGAGCCTGTAAATGCTCTAATTCATGCGCATGCATACTCATATGTAGATGAGTTTACTTGGGTCACTGTATGATGTTGAGAGTATATATTTGAACTCGCAATATATTTGTATAGAAGTAATATTAGAAGCTCATATTATAAATGTAGTATAGGGACATAAACCCCTAACATTCAGAGCAAATATCTTTGGTGATTGGTACACTTTCATTATTATTGTATGCACAATCCTGAAATGTGATTTTGTGAACTATACTGGGGGGGTTATGCATGGAACTCCACAATCACGTCATGTATTGGAAGATATTTATATATGTGAAATATGTATGCTTACCAATTTTGTTTTACTTTTTTTTGGATACAGATTTAGTTTCTCTTGAAATCACAAGCTTTTCTTAGTTAACTTGTGTGAGAATGCATGTTGGATATATTGGTTCTAGACATCGTCTTCTTAAGTAGTAGATCACAAATAGTATGTTAAATTATTATGTTTTATACGAAATATATAGTTAAGTTTAAATTGCTAATGGAATTTCATCATGTTTTTTTTATACAAAGCTTTATTTTTATTCTGTAATTTTTGTTTTAATCATGTGATATATTCTTCTATTTCCACAGAGTGATAATCCCAGTACACATCTAATGGTCAAGCAGCCAGTAAGCAGGGTCAAGTCATTACCAGATAACTTCCAGTTTGCTCCCGATCAACAGAAGAACACTTCCAATAATGGTATTCAGATTTCTCATTTTATCTTCTTCCCCTTCTATCTCACTGTTTGTTTTCCAATCTTCCTCTAAATCAATTTTTCTATCTATCCTTCTTTTTATCTGCATTGAATATAAGTATTGTATGTTATTGTCTATCTATCCTTCCCCTTCTCTATCTGTATTTATCTGTCAGTTGGGTTGAAGTTGTAATGTGTCTTCACATATGTTGCCCTTATGTATTCTCGTACCACTGGAAGAATTTCACTTTAATGACATAGGAATGGTTTAATTTCATTTAGTTCCATTAATTTCCATTCTCTCTGTCACTCTCTCTGTCACTCTCTCTGTCTCTCTGTCACTCTGTCACTCTCTCTGTCTCTCTGTCTCTCTCTCTCCTCCATTTCTCTGTCTATCTTTTAATCTACATTTTACATTCGTGATTTGTCTCCTTGATCCATTATTATTATGTCCTACACACCACTGCCTTCTTCTGAAGTCATTTTTCATTATCACTATTTCCGTGGACTTTATTTTTCATTTAGAAGAAAAACAAAAGTGCTTGCATCCATTGCCCTGGTGCATTTCCGTATACTGTGAGATTATACAAATATATTCATAATTATTTTAAGAATCCATGCCAGCATAATTTTTTTTTTCATTGGACTCATGATATTTTTTGTTCTTTAGGTGGGGCTAACAAGGACGAGGAGAAGATTGATGGAGACCAAATCCTGCCGGTGCCCCAGATGTACCTGAAACCGATAGAGAAGAGCATTGCTGGCCAGCAATCATCATCTAACGACAGTATGTCAGCACCTGAACCTCTTAAAGATAGTCCCAGCCTCAGTAAGTCATCCCTTAGCCCCAGTGGTGGTGCCGTTGCTGGCGGTGGTCTCGGCGGTGGTCTGATGGTGCCCGGTAGGGATAGTGAGAGAGAAGGAAGCCCCAACCCTCAGAGAAAATTTGCTGCACGCCAATTGAACCCTGTGGATAGTGCCCTAGGAGGTGACTTGGGTGCCAGTGGTTATGATATGGTACCAGTGGGAGTAGCAGGGGGTGGGGAGGAGGTACCCCTGCAGGAATGGAGGGTACCACCAGTGGTGATATCATCAACATCCAGTGAGGATGACTCTCAGAGAAAAGGTGCCAAAGCTCCACCAGAGAGCCCCAAGAGAGGGATGAAGAACAAGGCGTCCCCTGGGCGCAAACCCTCTCCTAAGAAACTGCATCGTAATGGATCAAAGGGTTCTAGCAAGAAGGAGAACAAGAATCGTTCAGACTCATTACTGAGTGTTGAGTCAGGATGTTCAAGTGATAACGATTCTTTACTCAGTTCACCTCAAATTCGACAACGTAAAAGTCGAGGAAAGAACACTTCTGCGTCAAACTCCTCATCATGCTCCAGCAGTCCTAAAGCTGGGCGAAGTCGAGGCTCAGGTAATGAGGAGAGTGGACTAAGGACTCCATC
The DNA here is from genome assembly GCA_029962745.1 of Echinometra lucunter. Lineage (NCBI taxonomy): Eukaryota > Metazoa > Echinodermata > Echinoidea > Camarodonta > Echinometridae > Echinometra > Echinometra lucunter. The sequence goes on from CM057155.1 coordinate 2,332,723, forward strand.
GCCATTGGTAGGAAAAGGTCATAGTAACCCCTTACTATGGGAACCCAATGGACAAACAAATGGTAGCCCAAGATTGGGAAATGGGACACAGAAAGGTAGCACAACGCCACCTACTGTTCATGTCGAGTCAACGCAAGACAAGTCCAAAAGCAATCATGATCACCAAGTATGACAAATGATTTGCTTTAGCCATGTATCATTCTCATTATTGCTCAGTTTTTCAATAAGTTGAGAAATCTTGCTAGACTTATCACTTGTGCTCTTTGGTTAATGATGTTTTTAATATGTAACATGTGCTATCAGTGTGTGACTTTGTTAGAAAAAAAAGAAGACAAAGAACTAGCTGATGTCTTCAAGATTGTGAATGTGAGGCCTAATTTTTACCATGAGTTCCATTATTTTTTGATATATTAAATGATTTTTGTTTGATATGTTTTCAGGTGGTATCATGATGATGTAGGGAGAAGAGGCTAAGGAAGAAGAGGAAACAATATTTTTTAATTGTTCTTATTCTAGAGATATTCACCGAGCAATGAATTTCACCAAAGTATTTTACACTTCTGTTATTGCTACATTGTATTTAGTCAAGTGCTTCGATTATATCGACTGTACATGTATATGATAGAACTTTTCCATTTTAAAGGGAGAGAAAAGTCTTGTACATTTTTCCATACAGCTGAATTAGTGATTATATGATGTGCAGATTTGCTCTACAGATCTTCTTGTTATTGAGTGGACTGTAAAGAAATAAATTGGTTTGTCAGATCAGCTAGATTCCCAATCAAATAATGGCTGTGAGTGCTGGAGATGCAGTTATTATGACTCTGGATGTTGTATTGTTGTTTCTAATTACTATTCCACCCGCATAAATATCTGCACACAAGCTCTCTGTTCCAGTACTTTAAAAAAAAAAATCAGTGGTAAAATTAAAGTGGAAGAAAAAAAATCCACCATTTTAAGTGTTTATAAACAAGTATCTTAAAAAGATGTAATTCTTTTTTTAAATGTGTTTCTTTCTTGTACTTTTCTTTTCATGAACTGTATATGAAGTTCAAAGTTTCAATCTTTTTCCTTTTTGCATAGAAATAATTCGATTTTAAAAAAAAATCACAACTCAGCGCTAACAACTCAATGCTAACAACTCAGAGAATTCCCACCTAAAGTATATGATTACATTCTTAATGAAACATTTATGTTGGTTATTATGCAAAGCAAAGCCTAGTGGGAGGATTTAAAGCAATAAAATCTTGTCTGACAAGATTTCTTGGTATTTGTATATGTACATGTATACTGCTTGTGTTTCAATGTGTAAAACCTGTCATTGTATATCCATGAAGAAATCAAACTGGGTTTGGTAAAAACAAGAAAAGGCAATGTAAAAAAGCATGCTGCTTTCATATTGAATTTGTGAGATTGTAATTATGATTCTGGAGACTCATTCAGATATCAGTGTGGCAAACCCACTGTGTTCACATATGGCATGGTAAACAGAAGTGTTTTGCTAGAAGGTGTCCAGGTGCTACTCTTGACATCATATTTGCACTATTTTTTAAAGGAATTTGATTGTTCCACATCTTTTTGCCACCAGGAGGCAAAGAAGATAATTTTTGCCCTTTTGGGGGCCTCCTCATGTACCATGCATTTTCACCCCCCCCCCCCCCCCCCCCCCTCTGGACACCCCAGGGGTTTATGGGGGAGGGGGAAACTTTGGGAGTTTGTCTGTGCATATCTGAATAAGCCTTGGAAATTTTCCTTGTAAATTTGAATGATTTGCTTTTATGAAATGAAGAAAAAAGTGTGGCCTGGTGCTACAGATCCTATTTATCTTGAGAATATTTATATTACATAACGTGATGATATTGTTATCATTTTATTCCTTACTGAAAGTATTGTGCCATATCAAAAAATTATGGAAGATGAGTGAAAACTTCATTGACTTTCTGTAAAGATCTCCGCTTAAAATTTTCAGCTTTTAATCATAGTTAGGAATTGGGAATAAAACCGGCAAAAGTGGGAAATAAGACAGCAGTTTAACTTCTACATATAAGGCAGCTGGCTCATTAGATATCATTAGCTGACATTGGGAATGCATCAGTGACTTGTCCAATTTTGTATGAATCATGAAAGGGTTATATTCAAAAAGAGATTGCAAAACCTTATGTACAAGAAATACTTTTAATGACTGATTTGTCAGTTAAGTACCTTAAAAGACTTGATTAGCATAAGGTGTGACATGATAAATATGATGTATTGTGTGAGTCAGGTCTGATAAAATGTTGTATCAAATTTCTTGCATTCTTATAGAATTTCTCATCCAGCTATTCATTCCTCGAAGTGAACCTTTTCATTTTTCTTTTCAGTGTTCAGACAAATTTCTGCAAAAGTTGTAAGTTGATTAGGGATATTTTTGCTGCTACATACTAGTAAATTGGAATGCTGATAATGATGGTAGTCTTGTTTTAAAGAGTTTGCATACAACTTTGCTGCAATATTATTGAAGGATTTTCTTAGCATATCAGTCATCTAACAGTATTAGATGAAATACAAGCTGCTGAATGATCACCAAATAAAACAGACAAGTGCACATCTAACATTTTTCTCACATCCTGGTATTGATTAAAAATGTCATGATCAGCAAATCTTACACTGTATCATACTGTAGAAGATGTCATTCTTAACCCATTCGTGACAGGAATAATTTAAAGCTTAATTTGATCAGCTGTTATTCTTCAAATTGGCAACACCAACATATTTATTTTATTGCTACATTTTTCTTATAAAACATCATGTATCTGAAATGAATATAAATTGACAGAAATTATGATGAGAAGTCAAAAAGTTGCCAATTTGAAAGGGAAAAAGGTGATTTGAAATTTTCTATCACATTGCCAATTGAAGGATTTTAATGCTTAATTTCCTTTAAAAAATTTTCAGCATCAAACAACGAATATTGATGCAACCCAAATGGGCACAGTTTGTGTAGAATTTTTTGCTCTTTCTGCTCATGTATTTGGTATGATTTTTAGGGCTTTGCATCAAAAGATATTAGGCCAAACCACAAAATGTGGACCTCTGTCGCGAATGGGTTAAAGGCTGCTTGTGGAGATGCATTATGAGTTTATATTCCCATATTTAAGATATTTATAGCTTCAAAATTTGGTAGAGATAGAAAATATTGAAACCAATAATGTCTCTTGAAAGTTATTGAATGACAAATGCTTATGAACATGCAGGTAGGTGATGTACGTATACACTGATTATTCTGCACATGCAAGCATACAGTGACATGTACCCAAATCAGATTTATTGATAAATATAATCCAGAGTGCCAATGAAATAATGTTGCCTTTGTAGGGGTGCTTCACACATCATTTAGACTACCAGAAAAGTATCACAATTCAAACATGTAATCAATGAATTTCATGCTAGTTTACAGGGAAGTGTATTCACATTCAGAACAGTTTCCTATCATCTTTCATTGTCACATCTATAACAACTATTTAATCAAACTTTGTCATGCTTTTTGTTCTGTTTTCTTTTGTTATACAATGTATTATTTTCTCTTTTCTTTTCTTTTTTTTTTTTTTTTGAATTCACACATGTGCTTTAAACTGCTTTCTATGTATATTTTAGATGCTTTTTATACTGTTTGTGTATATGGCATATTTTGTATTGCACTTAATTAGCTACATGTATTCCTAATATTGTGAATATAAAACCATAGTTTAACTTGTGTCTTGAATTAGATGCATATGTCAACTTCAGCTGATGATGTCAAAAGCAAATCCTATTCTTTGATTTAATAAGCCAACTGTTCACATGAATGCAGGAAAACTCAGTCATTAGTTTTGGTCTGAAACATGGCATAATTGATATAATGAAAATCATGTTTTCATAATGCATGTCTTAAATCAGTGTTGGCCACATTTAGTGGGTCTGAATTAATTTCTTTTTTTAAATTTGGCAAAAGGAGACATTCTTGTTTAATACATTTAGGTACATATAATTGGTAATTTTTATCCCTCAACAAGATAGAGTCCGAAGTGCAATCATTGGTTATATTTTGAATAGTAATATATTTCTTGTACTCTAAAATGACCAATTGCAGACTGAAAAATCAGATAGTGATAAGTCACAAATTTGCATAAATCATATTAATGCAGTTATGATCAACTGATTGAATGAAATGTTATCATGTTAATCTTTATTAAAGATGCTTGATTATACTCCTTTCACATGTCCTAACAATGTTGATATTTGTAATCACATTATAATTTAGGTTGTATTTTTGGGGCAGAATATCAAGCAAAATAGTGCAACGGAAGGGCTATCTGTGTTTTTGGCCATTTTGAGAAAACTTGCATGAAGTTATGTTGTAAACACTGGTTTAATGCAGATGGCCATACCTACATTGGGTGATACCCTGCTGTAGCAGTGTTTGCTGTAGAAACCATTATTACCAATGGGTTCCTGGTCTCATAGTGATCATTTTGATATCAAAACCTCATTTTGACCGAAAAATGGAGATAGCCCTTCGTTGTACTAAACCCTAGATATTTTAACATGTCGGTCACCTAGTATGATACGTATTTCACTCTGTGCATTTTTTTTTTTGTCAATCAGGTCTGTATTTCATTTCCCTGAGCAACTTTTGTCAGTGAGATGCAATTCCTATTTATGCTCTGAAAACTTATTAGGTAAGCAACATAAGACAGGGACTATTAATTTGACCAAAGCATTTAGTCCCATACTATTCATCCTGTAAGATTTTAGAAGGACTCTTATTATGTTGGTGTAATCATTATCATCATGTTTGGGTTCTAACTTCTAATTTATTCATACTGAGAAATTCATCAATCAATTTGCATGGGATCATGGTAAGAGTGCAATATTGGAAATCCAAATTAGTCTTTCTTCGGCATTTCAATTCTTTATTTCTGTACGAATTCAAAATTTCCCCCAAATTGTGCTGCAGTTCAAGTCCCAAAAGCAAGGTGATTTTTTCGCAGAATTGTTTCTCTTCTATGTTAAAACGCAGCTCATACCATAAGAAGAATCATTATGCCTATAGGATTGAATATATATTAGCAACAACTTCTCATATCTATTATAATCTACATATATATGTATATGCTTCATTCTTAATAAATTTCCTTTTTGTGGTACTTTTTCAGTAGCTAGCAAAAGCTCTTTTAAATGAAAAATATGCTTTTTGTTTTGTTCTGATACACTACTTGCCATTTAGGGAAATTGCTTTAAATTAGCAGTCATCATTTCAAATTATTGCAGGTGAAAGTTGTTACCCAAGAAATTGCCAGTGAACTGCATTGCATGACTGGCATTTTTGTCCTCTAAAATATCCTTAGTCTTTGATCATGCACTTGTTGAATGTGGCATTATATAGCAAATACATATATTAACAATTCTAGTTCCTTTGAAAAACTAAAAAAAAAATGGACTGCTTTAGTGAAATACATTTTTTACAAGAAAAGCAAGCCCATGTTACTGGTTTGTGAACTGCTTTTCATTCTGGTTAGGAAGAAAACTCAAATAATATATTTGAATATTTTCTATATTGATTATTGTAAAATGAGTCCAAGTTCTATGGTACTTAACATAACCTGACAATTTTGATAATGCATGTTACATTAAAATACCAAAGTATTTGTCTTGTAGATTTTACGTAATTGACCAGAGTATTTTGAAGGGTAAACTTTTGTACATTTTCACTACTGTGGATTGCTCATTATGAAAAATTTGTCAAGATTTTAGTGGAGAAACTGGATACAGCTTGTGGAATTTTTCTATTTTAATCATGTATTTCACTGTTAAATTTCATCTAAGATTCTTTTCCTAATTCATTCAACTCTAGATTATAAAGATTTAAGCATAGCAGATGAATTGTACTTGAAAATGTAAATGTTTGTAGACATCTTTCTCCACATGCATTTTAGTCCCACTATTTCACTATCTTTGAACATTCTTTGACAATCTTTGAAATGCAAATACTTGTCATTTTCAGCTAAGAAGCTTATGTCTATATATCTCTTTTCTTCATCCATTTTTAGCAAGTCACAATGGGATTTTCATGGGGGGAAAATATGGTATTCATAGAGCTATCATATATCAGGTTACAGAATATATATGTAAATGACCTTTGTACATTACATTTGTATGTTGATAGCATCACAACTCAAGGGAGAGACATTTTGGAGGACAATCTTTACTCAACTTATGAATATCTACATTTTGTGGATCCAAAATAATTTTACATTCTCATCTACATCTGTATCACAATTGTAATGAAGATTATATTGTCCTTTGAAATTTGTACAAATTTGTGTCCATCTGTTTGCACCAATCAAAATGAAGCAATGAATTTCATGTTTTTTAATGAAATTACTTAACGATGATAAGCAGAACTGTAATTTGCCTGGGTTGTAGAAATTTGATGTGTAAATGTTCGGTAATTGAAGGTAAAAAAAAACATGAGACATTTGAATAAAGAGATAACATGAAAGCTTTTTGTAATGAAAGTCACAATAAAGGTATGACTGCATGGAGTATTTTGTATGAAACTGATTTTAGGTGCCTACTTTTGCAGTATTTCTATGACATGTAATGTGCTTTGACTGATCATCCTAGGAAATTTTCTTGTTCGGTTGGTGAAATATGCTTCACTTAAAGAAAAGTATAAAACATGACTGATAAAACAAGAATTTTTAAACCTGTTGAATATCAAACCTGAAATACCTTGGTCTAGGGTCTATTAAACAGTGTGTTATACTGAAATCAAATCGTGCTCATTGGGTCAATACAATAACAATAGGCACATTATTTATCATATTAAGCACTGCAAAATGGACACCTGCAGGGTGTTTCACAAAGACTAAGATTAACCGAAATTGAACTAAACTATGGCAGGTCATTCAAGCCACCGTTTGCTTTCACCATCTGACTCTCGAGGGATGTGCAAATCATGGTCACAAATCTGTTGAATTGACATTTTTTATAGTTCATTGATGAAGAAAACAAACAAGAAAGTTAATTCTGTAGATTTGTGACCATGATTTGCACATCCCTTGAGGGACTGATGGTGGGAGTAACCAGTGGCATGAATGGCGTGCCATAGTTAAGTGCAATTTCAGTCAGTCTTAGTCTTTGTGAAACACCCTTCTGGTGTAATGGGTTCTTTCAGAGGATGTGAAAATGGAAGAGAGATGAAGAAAGAAATGACAGGGGAATAAAGGTGAAAGGACAAGATAACGAGAGAGGAAAATAATATGTGAAGGAAGAAATAAATTACAATGAAATTGTTGTGAAAAAAAAATCATGTTAGAAGTTGTAGAAAAAGTCTTCTTAAGATGCATTATGTCATCAGTTACGGGACATAGAATCAACTAAAATTCTTAAACTTTAGAAAAGACTACAGTTTTCATGATAGGTTGTAGTACATACATTCTTTTGACACAATTTCAACAAAATAATACCTATCAGTAGCAAGGATCACATAGATCATCCATTCATCAGATCAACCAACTTAGGAAATAACAATACATCAGGCATTCTCCTTTTCTATGATTATTTTATTCAGACTTAACTAAGAACAAGGGTATTTATACAATCAACACTTGGAAAATACAATTTGTTCTTTACAAATTCCTAAGAAAAATTCAATACTTTATTCAATACCTCTGACACAAAAGAGTGCTTTTTTTTTTTGCAGTCTCTTGTGAATTTAAAAAAATAACAACTGATAGCTAGCCCAAAGCTTTGGAAACTTACTTAAATTTGATTTTTTTTTTCTTTTCATATAAATGCCTGACATTAATGATGTGAATGAAAGAATTTCTCAATATCTTTTTTCCAACAAATCATTACTGATCTACTCTTAGAGAACAAACCAAAATTCTGTTTTCCCCAAATAGGACGTTTTCCTTTCACAAACTATCAAATTTTGTAATTTCAATCGAAAAAATACAATAAATTCCATGATTTCAGATTGAAAGCAGAGTTTCAGAATCTAGAAAGATTTCTGGTTAAGGGATGGTCATCTTTACACAAAATTGTGCAGTTTGGTATATACATGTATACACAATACAGTTGTATTCATGAGCATTTATTTACTTACATGTAGGTTTGTACATTTATGTTCAAATTAAGAAAATAATAATACAGATTACGTGCTTTATTTACCACAAAATATATATACAAAAACAAACGTGAAGTGAAAAGAAATTTCATTGAAATCTACAATTTTTGTTAAATTACTTAAATTTCATGTGCAAAAACAATTTCAGTCCTTTTCTTTGCAACTTGTGATTTACACTTGATATTTCCCATTTTACACCTGCCAATCATTCCAATAGATACAACTTCAATTCTTAATGGAGCTCCATAGCCCATTTAGATAGTGTCCAAAAAAAAAAACAACCGGCTGAGCAATGATTTATTCTATGGCAGCCCACTTAAGTCTACCCTTAAATCAAGTTGGTTTTGAGAAAAGCTGAAAGATGAGAGTCAAATATCACAGAATTTTAAAGAAAAGTATTCAAAAGCATTTGGTCACCTTGAAGAGAAATTGTAAATTTGGCTTGAATTTTGCATTTTCAATAAAAGGGTACCCACTAGGTTTTCAATCTTTCTCCAGGATACCAAGTGGCAATTTAGATAGATTGATGCACAGTGGCAATTTAGATAGATTGATGCACAGTTTAAACCTGCACTTCTACTCCTTCAGGGTTCCATAATCTGTATTCAATCATCAGAAAAAAAAAAAAAAAGTAATCAGATCATTCTGTACTCTGAATCATGCAGAACCTTGTGTCACATGCAGTTCTTTGGTTGATTACCATAAAACATTAATAGTGATTCTAAATCATGCACAACTGATCATTTCATTTAAACTTTCTTTCTTTCTCTTTTTCAATTATCTTTCTTTTCTCCTAAATCTACTTGTAACAAGAAAAAAAAATGGAGGTTGGATCTAATTCATGTGTCTACGATGCTCTATATTCATGCTGCAGTTTCATTCATATATAATCCAGGATAACTAGCAATGGGCAATATCTACTAACAATGGGCAATCATATCTACTAGCAATGGGCAATCATATCTACTAACAATGGGCAATCATATCTACTAACAAAGCAATCATATCTACTAGCAATGGGCAATCATATCTACTAGCAATGGGCAATCATATCTACTAGCAATGGGCAATCATATCTACTAACAATGGGCAATCATATCTACTAACAATGAGCAATCATATCTACTAGCAATTTTGGTAGGATTCACAAAAAATGGGAGAGAAAAAAAATTGTCTCAAGTATTTATAATGATCAGAAAAGGCAACAAATATTATGTTTACTGAGAATTAAGCTTTAAAAAAAAAAAAACACCCTAAAAACAAAACCCAAAAGCCAGTAAATTTGATTAACCTTCAAAGAATACATGTACATGTAATTACACTTGCAAAAAAATGGGTAATGCTCTCAGAATTCTAGCACCAAAGTAACACTTCTGGCAACAGATGATCTACTACAGATGATCAATATTCTGACAACATTCTGACACAGCAAAAAAAAAGATATCATCAAACCTCTGAGAATAAATACAAACTTGAAATCCTTGATATTCTGTACACTTTTCTAATTTCATCCAGTAGGAAAACCATTCAGAAGTTTGTACATTACAAAAAAATATCAGCTTTGTGAAAATGAAATGTATTGTTTGTTGGTGCATTGACTCGTAATATGAATACATGAGGCATGTCCGAGACAAAAGGGCAATACATGATACACTACTCTACACCAATTACGTCAAATAATACAAGACTGGCTTGGTGACATTTCATTACAGTCATACATTTGTTTGTATGTACATACGTATACCATCTACTGCCAGCTACAATGTAGCATCAAAATGAAAATATGTGCACAAACAAAATCTCAAATTAAAGACATTAAAAGAATCAAATTTGACTATAATCAGCAAATCACAATTATATAAATACTGTCTATATTACTCGTAACACCTCAATTTATGGTAAACAGAGAGCAATGTACAAGAAAAGATTATGTTGCATTAAAAAATAAGGATACAAAAGCAAGAGGAAACTAATATACATACTACACATCAGCCATATGTAGGAAAGCCTTCATGGAAGGGGAATTTAAAAAAAAAAAAGGTTGGCATAAATATGAAAGATGATCGCGGAATTAAGGTCTATGTACAATGCCTGTCTTTACTTGAGAGCCTTCATTTTCTGGATGAAGAACTTCTCAAGGACATCAGCACACTGGTAGTAGGGTGTGTCGGTTGGATTGTAGAAGCGACAGTTGTCAAAAATCTTGCCAATGTCAGCAGCAAAGTCACTTAGCTTGATGTAGTGCTTGTTCTTCAGGCGATCTTCCACAGTTGAAAGATCTGCAGTGAGGCAAAATAATATAGTTCCATCTGAATTCATACATATCCATGAGACACTTAGCCAGATCAAACTGATATTCAGACATATTCCAAAGGGAAGGGAATATTTGCAAGGGAGAGGATTGATGGGAACAGTAGTTTGTTTTAAAGGTAGGATATGTTTTTCAGATAATATTTCAAGCTAATCTCACTTCTGATTTCCTAAACATTCCCTTCATGCAAACATAAAGCAACAAAACCTCTCATTGGTAAATATTCAAAATACAGTACAGTGGAAACTCAGTATAACAAGGTCCTTGTGACCATTCAAATTACTTTGTTATAGCAAGGAATCTTGTTAAATCAGGGGAGCGTTTCATGAAGAGTTTTGTCAGTGATTTTCACTGACAACTGTTATAAGCTACTGAAAATCCTCGCATTTGATTAGCTGAGAGCAAATTAGTCAGTGAAAATCACCGACAAGACTCTTCATGAAACGCTCCCCTGGTTTCCAAAACAATTGAATGTAAAGAGCTTGGACCAGGAATATCACATTTTTATATCACAAATATTGTCATATACCGAGTTTCCACTGTATAACAAGCTAACCAACATGATAAAAATCAGAATGGTTTAGCAGCAGAGGATGACTCATAAGATGAGTCACACATAAATAACAAAATATGAATCTTATTCTGTTGTCACTAATGTAAAAGCGTTTTACAAGAAACAATTATAAAAGTTTATGAGAATAGATTCTTACCCATGGGATCTTTGATGACATCATAGTAATCAGGTGCATCCAATTCACTGACTGGTTCTAAGAAAGGCCATGCCATCTTATGACTCTGAATAGATAAACCAAAGATTCAGGAAAATATCATTGGAGGGCAGTGCTTATTCAGATATATTCAAACTATTATACAAGCAAGTACAAACAGACATGTTAATGCCAGAGGCATGTTTCCTCAAAGTTCTCAGCAGCACATAACATTCTTCATGCTAATACCATGTGTAAAGGATGTCGGGGGGAATCAATGGCACATATTCCTGATTGCTGCAAGAAGAGTAACAAATATATCAACATACTTACTTTCAACCTATCAAGAACACAGTATCATTCACCTAATTGCCATTTCAGTGAATCTAGTGACAAAAAAAATAATCACAGCAAGTTTCCATGAAGATGCTGAACTTTGATTCCACTCACCTGGAGTTGTCTAAGCATCTTCTTGAGATGGTCATAGTCCTTTCCTGTCAGGGTCTTCTGTTTAGCCAGGTTTTGTAAGGTTGTTGTCTTACAGCCAGGACAGATGTAGTTCTCAATGCCCTCTGCTTCTTCCTGTGTGATCCCCACACAATGGCCATGGAACCAATCGTTGCATCGGTCACAACCAATGTAAAACCTAGTGAGTAGAGAAGAAATGAACATTTGGCAAAGTTTTGTTTGGTTTGAAGGCAGCAGCTGCAATCTACACAGCTGTTCAATCCTGCAGATAATGACTGCATTTTCAGGCTGAGCATCCTATTGTGAGTGGTTATAGTATTACAAGATAGATGGCACAATACAAGTGCATTATATTATTATTATTATTATCATTATTATTTTATTCGGCAGAATCAACAAACCAAAGAACAAATACAAACAAGAGTGGAATATAGGGAGTCACATGGATGCCGGGAAAAGAAAAAGATTAACTTAATAACTATAACCCGAAGGTCTTCTTTTCCAATTCATGTGACTTTACATAAAATAATGTAATGAATACATGTACATCGTATAATGAATAGCGAATAATAATTCCAATGATCAGAAAGAAAAAGAAAATACAAATTAAGGATAGGTAAGAATGTCGCCCTGGGCACACGTAAAACACGCACCATAGAATGGTGCTGTGATACATGTACCCAAGTCCGACACATGTGGAGATAGAGGGCGCTGCGCAACTATCCGTAACAGGCAGGTATGCATTAACTATGTATGTCAAAGTATGACAGATTATTATTGTTATTATTATAAAATTGAAAGAAGGTTTAACTCTTTAGCAATGATTAATCTATCTGTTAGGAAATGCGAAATCTATGAGCACAAAGGCAATTCTTGACATTAACAGGTGGTGGGGACACAAGGGCCCCCAGATTTCATCAATGTGTGCACAGGGCTCAATACAACCAGAGCCCAGAATTTCAGTCCAGACCCCCTACCAAGACATTATTGTGGAGCCATGACAAAGGGCTCAGTAAAAGCTGGCTTTCGATAAGAGGAGGATGACTTACTGCGATTCATCATAGGGTTGTTTGCAGATACAGTAGAGTTCCTCTTCTGTTTCCTGCTTCTTGGTCCTACACTCATCGCAGACGTATTCCTTGAGACTGGCTGCTGTCTTCTCAGATACCTTGACACACGTGCCATGGAACCAATTCTGACAAACGTCACATCCAATGTAAAACCTGATGGAGAGAAAAGATTAAAAAAGGAAGGGTAGGGTAAAAAGGGAAAATATTGACAAAACCCTCCCAAACAAACAAACAAACAAAATGTCTCTTTCATATATGATCATACACAATTCATGTTATAAGTAAACCTTACAAAGGGTCTCAGCCATATGTAAGATATACTTTAATAATGAATGTGATATACAGCACGTTACATGGATTGCAATGTTGAACGGCACATGATCCAGCAGCTGAGGTGAAAATCCTACACTAACCACATCTCACCTTTACCCCCCGATCAAACACTATAACTAACCTAAACACTTCACCTACAAACAAGTGCATCTTAACCTTGTATCTTTGACAAAATAGAAGTAAAGCCACAAGCAATCGCTGCTGTAGCATATGTCGAAGTACCACCGAAGCAACATACCTTGACTCATCATAAGGAGTCTTGCATATACAGTAGAGCTCAGTGTCTGCCCCGCTAGGAGTAGCTTGAGCAGCCTGTGGCTCTACGACAGCAGCTGCAATTTCACCTTCCTGCATCGTCTCTGTGATGAGGCTTGTTGCGTTCTCATCTGCCAGTGGTTTTGTCTCTGCAACTGGAGACTGTATCTTCTTGGCAGCAGCTGCCTTGGACTTCTTCCTAGCATTGATCTTCTTCCTGGCTTTAGCCTTGGCAATCTTCTTTCTGGCTGCTGTTGCTGCTGATGTCTTCTTGGACGTGACAGATTTGGATGTGGTTGTGGTGGTGGTGGTGCCTGGCTTTGGAGCTTCATCAGTCTTGACCTTCTTAGGTTTGACAAGGCCAAGAGATTCCTTCTCTCTCCTCTTCTCAGCCCATCTCTCTCTTCGCACCTCATTCTGAAGAGATAACAAAATTGTCATTGTTTGCATAAGGTCATGTGTCATGCACTCGCCTCCCAAAAGGTTCTCCTTGTAATTTCCTTTCAGAAAATATGTTCTTTTGCTATCACAGGGTTGATACTTAAGGAGATATCAGTTTTCAAATTTAGAAGTACACTACTGAAGGTAGAATCACCATGTAACGCAAAAGAAGACGACCTCATGACGCATGGCCATAATGATACAATAATGATTCCTTACCACATTTGCACTGACAAAGACAATGACAGAATGCTTTGCACAGTCTTGTTCTAAAACTATTCCATACCTTTCTCAACGCTGAGAGCCAAGAAATAGGAACAAAATTATTAAGAAATTTTCAAAAATAAGAACACAATGGCAATTTCCTTTTCCAAAAAACAGGAATATTCCTATTTAATAGGAACAGTTGGCAGGTATGCTGTTCTTCATACAACAGTGCTCAACCAAAGTAGGGTCCCCTACACACATTCCTAGCATTTGATGTTGAACCCTTACATTTTCTACATTTTAAATGACGTTTGTATCTCTTAAATCTAAATAAAGTCATTTCAGACCAAGAAGAGTAAACAAACTAAAACTCTAAATACAATATCACAAGATCAAATTTTGGATGAGAAAATAAATGAACATCTTGCAGTCTTACATAGATATCCATCTTGAGTCTCCTCTCTAGCTGGTTTCGTTTCTGAAGGATGATTTCTTTGAGCTTAGCTTTCTGATTCTCTAGGAGAGCTCTTCTCTTGTTCACCTCCTCTCTCTCATGTCTAATAGCTTGGTGCTTCCTCTTCAAGCTCTGTCTCTCCTCCTTCTCGATGCGGTCTAACATTGATTTCATTACCATCTGACATGCGTGATTCCTGTATTGATTTACAAATAGACAGTAATGCTTAAAACTAGTTTCTACACCTGCCCTTTGGAAGTAAAACATTGACAATGCATACCAAACACTTTTCAGTAACACTGTGTCTTTGATTATTCAGTTTATTTAATTCAACATTCACTACAATTCTGCGAAAGTGCTCTTAGTACAAAAACAAAACAAACAAAATACCATTTCTAACTAAACACAGCAAAAAAAGTAACTCCCCCCTAATTCAAAATAGCATAACTTTTAAGGAAGATGTTTTTAGGAAAATAATTTGGCAGGAGTGTTCCTACACTTATTGACTAACTTCTGTTTGAAAATGAGATTTATCTGTCAAGTCATGCATGAGTGAGCAGGCATTAAAGGCAAAAGTGTCACTTTTCAAAAGTCACAAGAGTCATTTTGGGGGTTTTGTGAAACAAGATTTTTCTGGCATTTGTTTAAATGCTGTTGATGTTTTTCGAGGTTGTGCCATGGTTGAGTGACAAAATTGCTAACGATGAAGCAAGAAATGCTGAAAATTTACTGTTTAATGCTGGAAAAAGGACTACCTAGTATTTTCATGTAATGTGCTGACTCATGTTGGTTGATGCCAATTTTTTCCACAAACTGAATGGATTTTGCAGATTTAGGAGGGCTGAACATCATTTTTCTCATAAAATCTGTGTTCACCCAACTGTGATAAACATGAAAAGTGTCAGGGATAGGCATGACTTGGTCAACAATGGAAGAATTCAAATTCGCCAAAGGTTTGTTTCACAGAGCCCCAAAATGACTCTTGTGACTTTTGAAAAGTGACATTTTTGCCTTTAATGTTTGCTCACTCATGCATGACTTGACGGATCATTCTCATTTTCACAGAGAAATTAGTCAATAAGTGTAGAAACACTCCTGCAAAATTATTTTGCTCAAAACTTTTTCGTTAAAAAGTTATGCTATTTTGAACTAGGGGGGAGTTCCTTTTTTTTGTGTGTGTTTATATGTAACATGCAGTAACCCAAATTGTTACGAATGATCTAATTTATGTTTTCAGTCACAGGATTATAAATCATGAGAATTTTAATAATGAAACATCTCATTACAAATATTACCTTTGCATTTGCTCCTTCTCCTTTGACTGTTTCTGATACTGCTCCTGCATCTGTTGTCGCTTCTGTTGCCTGGATGCAGAATCTTTGCTCTGTACAGGAAAACAAGATCAATGTGACTATGTATCCTATATGCCCTTGCCTATATACTTCATGGCTAAAACCGTTCTTACATTACGGTGATAACCAGAATAAAACACCCTACAATGGAGGTTCAGGATTGGTTTGTCCACCAATTTTCCACTTATGATTTCATTTTATAAGATTCTCTATCTCCCTATTCCCTCTCTCCTCTATCACTGTTCTAAGCATTCTGTAACTTCATATAACTTTACTGCTTTATTATCAATACTACTTTACTGTCATAAATCTATTCTTGACCAAAATTATAAATTAATCGTTTATGTAACTAAGTTTCAGGGGCATATGCCTTACTTCTTCAGCATGTCCCCCTGTTTCAATGTTGACATTTAGGTCAACATTGTTCTGTATAATCAATTCAGTTCTGTTCTCCGCAAAGATTATTGCATTGTATACTGTTATTTTTAAATTCCTATATACTTTGTACACACTCGAGTATATTCATATTGAAACAGAAATAAACCTCAGGGATGCCAGAGTTCCGGCTATAGCCGGAATTCCGGCTTTTTCATTTTTTTGACCATAAGTTCCGGCTAGTCGCGTTTTCTCAGGCCGGAGAGAACAATCACCGGCCGCGCACAACCGTTCAGAGAGCTGTCTTTGCTCTGTGTGATCGGTAAATAAGAAAAAAATCCCGTCTATAGTTGAGTTAGACTCGTACAAGCCGTCAGTTAAATGTTTATTTTAACCAAGCTTTTATGCGCGCGTGTGCGTGTGTGGTCTTATCATGCCAGTCCTCAGTGTGCTTATGTGATTTGTGATGACTGATAACCGTACATAAAATGTATGGATTCTGAACGTAACTTTCAATTTTGACAAAACGACTGTATTTTAGTCTAGCGTGGTCGGCTCATGGAAACTTCCATGGGTCGGCTTTCCATGTGTTCGCTTGCGCGATTGATGTGTACACAGTGCCGTACATACACAGCTCAGTATAGAACAGCGCTGCGTTAACGTTCGTTCACTTTGTGTGTACATGCAAAGTTTAAGTTTCTTTAGCGGTATCGTTTCACAGTACATGAATGTGGATTTTACGGGATTATTGATCATTTTCTACAAATATGGATGTCGAAAGAGGATCCAACATCAAGCAAATTGACAGTGGAATAAAAAACAAATTCCAGTGGAAGTGGTTGGAAAACAAAGACGACAGTGGAACGTTTCTTTCGGACTACTTCCGAAAAATCAATGTCGCTGGTAAAGCACGATGTATTGTGTGCAATCAAACTTGCACAAAAAGCCAAGGAGCGAATTTTTGAACAGAGGAAACTATCCAAGCCAAAGAAGAAACAACACTGAGGTGTCACAAGGTACAATAACACTAAATGTTTGTGTGTTAAACTGTTAATCATCTGGTATTTGTTCCCAAGTGTAAGCCTCATCTTATGCATAAGTAATTGTATAATTACAAAGTTTGATGCAGTTGAAAATTTGGAGCTGATTTATTTTTACTCAATCCTTAATAACAGTCACTTAGATAAATTTTAAAATAACAAAAAACTCTGAATATTGAATAAGAGTGTGCTTCAAACTCTTTGTTTATATTTTTGGCACCATTTCACTGCAATAGAGTCTGCAGACTACATAGTACAGTAAATTCTGTTCTTATAAATTTCATGAATACATCAAATTATAAATTATGTGTAAGATGAGGCTGTTCAACATATTAAAATAACCCCAAAACTTGAGCCATATTTTTGGGAAAATGATCCCTGAAATAGGCTCAGATTGAATTAGAGACCATCTAGAACCCCAGAGCTTCCAGGGCCCTTAAGCGGGCCCTGGACCCCGGCCGAAAGGATGTCGCGCTTTGCGCTCGTGATGTGCGCTTTGCGCACATAATTTACCTTCAAAAAAAAGTTCAGGCCCTGGAGCCATTTGCCACTGGCATCCCTGAAACCTAAGTGTAAATCTAAATCTGTGATTATTAGAAGAAGGTACCTTCTGAGCAACCCTGAGATGATCAGGGGTGAACTGTTTATGTGCTTGGATGGCAGCTAATGGTGTTTGGCCTTGACCCTGCTTGGCTTTCTGTAACAGCTCTAGCTGCTGTTTGATGATAGACACCTGAAAATACATATGAAACAATGTAGGCATCTTGAAATTAACCTGTTGAGCACAATTTGATTTGTTTTAACACACATTTTCCATAGACCCAGTCAGAGTTATCTCTGGCATAGTATTCAACGGGATAAGAATTGTGTGCATTTAATCAAAACTTATAAAAATAATGTCTTATTACATTACTTTATATAAAAAAGCAAATGCCATCTGGAATTGGTCCAGAGTGAAAACTGTTCTCACCTGTTGTTGAGGAGTAAGAGAAGAGAGTATTTGGGTGCTTCCTGCTACCCCTGGGGTAGTGGTGCTAGCACCTCCTGATGCTGCTACTTGTACCCCTGGTTTTACAGGGGAAATCCCTGGCATTCCTGATGATGAGGTCTTCTGTAAGAGTAGGTTGTCCCCCTGGGTCTGGGCTAGACGGATAGGCTTGACCTGAGGTTGGCTGGTGGCTAAGGAGTGGGACTTGATGGTGATCTGAGGCTGCTGTGGGATGCTGGCAATCTACAGGTAAATAGAAAAAAAAAAACTGTTGTAGAGACCTTTATCACCTACAGATGAACAAATATATCTAAGATGCCTGCCACAAAAACTCAGTTTGGACTAGCTGCAAATTCATGTAAATGAAGTTTCAAGAAATCTGTAAAAGATTCAATGTCCAATCTTTAAAAAAAAAAAAAAAAAATGAAAAAAATCACAGGTCAACATTTATCTGCACGTAGTACATTTGGCACTTTGGGAACACACTCACTATTGAACAGAGGTCTATGATATCATTACAACATTAAATGTTCATTAGCATCCTGCATCCTGCATTATGTTGTTCACTCAGTGCACGCAAGACTGCCAGCATCAACTTCCATCTTTTCTTTATCATCACCACCACCACTACCACCACCGCCCACACAGGCATATACACTGCTATCATCAACTTCTTCATCTTTATAATCACTAATCCCACATCCAACCATATCGATGTAATTTGTTATGATTTATTTTATGTTGGTAACTTGGGTCTTCTCGCTCTGACTATTCAGATTTCCCTCCTTTTTTCATTTCTCTCCCCTACTATTCTTTCCTTCCTCTCTTTTCCGCTTATCTTATCTATCCAAATTACGAGAACAACTGCTATCGAGTATCTTTATATATTATTAGTTTTGCCATCTTACGCATGTTAGTTTTTGTGCCTATCATCATTTTTTGATTGACTTTTTTGTTTTCTTACATTTGATACATATGTTCTGTTTCATATTCACAGACTTGCTGAAGGGCAGTCTCTTAGAATGATGTAAGTTTTCACGGTGGTTCAATAAATTCAATCAATCAGTACTGACCTTGGTAATCTGTGGTTGTTGCTGGACAGGTTTCTGTACCAGTCTCTGCTGAGCTACCAGGTTAGCTGCTGGGGATGTGATGGTAGTGACTGCTGCAGCAGCTGCTGCTGCTTGCTGCTTCTGAGTCTGCTGGGTCTGCTGTACGGCCTGAACAGCTGCTTGAAGATTCACCTGGGGTATGCTGCCTGGAGTAGAGCCTGAAGGTGATCACATAAATCCATAGCTCAAACACACAGAATATTGCATCAATTTACTTATCTATTTACTTATTAATTTATTCATTCATTTATTATGTATTAGTATTTGCTCTTTTTTGAGGGGGGGGGGGGGGAGGGAGACTTCCAGTTTCCAAATCAACAAAGCAGAAATTTCAATAAGGAACTGTGGATTTGAATTTCATTAAATCTGCATGGTTGAACCTAAAGATAATGGATTTTGAACACCAGCAAGGCACTTTCGTCCTTGTACAAGGCATTTAATCTACAATGCTTCTCTCCATCGAAATGCTTAATGGCTAACCAGTATGATGTAAAAGTCACTGGGATTTGTCCAAACAGTGTTGGCATCTGATTGGAATGCTCCCAGGGATGTGGAAAATATGCAAACAATGTGTGCTGACAAGCCTGAATTCACTGACCAGATGAACATACATCTGCGAAAGCTGAGACCCATCATAGATGTATTCAGCCAAGGTGATCCAAAACTAAGAGAGAGGACAAATGATTGGGGGGGGGGGGGTAGAACATCATTAATTGTAAGCCAACCATGCCCCCCCAAATTGTTCCGTCACTACTGATTCAGCTCTATATGAATCCAGTATATCATCACTACTACTATAAACATTAGTTACCTTGAGCAGCATTAGGTGTCAAGACCAGTCTCTGCAGGACAGCTCCCTGGCTAGTCTGGGTCTGAATCAGTTGGGCTGGAATCATCTGACCTGTTCCTTGGACTTGGACCTGAGCTGGTGTGATTACAAACTTCTGACCACCAACCTGTAATACCTGGGCTTGGTTGCTGAAGACCTGAGCCTGACCAGTCAATTGTGGTTGGCCTGTACAAGATATTGAAAGAGGTTCATAATATCTTACAAACAGAATTCTCGAAAGTAAAGCTCTTAAAGCAACTGCTAAAGGTGGAGACTTCAGGAAAAAATATATATATATCATTAAAGGTAATTCTGCCTTGTAAGGGTAAAAATAGGGGTAATAAATTTTTAGATGCATATACTCAATAAGTCAAACTGCTTTAGTTCTTCCACACCAATGTCATGGAATGCTTGAAGTCATTATTTACTTGATTTTGACCAAATGGGACATAATCCTGCCAAGAGGCCTGCTTACAAATCCATAGGTTAAGGTCATAATAATAAAAGGACTGACTTGAAAAGAGGAGGATGCTATATTTCTCATTGCAATAGGAACAAGAAGAATAAGAGTATTCCACAGGGCATGACTGCATGACTTGAAATGCATAGAATGACTTACCCTGTACAGGAGTAGTGGTTGCAGCAACCGACGTTGTAGCACCCATCGCAGTCGTGGTAGGGGTCTGTGCCTTCATAAGAGGTATGGTACCTCCAGGCGTGATCTGTTGCACCCCAGCTGGTTTGATGGTGGTTACCTTGCCTGGAGTACTGGGGGCAATGATGGTGGTTTGCTGCCCACTGGTGGTACCGCTGACACCGGGCATGGGCATCTGCTTGATGACCTTCAGGGTACCTGGAGCACCAGCACCAGGAGAGTTGGTGATGACGTACCTGGCCTGACCAGGGGTAGGTGGGTTGTTAGCTGTGATGATACGTGCCTAATGGAAGGAGATAGGAGAGGGAAAGATCACTAAAGGTTACTTAACCATTGGCATCCCCTCTGGGGAAGGGGGGAGTTGTGCCAATGGTACACCCTGCCCCCATAAATAAATATAAATTATTTCAATGCCTGCAAGCATGTTGCGGCTCTTGTCATAAAAGGTCAATGAGGAATGAACCCTCATCAGCATATATGATGTGATAAAATGGCTAAAAAACTGCTGCAGAAAAAAATTCATATCCAAAGAAAGGGCAAGTATTAAAGGATGAGAAGAAGGGTAGCTGCATGTTACAAAGTACCAAGTGTACTTCTTGATCTGGGGTGTGTTTCAGAAAGATTTCAATTTTGACTTAAAATCATGCAAAAGTGTTGCGTAAGTAAAAACACAAGCATAACTTTTTACCCGAAGAGCGATCTTGACCTAGCCAGCTAACATGTATTGTCAATCAGACTTACACTAAGTTAGACTTAGCGAAATCGCATGTAAGTGCAATCTTTGCGTAACACTTTTATCTTTTAGATACAGAATTGTGAAGCGCACACGACATTTTGCTTCTGCTACAGCAGACTTTTTGCGCAGTGAACAGCACCATGCATGAAGAAGTCCCAAGACATCGTAAAGCACATTACCCTACCACTGATATCACTCACCTGTTGTGTTCCACCTGGTCCTGAGATGTACTGTATTGTTGTACCAGGAGGCAAACCTTTGTTTTTAGTCGCCATGGATGCCAGGTTACTCATCGAGATGGTCGTCTTTGGTGTTCCTGGTTTGGCAATGGTTACAATCACCTTGGGACTGCCGGCTACACCAAGACGCTTCTGAAAAAGGAAAACATTATTGGTTTTGCAGCAATGTTAAAATAATGAACAGGAGGAGGACTAATTTTCATGTGCTTCTTTGACAACTTTTGGTACAATATTTCATTTCAAAATGCATTACCTACTAGGTTGATATGCATTACCTACTAGGTTGATATATAAAAAAGAAAAATAGTGGGTTTTTAAAAATGAGATTTCATCCTTGTGGCAATACAAATGGTTCAACAACCTCATAACAATCAGTGGTTCCTATTTACAACATAATCAACAAGTCAGAAGTTCCAGACAGTTTCTTTTACGATTCAAAGATATGAGAACTCTATGTCATTCTCAATACATATATGATATTACACTTGTCAATATATCGTCAACTGGCTGGCAGAAAGGTGATAACTTGAGTGTGCTATGCGAAAAATACAATGTCATGTTCGAGTGAACACCCTTCTGCCAGCCAGGCAATGATTTGTTCACAAATAAACTAACCTGCTGCATCTGTATCCTCTGCTGTTTGAGCTGTTCCTCAAGCTCTTGTTTGACCTGTTCAGCTGCGGACTTGGTACCCTTCAGGTTAGGGATAGCTATCTTGCTGCTACCCTTGGGTGTTACAGCAAGCTTGATGGCTGTCTCGTTCTCCTTATTGTGGCTACTCTTCAGAGCGGCCAACGCTCTGGCCTCCTTCTCCTTTGCTTCTTTCTCCTTGTATTTCTCTCTGGCTTGCTGCTTCAGTAGCCTGTAGCGTAGGCACAAGAAAATATGTTGAGGTACCAGTACAGCAATGTTAAAATAATATCAAGGAAATAAGATTCTCCTTGTAAGAGTTGTAATTTCTCTTTAGCATCCCACTTCTAATGCCTTCAATAGATACAATACAATTTCTTAGTATTACACAATGGAATTATTTAAACAAACTCCTTGGGAACAAGAAGCCTATCCTTTTTATATTAAAAAATGATCATACATTGCAAGGGTTAGGAAATAACAGACCAAACTTGGACTGACAAACTAGAGTATATTTACATAGTGACTGCGCTATATAAATGGTCTAATTATTATTATTATCATTATTATTATTATTATTATTTTCCTTTCTCCATCACCACCCACCTTGTTGCTGCAATTATTGTAGAAATGAAATCATATTAATTTGCCTAGGAAGTCTTCATAGGGTGGATAACCACAACATGTGCAAATGAGGCTTTAGAGACATTATCTTACCTTTCACAGTACTGCTGGACCTCCCATAATTCTAGTTCTTCTTCAGGAACCCACACCTCGATGGTCTGTGGACCTTTGGGTTTCTCCCGAACTACTCTACGTGATGGTGTGACACTGGATCTTAGACCAGACCGCTGGGGTTTGTGCACCTCTGCAGAATCAAAGTGAACAGGTCTTATTGCTTCACAATCAATATCAGATCACATTATGGAAATAAACTTCTCTTCTAAGCATTGTTCCATCAAAACTAACTGACAGCTGAAATTCTTACAATTACATCTCCAATCTTTCATCTAAACCAGTTACTCCAACACGCCACATACAAATAAAAACCAGAGTGATCAAAAACAGGAAATTGGGCTTTTCATCTTAGGCTCAGCAGAATAAAAAATATGTTTTATCTTGCATTTAACAAATTCAAAATGAGAAGTCTCAGATGCCTTTATTGTAAGGTTTTCATCAATTTGTGGAACTACAATGGTTTATATTCTACATGTTGATAAATTCTACAGATTCTTTTGTGATATGAGATTCTTAAAGTCCAAAGCAGTCAAGATTTAAATAATTCAGAGCTTATAGAGAAGCAGAATATCGAATGGACAGGTTATATTACCTGGGGTGGAGATGGAAGTCTCTTTGGGTACAATCATCTTCCGCACCAAGTACTGAGATCTGACACCACTAGGAGTAACATCACGTCGGTCTATGATCTCTGAGGTGATCCTCTCCTCCTCTGTGTTGATGATTGTCACACCGTTGTTGTTAGGTGGCTTGATGTTGATGTCGTCCCATCGTATACAAGCCCACAAAATACGAAGCAAGAGGCTAACAGCAGACAGGGACTTGACAGTCTGGAGACGGTACCTCCAGCAGATCTTGAAGGATGGACGGGCACAAGGGTAAGGCCAAAAGTCGCCCACATTCTTTGTGTTGGAGATGTAGCCTTCCACTTCTAGGTTTCCTCCACGCCTGCTTAGCCGTCTAAGATTGTGCTGAGGCAACACCAAGATGCTTCGCTTGCGACTCCGAGTGGAGAACATGTAACAGATTGGTAAAGGTTTGGCAAGGCGCTTGATGACACGTCTGCCCTTTGGTCCTTTCTCAAGGTGCACACGATCATTGGTTCTTCGTGGCTTTGGAATGGCAGCTAACTCATCTTTCAGGGCAGTCTCCAGTTTGATGATCTCTGCTTGGATCATGGTCTGGGTGACAGTAGTGTCGATCTGGCTCACAATGCTTTCTGTTTCGGTTATTGTTGAGGTGTTGCTGGCAATAAGCTCTCTCAATTCACGGTTGATTGTGGTAGTTGTAGTTGTTGTAGTGGTTTTAGTGACAGTTGTCACAATCGTCTCTGACTTTTCTGTCACAACAAGTGAAATTGTTGCTGCAGGAACATCTTTCACAGTATCCACATCAGCTGCAGGAACAACCCTACTTTCAGAGGCCTGAATCTCTTTGGACTTCGTTACTTCGGAAGTCACTTCGACCTTCCGTTCTTCATGTTCTGTTACTTTCACACTAGCCAATACTTTGTCAGCTGGTAATACTGTATCCGTCTCCATAGGGGTTTCCACATTTGGATCATTTTGCTCTGCCGTCCCCACATTTGGTACATCAGTCCGTGATTGTCCTTCACATGGCACCTGAACTTCCATTTGTTCACTGAAAGCTTCTGATTGAGACGAAGCCACTTGTGGTGCTGTGGCATCAGTGGATGCCATCGCAGGAGAACTAACATCTTCAGATATAACATCTGATTCCTTGATTTGAGTTGGCAAGACGTCGCTTGCAGCAGCACCAACATCTACATTTGTGCTTTCAATCAATGGCGTAGATTCCACATCAGTTTGAGAGGAAGCCACTTGTGGTGCTGTGGCATCAGTGGATGCCATCGCAGGAGAACTAACATCTTCAGATATAACATCTGATTCCTTGCTTTGAGTTGGCAAGACGTCGCTTGCAGCAGCACCAACATCTACATTTGTGCTTTCAATCAATGGCATAGATTCAACATCAGTATGCTCGTTGACAAGAGGTTCATCTGGTTGTTTAACATCACAAGGAACAGCCACAGGTTCTGTCTCCATCAAGTTCTCTGTCTCCTCAAGCTTGGCTGATGCTTGTGGATCTGGAACTGGCTCAGTACTTTCTACAAATGGCTTTGATTCAACACCAGTACCCTCCTGTACAGGTTTCAAACTTTGCTGCTCTGCATCACTTACAACACCAACATTTTCCGTCTCCATGTGATGCTCTGTCATGGTGACATCGGCTACAATGGGCAATTTTTCAACAACTGCATTTTCATGCAAAACACTGCTTGCCTTTTCATCTTCTGTGCTCCGTGGGATGGGGACAGCACCTGTATCCATGGACTGCTCAAGCTTTTCTAATGTTGTTAGCTCTGAGGCACCCGTCTCTTCAGGTAAACTGCTGCTTAACCTTACATTTGCATCATGCTGGTTTACAGTTGTGCCAGAGGTATCACCTGCATGCAGGTTCATCTGTTGCATTTCCTGTGCTTTTTGTTCTGGAGAGTCCACAATGGCCTTTGCTTTAATGGCTTTTGTGTCTACTGTTTCCTCTTGGTCTGTGCTATGCTTCACTTCTTCCTCTTGGAATGGGGGCATCACATCTTTGACACTTTCAACATTGTTATGCTCAGTAGCTAAGATGGTATGTTCTTTGGTTTCAGCAGTTGGAGAAGCATTAATACAATTCGCATTCTGGTGTATTACTGGCTTGTCAAGTCGCTCTGAAATGTGTGCAGTACTTGAATTTACATCTGAACTTGCATTTTCAACACATTGCACATTTGAGATTTCCTGTGGTGAAAGTTCTGCATGTTTAGGCTCTTGTGGAACTTCACCATGCTCTAAGGAATGGAAGAGCCCAGTAGTGATAACATTGCTATTGTTGTTAGAAGTAGACAAGTTTGATCCCAGAGAAGTGTTTGTATTTTCATCTACAGTTTCACTCGCTATACTACCAACTTCACAATGATTTCCCTTTTCAGCAACAATAGATGATGATGATGATATACTTCCAAGCACTTCGGTGTTTGGAATATATTGTGTAGTCCTTTCACCATCACAACTTGTTTCCTCAGCTTTTGGCTGTGAAAGCCCACTATCACAATGTTCTGAATCCATGTACACACTATCCTTCACTTCCTTTGACAATGGCACATCATCCAAGTGATTTTGTTGAATGTTCTCAAAGTACAGATTCTCAGGAGGCATAACAGTGTCCTTATCTCTTCCCTTTGCAGGTTGTGCCTCTAGACAGGGATATTCTGTTTCCATGGCAGTTGGCAAAGACTGGCATAATGCTTGTGATGGTGCATCTACTTGCTGGCCTGTCTGGAGATCTTCACATGGTAGCTGATCCATTGGTTCTGGTTCTGCAACAGAAGCATCAATCTTGCTCTGCTGATCTTGACTTGTGTCTATGTCTGATTCCAAAGTTGGCACCTCTGCAGGTTTGTTTTGCAAAAGCTGATCTTCTAATAAGGCAGACTTTACAGCTTCTGGTTCTGTACGAATAGCTTCAGCTCTGTCTTGCTGACTCATGCTCCTGTCTGGTTGCAGTGAAAGTGTTTCAGCTGGTTTGGTATGTGAGGGAAGATCTGTTGTTGGGATAGATTTCAAAGGTACATCAAAAATTTTGGCACTGGTCTCCATCACATGTTCTTGTCCCTCTAGACTCTTCACTGCACTCTCAACTTCCACTGCTTCTCCAGGTGTATTTGTGTCTCCCTGTTCCTGAGTTTGAACGTCCTGTTGTCTATCATGTAATTCAGGTTGAATTACGTTACCACCAGTGTGTTCAGGAGGTATCTCAGATGATGGCAATTTTAGCGTTTCCTTGAATGCATCTTGAAAGGAAGTTGGAGATTTGGCAAGGTGTGGTTTAGATGGTTTCTGGAAATCTGCCGTATTAACGGTTTCCAACTCAGCTGACTGAGGAGGTTTATTGATAAGTCTTGGATCCTGAGCACCTAATGCTTGTTCAGATTTTGGAATACAAGCAGAAGGCACTACTGGTTCTATATGAACATTTTGCTCAGTCTTATGTGCTGTAGTGAGTTCCTCTTTAACCTGTGGTCTTGCAATATCAGTCTTTACTACAGTTGATGTTGTGGTATGTGCACCTGGCACAGGTTTTTCAATTTTCACTGCAGGAAGATTTGTAGATCTATCTACTGCTGCTTCTTGATATTTCTTCACATCTGACACTCCTGGCTTTGCTGAAGCAACTGATGGAGCAGGTGCAACATCAGATTTGACAGAAACAGAAACTATTGGAGGGGCAGATTCCTTTGAAGGTGGCTGAGTGGATACAGTTGCCATTGCACCAGTAGCTTTATTGGACTGACCTGGTACTGATGTTTGACGCAGCACCTGGGGTTTCCTTGCTTTTCTGACTTCCAGTTGTTGCTTGATGCCCTCTACAACACCCTGCACAGCTTTAATGTCTCCACCATCAGCAAGCTTCATCTTTAGAGCCTTCAGCATTCTCTCCTTCTCCTCTACCATCTTTTGTTCTTTGGCATACTTTCCAATTTCTGACTGGAACTTGATTGTTTCCTCAAGGTGCTGTTTGGAACGACTCTCTAGAAGACCTTCCAGTCTGGACTTGTAAGGGATCTTTCTGTACACAGTGTGATTCCTCAAAGCATTGGAAATGTCCAGCTCATCCATGACAAGAGATGGCTTCTTGGCAATAATGCCAAGAACCTTCCCTCCAGTGTCCATTGGCTCATCAGCCTTCTTGTCTGCACTTCCAGACTTTTTGTCACAGTGATCAATTTTGTCTGTACCATGGGGATCTTTTCTGTCTTTGTCAACCCCACCAGCCCCTAAGCTTTCACTGGGAGCTGATTCATCAGTTCTTTTCATCTCATCAGCTGGGGGCACTTCTTGATTTGTACTCTCTACCCTTTGACCAACACTGTCACCCTCCGGTTTTATGTCAGTACCATCCACCTGACCACCTGAAAGTTTTCCTGTTGCATCAGCCACACCAGGACCTGCCTCCACCCCCCTGTCTGTCCCCGATTCACCCTCTCCCATCCCCTCACTCTGTTCTCCTGAATCTTTGGGCTCATCAACCTCCATTTTCACCACCTCATCAGCTGTCTTGGTTTCCCCTTTCTCTTCACTGGTTTCCATCTGTGTCTCACTTTCATCTTTCTCAGCTTGAGTGACATTATCAGTTGATACTGATGAGACGGCTTCCTTGCTATTGTCCTTGGTGATACCTTGTTCATCTTCTTTCTTCTTTGAGTCTGCCTCTTCTGTCTCCATCACTGACTGCTTGTCCTCACCTGTGTCCATCTCCTCTTCATGCTTAGGATCATCAACTGGTGGGTAGCCCCATTTTCCAGCTGAAAAGAAGAAATATTGCATAAAAAATAACAACTGAGTTACACAGTGGCATTGCCCCATATAACCCATAGCAGTACTACATCTCCTTTCAGTGACACCTTTGCAGTCCAAATATAAATTGGCAATGCAGTGAAAAAATATGCAAACACTTGTTTCTTTTACAAATCCAGGATATTTCTAGTAATTTTTAGAATTTTTATTTACATTGGTTTTTACAAAACCCTTTTATTCAAGCTCTTATATTTTGGATTTTAACTTACATTGGTTCATTTACAAAACATTTTTTCCCCAAGCTATGTTAGAGTGGGGGAGGGGAAGGAAAGAGAATAATTGTTGCCAATTTGAGTAAAGAAAGCTGATTAATCAAGAAAACTCTGTACTGCTATGGGTTAAAAGATATACATTCCATATTTACACAAAGTAGGTTGCTGCTGTTACAGCTCTCACACCTTTAAAGTCCAAATGACTTTTTTCACTCTGTGTATATATTCATCACACTGTTACATTTTGTTATTTACCTGTTCTAACTGCTTTTTAGTTAATTTCCCAAACTATTCTGTATTTTGCTGACACAAGTCTTACCAATACAATCCTGCCAATGTAGGAAGATTTAATTTTCTATGAGGGATGTACAATGTAATGATGCACTCACCGGCCTTGGCAGCTTTGATGCACCTGTCAAGACCGATCTTAGCAGGACTAGGAGGGGGCAGGGGACGTCTCTTCCTGATGGAGCTACGCCAACCAAAACCACTGCCTCCATAGATCCGATACTCTTCACCTTTCATCTTCCATACCTAAGGAGAAGGGGGAAAAAGAGAATATTCCTCTTATAAACAACAGAAAAAAGTTCATACACTGAGAATAGTTTTGAAATTGACTTTGCATTGAACCTTGAAAAATAAATGACAAAAGTGACAAAAGA
This sequence comes from Echinometra lucunter, assembly GCA_029962745.1. Taxonomy (NCBI): domain Eukaryota; kingdom Metazoa; phylum Echinodermata; class Echinoidea; order Camarodonta; family Echinometridae; genus Echinometra; species Echinometra lucunter. Next base: position 2,362,109 of record CM057155.1, read on the forward strand.
AGTACACTGTACATACATGTAACCCATTTTAACCCTAAAAAGACGGGGGGTGGTGGAATCCACCCCCCTGAACGTTTCACGCGATATGTCACGTCAAGGGTGACGTGCGTGCCAATTTTCGGCGCGATCGCGCGATCGACGGCTGAGATCTCAAGGGGGGTGGAATCTGCCCCCCCCAGGTATAGCATCACTTAAAAAGCCCAGCCTGGTTAGGGCTCACAACAGAAAGTTATTCTACTTCAATGTGTACTGCTGATGTAAAGTAATGGGTGTGTCACGGATAATGATAATAATGATGATACTGTGATTGTATAGCACATATCACTACTGCAGTGTCTCTACGTAGTTAGGAAAAAAGAAGGAAAAGGATATATGAAAGGCAGGTGCTGCAATCTGCACAACCAAAACTCATTCAAAATGCAATAAGTAAAAAAAATATCCCTATCTGCAAATTGCTCTTTAAAATATTTTTGCTCAAAACTGAGGGCATGGAAACAAACAAATACACAAATAGAATAAAACAAATCAAAGTGTACACTCACCTGATGCTTTATTGGAAAGCAGTACTTGACCCAACTGCAGTTGGTTTGGATATCTTCAATGTCATCATCTTTCTTCTTCTTGTCAATCTTCTTCCTCTCCTCCTTGTCCATGGGTGTAGTCCTCAGCATTCTGACATGACCCAGTCCCTCAGAGAAGTAGGAGTTGAACACCACTGGCTTGATGGCACACTCCAGGACAGAGAGGGCCAGGGCAAAGGCATGAGGCTTGGAGCACATATGGACAGCTTTGATCCAGTTGTTCCGGTGGACAGTCCAGTTGGTATGCATCAGAGACCTGGGGATGTTGTTCTCAAGCTGCGTGATGGTGAGGCGGAGGGTGGAGATGGTAAGCATACGGTTGCTGTTTGTGCTACCATGCCACTTGAACTCAGCCGCAGGAGTCAGACTGAACTTGTTGACCAGGTAGCGTTTGCGATCTCGCTCCTCGGCGTGCTGCGGTTTGTTGAGGGCAAGTCTATTGCTGGTGTACTGGTTCTTGTAGGACTTGTACGTCCCCTCCATGCCAAGTTTGAAGAGGGATTCTGGCCGCATGGCACTCCTTGTCACCATACTCTTACTGGTGTCATCTCCTCCAATGCGATTAATCTCTCCCTTGGAATTAATGACGAGGGTCTCTTCAGTCTTCTTGCCTGCTAATGCAAGAGTAGTGTTTGTACGAGTTGGAATGCTTGTAGTGTATGTTAGATAGGGAGTGGACTTAGGGGGTGGGGGTTTGTAGTTGGGATTTCTTGACCTGGTCATGACAGTCCTATTTTTCTGTCCAGCTTCATCCTTGTTCTCCTCCTCCCCATCCTCTTTCTTTTCTGAAACCCCTAAATCTTGGTTTCCACTATCTTGGCTCCTAGCAGTGTTGTCTCCATCCTCCTTCTGCCCCTCTTTTCCAACCTCCATCTTTTCTTCACCCTCTCCTTCAGTTTTTTCGTCTACCTTGGCATCTTCTGCATCCCTACTCCCTTCCTCTTGAGGAGTCTTCCTTCCATCTCCTCCCATATCAACCTCCATTTTCTCTTCTTTCTCCTTCTCTTCTGGCTGTTCAGCCTCAGCCTTGGCTCCAGCTTGCTCCTGTGCCTGAGCGATTACTGCTTCTTCCTCCAGTCTTCGTTTTTCTTCTTCTGCTTTCCTCAATTCTTCTTCTCTTGCAGCCTTTATGGCAACCAGTTCCTCTGCAAGAATAGATGTAATCACAGATAAAATTTATATCAACTGGAAAATCATTTCACAGGTATTATTAAGTTTTCAATAATAAAACCTGCACATGACAAACTTAATGTCATTATCATCGTTACTTTAGCCAGGGTGCCAAAAAAAATATAAAGCACTCAAGGAATTTAACAAGTCTCTTCCCACCATTTACTTCACCCGAGTTGGGAATGGTTTCTGTAGACAGGTGTCCCATTATTAGATCAGTGACCTATTTGAACCCATACCATGTGATCCTCAGGATTAGACCAAGACACCAATTCTTCTCTGTATAGGCTTCTTTGCAGCAATAACCCTTGGTCCAAATTAAGAGATATGTAGTCTGGCAACACCCCTAGGGTGACTTGTGAGGACAAAAGCAATTTGAAAGTTGAAAGTGTGCACTGCCATACCTTTAATCTTGTTGGAACCCTTGTCAAGGAGGAGAATTTGCCCTTGTTGTTTCATTTCATATAATTTCACTTCAATCATTTTCTACATTTTCATATTTCTTTTCTGAGCTCTTCTCGATTGATACTGATGCCATCTGTCATGCCATGCTGATAATCCTTTGTGCCTTTTAACCCTACAACCTTTACAATTCTCTTACCGTTTGACTTCTGAAGCACTGACTTCTGGTTTCCTCTGGCACTGTTTGTCAGCTCTTCAGTCCTCTGCATCTGGTCTAAGATCTCAGCCATACAGTCCTTTAGAGCCAGGCACAGGTCTTCCTCCCACTTCTGTGCATCCAGAGAATGCATAAGTTCTTCCAGTTGAGGCTTGGTAGAGTAGTACTGGACCTCATTCTCACCCTCACTGCAAGTAATAAACAAGAGAGAAGAAAGAACTGGTTATTACATTCATTTCACATCCATAGCCACAACAAAGAGTGGGATTGCTTTTCATAGTTGAAGGAGGGATGCAACTGCTGGATTACCAAACTATACTGCTACATAGTTATATTTTTACCACAAACATTACATGTATCTGTAATGAACATGAAGTTCAAGCAGTGTACATATACTCAAGCAACAAAATAGAAATACAGTTGCAACGTATGAATTTCTAATTTAGGAACAAAAGACATGGATTTTCCCACACAATTTGCAATGAACGACTGAACAGATTTCCCTTATATTTTTGTCAAGATAAAGATTCCAATAGTCTGATACCATACAAATTCCACATCAGAATATACTGGGCTCACTTAAGACCATGACAGTAGCCATATGCAGTCAATATGCCCAATTGAAAGATTGCAAATGAAAAAGACTTTACATGCAAGTGGAGCAGAGAAGGTCATTATTGCAGTACTGATTAAGGAAATTTACGATGAGAGAGAAGTGGCAACAACCCTTAGTCTTTCTAAAATTGCAGTGCACGTCTACACCAAACTGAACCATACAAGGATCAGGTGTACCCGTAGTGGAACGTGGATGAAGTTGAAGTAGGAAACAAATTTCTTTCGCCTGAGATGACAATCATCTTCTCTGCTCATGCTTCAAAAATCAATTTACTTAGCAATCTTGAGGTCTGGAGTTAAAAACTCATGTCTTTTAATCCACTATAATCTGAGCTGTATGCCCAGTAAGGCAATTTTGGACAAAAACATCAAATGATTGCTATCAAATGCTGACATTCAAATTCAGTTCTAGTATGAAGGCATGCATGTTTGCAATGAAATTCACTTTAATTTCACTTTAATATCACTTTCACTTTAATATTAATGCACATTGTACAACTGCTGAAGGTGGTGTTTGTTTCCATGGAGGTACCATAAAATAAAAATATCACAGTAATTTATATTTTGATTAAGCCAAAGGGGTAAACCAATTACTATCAATCCAAGTAGAACTTATTATAGAGCTGTCCATGAATATGTCACAATGTGAGTCTACTAAATTGTCAGTTTGAGATTTACAAAGATTTAGTGATCTCATTTTTCAAATATTGACTTAACTGCTTTACAATTTGTCCTACATGTATTTCTGTCAGACTTTAATTTTTTTCTTCTTTTATTTGCCGCTATTTCTAAAAGCAAATAAAAACATACACAGGCTTGACTGCCATTTAATACAAGTTAATGATAATGTTTTCACCCTCACTTTATGTACTCTTTATTTTTAAGAGGAGGAAAGTCCTTAATACCCAATACTTCATTACAATATTCAGTTACAACATGCATCCAACTTTTACCAATCCAACAAGTTTCAATATATAATAATCACAATCCAATGATAAATGACATAAATGTAAGTGGCAAGAGCTGTTCCCAACTAAACTGCATACCCTTCTTACAAAACTGCAGTGATTATCGCTGACTAGGGTGTCGCAGGAAGAAAGGGTAAAATTATTCATCACAGTTCTTTTTCATTTTTGTTGTTGTTGACATAATGATGAAGATCGAATTATTCACCTTTTCATTTGATCATTTTCCATTTTTTCTGTATTTCAGTGAGTCCCATTTCTTCATCTCAATCCAAAGAAAGAAGTCCCTGCTGATTAATCACACACACTTTACATACGGTACACTTTCTACATTCCAGTGTGATGTACATTGTACAGTACATTGTTCTAAAAATAAATATGTACTTCAAACATCATGATAGTTTCTTTTTATATGGCCATGACTATTTATAGTCATAGTCATAGTCATTCTCTTTTCTATTTTTTCCTCTCCATCTTTCCAGGATGGTATGCTACCTTACCCCAAGTGGACTTTTAAAATCTTTTCACTGATAACCAAGAAGTAAAGAGTATGTTTATTATGTTTATTATCTGGAACAAGAGAGAAGGGGGGAAGGGAAGAAGGAAGAAAGATACTCACACAACAATCCTCCTGACAATGTGCCAGTATTTCCTGCCATGTCTGTCATAACCGAGCGGTTCCTGTCGTATAAGAAGTCCGCTTTTCTCCACCTCTGAAATGCAGTCATACACCCCCAGGACACGATGCTGCCTGCAGACCGAGCACATCCAGTCTTCCTCAGGTACTTCCACCAAGTTCACACATTCCAAATGGTAGACAGCTGAGCATGTTTCACAGCAAATCAAATCCCCTAGTTTATGACATGACCTGCAATGATCATCATAGGTTATTGCACCTTCACTGAGAATTTCCTCACGCACCCTATTCGATGCCAAGAATTGGTCACAAAGGAGATGCAGAACTGTTAATTTGTCACTCACAGGGGAAAAAGGATAGTTCTCTCCTTCCAGAGCACTAAGTGCACTATGGTACTCTTTGTCACTTTCAATGTATGCTCTTGCAACCTCTGGCCATGTCATATTATCCAGAAACAAGAACTGAACATTGATACTGTCTCGCTGGTCTTGAGGACCAAACGTCGTCCCACTACTTTCATCTTCCTTCACAAGATTGTATAAAAGTGCAATGTGGGTCTCTGCGAGTAGCAGGCATTGTTCCTCGCTGCACAGTGCGGCACAAAAATCCTCAAACCGGAATGGGGAGAGTCTCAACTGTTGACTGAAATGCCTGAGAACTTCATACACAGCTAATGCTTGCATTATATCCTGGTTGTCAAGGAGGAGATCTGTACTAGATTTGGGGAGTTCAAGATGAGGAATTTCTTCCTCCTCCAGGAATGGCAATGCCAAAGATCGATTCGTCCGAGAGAGTAATAACTTCTTCTTTGCAGCAGTGCTACTGCTGTCATCACTGTCATTGTCTTCTTCCAAATCATCTTCATCTGGTAACATATTATCAGAGTCTGAGTTATCAACTGAGCTTGTTTCATCTTCTGATGAAGATTGCAACAATTCCTCATTGAAATCTCCATCCTCGTCATCTGAACTTTCATATTTTGGTCGCGACTTTTTTCCCTTTCCTTTCCCTTTTTGTTTGGCTTTTGACTTGGCACCTGGTTTATTTTGTGTCTGAGCTGTTTTACCTCTTCCTCTCCCTTTTCCTGGACCTTTTCCACTGGCACTGCTGCTGGTGCTGGCAGGACTTGCTTTTGCAGGATTTCGCTGGGCCTCTATGACCTCATGGATTAGCCGCTTACTCCTCCGAGCAGCTTCACGTAATCTAGGGGATCTCCCTCGGCCAACTACACCGGTACTACTGGCTTGACTTACCGGGGTGCTACAGCGAGAGCTTGCAGGACTTGAGCCGTTACTCTGGCCCCCGTTGCCCCGTCCAACTCCAGCTCCTCCACCAGATTTCTTTGCATTTACCGGCGTCTCGTCTAGTGAATCGACAAGCGATTTCGGCGGACGTCCACGTCCTCTCCTCATCTTGAGATACAAATTAGCGGCTGCTAGCGGGTGCCTGGTAACCTAACGCACACCTAACTTAGGTTTGAGATCCACTAGCTTCGCGGTGAAACACGATTTCGGCATTATATTTACGAATCGCACGCAAGATCTGCGATGTCCGCCATTTTCTGATGTAGCTGACCACGTGACCAATTACGCATTCAATTACTCGATCGAGCCCCCCATTCACCATTAATGTACCGGCCAAGTTCAATAAATTTGCACTAGTGTAACATTTCAACAATATTTTTTTCATATTTTTCAACTGAGTAAATTAACAAGATATGCATGAAGTATAGAAATCCAGAATATTACACCGGATACATCAGTTTGCACTCAACAGTATGCCTTTACAACTGAGGGTTGTAATTGGTTTTGTGTTCGGCCGTGTTTGGGGATTTCCATGCACGTCCTCTTAGCTTATTCCTCATTCTTTCTTTTTAACCTCTATTTAGCTAAATTTTGATTAGATGTGACTAATGTGAAGTGCAATACGGTATGACTACCAAACTTCTTAGTTTTGAGCATGTGTTCTAATATGACTTTTCGGAATACAACGACTACGGGAATAGTAATAGACTTCTCGATACATCAACCAATCAGCGGTCTCGTTTCAATAAAAACCCGGTACTACGTACGTATGTGTACAGCTTACCAAGCTGAGCTGAGCTGAGTATATACATTTAAGAATAAAAAGAAACAAAAACAAATACAACAAGATTTAGACGTTTCGTCCCAAAAATATTCGCCGAATGAGTGATGAAACCCCACCCAAACAAACCCCAATACAAAAATCACATAAAACTAGTCTAGATCTAACTCTACATCTGAATATTAGAATCAGACATTTTTGCAGGAGGGTAGATAGCGGAGGGGAGGGGGGGGGGGGGGGTGGGGGATGGGGTGGATGGGGGTATGCATCCCACAATTTTTGAAGTGGGTGAATATATGGGGGACTCATAGGCCTACCCCAACTGAGGACCTGTCTGCTTGAGAATCATACTCCACATAAGAACATAAGATCCTGCATAGAGGGACAAATTCTGATAAAATATATCTACTATAATGTGATGAGAACCACTCTGACCGAGATCACAACATGTTTAGAAAAAGTGCTTTTTGTTAAGTAGCCCACTCCCGGCTAGCAAAATTAATATCCTCGCCCCTCCCCCAGATGACTTGGCATGGGAAATAAAGAGCCGAGTCTCAGGCCGAGTCTTCGCCTGACACTACTGTATATAATAACATAATGTTCAGGGGAAGAGAAGAACTTGAGCTTTCCTATTTACTGTTATTTTAATCTGACTTGTTGTCTACTGAATCGCTTTCCAACAATAAAGAAGCACCAGGTTTCACGTAGCCAATATTCTACCCGTCCGTACTGCCCCGCCCCGTCCCCCCCCCCCCCCAAGTTTGTCAGGCTTCGGTCAGGCATCGGTAGGACTACAGGCTGTCACTCAAAAATTAGTGATGAAAATCTTCTCTCAAGTTATCTCTGAACCATTGACGTAAATCCTGGGGGATGGGGGGGGGGGGGGGGATATATCCCCCATTTTTTGTGAGGGGGATGGCGTGTACAAATATTCCCCCACTTTTTAAGGAAGAAATGACATTTGAATTAATCTTTAAATATGATTTTTAATAATCTGTCATAAACAACCATCATATTTTAGAATTTCTATTTGAAAATGTAATTGAAAACCAGAAAAGGGGTTATTTTTGGCTCGCTTTTAATTGCTTCACTCGCTCGTCATATTTTCGAATTTTCAATTGAAAATGCAATTGAAAACCAGAAAAGTGGCCTCTTGGGCTGGCTCGCTTCGCTCGGTCATCATATTTTAGAATTTCTATTCGAAAATGCGATTGAAAACCAGAAAAGTGGTAATTTTTGGCTCACTCGCAAGATAAAAATTTAAATGTGTGTAACGGGGGTCTGTGCAGGTGGGTGAGGGCGTGTGTTTATACTTAAGTGTGAGTTCGACAGAAAAAGAAATTGGCAAAAAAGTCGATCATCCCCCCCCCCCCCAACTCCTCTTAGTGGATTTACGCCGGTGCTCTGAACGACTGTTTTTAAAGCACCCGGTTGACTAGAGTGCTTCCCGTGGCTACCGAAGTCAAGGGGGCATCCGGCCCCATGCGTTTTATTGAACAACTTAGCTTTTAGGCTTTTATAGGCAACTTGAGTCAAGTTAGTATGATGGGGAGCGGTATATAGCAGTAGCCATGCTCAGTATATATAGATCATAGATAAACTTTGTGTTTTGAAAAGGTGGCGGAGGAGCAATCTAAACTGCGTCAGTCTGCTCTGCCTAATTATGTAAGCATATTTTTTAAAAATTTGTTTTGTGGATAAAAAGCATGAAAAACAAGCAAAAAACTTGGTAGGAAGCCGTTTGGGGCCGGCGGGAGGGGGCCCGGGGGGTATTTAAAGTTATAGAATATAGAGAGATGGATTAAAACAGACAAAAGGGCCCGCCGGGCACGTTCAAGAAGAGCACCTTCCATGCAATGGGAGCCTATCGGGGCATTTTAATTTGATGGCGATCCTGCCACCGGGGAATACGCCAGCCAACCGACGATCATATCAGCCCTAATAAACAACCAATTATTGTCAAAATCCTAATAACCACCGTTTCCCATAATTTCTAGCATTTCAAGATATGAAAAATAACTCAGTCTCATCTCATGAGCACCCCTAGACAATAACTGATTCCCCCGCCCCATATACCTCAAAGATAATTGACTCTTTAAGAGCTTCTTTTATTTATTTGATTTTATTTGATTTCCAGGCAAAGATTAAAGTCAGTAGGTAAGAAACACCACTGACTAGTGCCTAAGGTTGTCTCGAAGGAAACATGTTGCGGCAGTCAGCTAGGTGGCGGCAGTCAGCTAGGTGGCGGCAGTCAGCTAGGTGGCGGCAGTCAGCTAGGTGGCGGCAGTCAGCTAGCTAGGTGGCGGCAGTCAGCGTAGGCTGGCGCAGGATGCGTTGCGCACCTCTCTCTGCCCAATTTTTATCCATTTTCATTTCCCTCTGTAGTTTTTTTTCTCCTGCTTCTTTCCCTATTTCTTCACTACAGCCCCAGCTATAGAGATTCGTTTTTGTATTTCCTCGAAATCCACTCACTATTGCATGGTCCTGAATGTATCTCCTGTACTATAGAGCCTATAGACGTCTAGGACAAAAGTATTAATACAGAGCCCCACTAACGATCCATTGTTAACCCGAGGTGATTAGAAATGCCTACGCCTTCTTAAAGCTACAATTCAACTTTTTAAAGACTCCATGAAATGTGACTATAAGAGTAGGATTGTATTACCAAATGGTTGGCAGAAATGGTTGGCAGAAATAGCGTTTGCTTACGATTTAATGCAAGCTAAATATTATTATACCAATGTTCGTCGGACGGATTTATCCTTGGTAAAATGTAAAATTCCCTAGAGTAATTCATTGATAACTTTTTCTTTTGTTTAAGGTCCTCATCAAAGGGACATGAGTGTCAGTCACCTTCAGTACATTATCAAAAATCATGAATAAGTTGATTCATATACACAATCTCATATTTTATTCTTGCCCTTTTTGTATTCAACTACAAGTCGAATTCGAAGAAAATTCAAACACAAAAGTCCAAATGTTAATTGTACGACGCTGTGTGAGCTGTGTAATCTTGATCGCACTTTCTCCACAGGTTCGTTTTATTCCAAATGATTCTCCCCTGTTGTTTTTAACGTGATGCCCGATACCACATTTCCTTTTCATGTGTTGTAAATGCTTATGACACACAGTGAAAATCACTTACATGCATAGTATATTGGACTTTCGTTTGATTTTGGGAAAGAAGGATCATCCCCTTAAAATGCAAGTATTATTGCTCCGTCAAGAAGGTCTGGTTACTCAGAACCTCTACCCATCTGTTTCATAAGGAATTTGGCAATTACAAAGAGTGCATTGTCATCAAGCTCTGGTTCACTTCAGTCCAACTTCAGCTTTTTTGTGCTTTGAAAATACTGTATGAGTAAAAAGAAATAAAAGCACTACTCCGCTCAAACTTGACTGATTGGCAAAGCCCTTTCACTAAGGCAACAACATGGCGTTACTGAGAGCTTAAAATAACTTTGGAAACCTATTCAGTCATGATTGTGGAAGACGAACTCTGGAGCGAAGAGGTGCAGTCATTATATGAACATGACGGACAAAGAAAGCGGACAAATTAACCCCTCATTCTACCCTTCACAATGGTTCTGGTAGTCAAAAGAACATCCCTTCACTGTTATTATCTATTATGTGGAACAGGTGTAACATGCATATTCACCTGGAACTACTGATAAACATAATAGCAGAGAAGGGATGTTCTTTTGACTACCAACCATTGTGAGGGGTAGAATGAGAGGTTGTTTATTTTGTCCACTTTCTTTGTCAGTCATGTTCATAGTGATTGACTTTTCAATAAGATGTCTTCAAGATAATATGAAAGACTAGTTTGAATGCCTATAAGCTTCACTTTGAAAAGACACCTTCAAAAGCCGATTTATCTTTGGTATGTCACTGAGGCATTGATGTACGGTAATACAAAAAAAACAAACAAACAAAGAAAAAAAAACCATGCATGTATTGTGACCTCAGGTACATGCTACGTTGAGATTGTACAGAAAAGAAAATTCATTTTTCCCCTTAAAGAGACATTTAATATGACAGAGATACAAGTGTATGCCCGTCGGTGTAAAACACTCTTTTAGATCGTGAGTGGCGCAAAATGGATGTATTTGAAAAGTCATCACAAATCGGAAAGAATAAAGGGTGCCAAAATAACCTGGAGGCTGGTATAGAGGGTCAGCGTAGCCCTCTACATCTCGAGCGATTGACTCGCAATGTGGAGAATTCGCTTCATGGGTTCGAAACCCATGAAGCAATCATTTTTGTTTCAGTTCGGGTTTTTTTCTGTTTTGTTTCTTTATGCTTCATTGATTTTTTTTTTTCATTAACGGATGTTTTCGTTTGCCCCAACTTAATGTTAAAAAAAAAATCTCTATGGAGCAAACAGTGTGAAGTTATATTATTTTGGCTTTTTGAGGCAGTCATTGCAAACCTGCTCACAGGAAAAGATGAAGGGTGAAGATGAACTGAAAGATTGCGGTGAGGCAACGTGTACCCCTCTGTAAAGAGCGATTGGCTCGCATCTCCTCGACAACGATATTTAGGGTTCGATGTTTTGTTTGGGTTTTCCATTTTGTTTCTTCTTTTTTTTTTTAGTAACTGATTTCATTTTTGCATGCTCCGAACTTTTTAATAAAAAATGTCGACGTAGCAAACTGTATGTGTGAGGTTATTATTGGCTTTTTTGGCCGCAGTCATTTTCAAACAGGAAAGGATAAACTGGAGGTGGTAGTGAGGCAGCGTATAGTTCTCTGCATAGAGTGATTGACTCGCATCTCCTAGCTTGATGGAGAGATTTTGGGTTCAAAACCCAGGAAGCACCATTTTTTTTGTTTGGGTTTTCCCTTTTGTTTCATTTATTTGTTTTTCAGTAATTGATTTCTTTCCAGCATGCTCCAAAACTTGCTAATAAGAAATCTCTATGCCGCAGACAGTACGTGTGAGGTTATCATCTTGGCCTTGTGGCAGCAGTCATTGCAAACAAATAAATTTCAACCGGCATGGTTTATTTTCAATTTTATATTAGTGATGTCACTCGAATTTCATTACTTCTCCCAAGACTCCAATGCAGAAAACACGCATAATTATCAAAACTAATGTGTTTTTATGATATAACACTTGGTTTTATCAGTTTATCTGACAATGGATTCATACTTTGAAAATGTATATTCTTAGATTTACAAAAACTAGACACGGGCTTTAAGTTTGTAGTGCCAAATAGTGTTCTTTTACAGAGTTGCTAAACCATCAATACTTCAAAGCTCCTTTACCATGGGAGTGCACTTGCGTAGCCAAGGGGGGGGGGGATGGGGCGGTACGTCTACCTCTCCAAAACGCCAACAAAAAAGAAAGAAAAAATAGAAGGAAAAGCGGGAGCGAGAAAAGAAAAAACGTAAGAGAACATAAGAAGAGCGGGAGCAGACAAGGAACAATTCAAAGAAACGTCGGAGCTTCCGCGCTTCGCTCCGTATCGTGAGGGGGGGGGGGGGTCCCCCGGCTCGGTCGCTACACTCCCTCAGGGTTGGTCGCTTCGCTCCTCGCAAAGATTGAGCCCCCCCCCCAAAAATAAATATTTTGGCTCATTATAATAAAGTTATTTATATCTGACTTGTTGTCTACTGAATCGCTTTCCAACAATAAAGAAGCACCAGATTTCACGTAGCCAATATTCTACCCGTCCGTACTGCCCCGCCCCGCTCCGCCCCCCCCCCTAAGTTTGTCAGGCTTTGATCAGGCATCGGTAGAACTACAGGCTGTCACTCAAAAATTAGTGATGAAAATCTTCTCTCAAGTGTCTCTGAACCATTGATGTAAATCCCGGAGGGATGGGGGGGGGGAATATATCCCCCACTTTTTTGAGGGGGGGGGGGGTGGCGTGTACAAATACCCCCCACAGTTTTTAAGGAAGAAATGATATTTGAATTAATCTTTAAATATGATTTTTAATAACAACCATCATATTTTAGAATTTCTATTTGAAAATGCGATTAAAAACCGGAAAAAGTGGTTATTTTTGGCTCGCTCGCTTCGCTTGCTCATCATATTTTAGAATTTCTATTTGAAAATGTGATTGAAAAGGAGAAAAGTGATAATTTTTGCTCGCTCGCAAGATAAAAATTAAAATGTGTGGAAGGGGGTCTGTGCAGTTGGGTGAGGTCGTGTGTTCATACTTAAGTGTGTGTTCTACAGAAAAAAAAATCGGCAAAAAAGTCGATCATCCACCCCCCCCCCCCCCCCCGGTACACCTCAAAGTGGATTTACGCCGGTGGTCGGATCATCTAGGGTTATAGTTGGTAGTTTTTTAGGAGAGCTGAAGTGGGGGTGATTTTCCTAACAATGTTAGAGGTTATATTTCTAGGGGGGTGTTGGTAGCTACCACTGAACTAAAACTATTTTTAGTTCAGTGGTAGCTACAGGCACACGAAATTACTCTTGGGCCGAGTCTCCCATTGACCGAGTTTGGTGATGCCGAGGATGACGGTGGCAAGAAAGGGCTGAGTTGGTCTTTTTGTCGTTTACACGTGAATGTGTGCATGCCCGAGCGAACACATCGAGACGCTGCGCTGCGCCCGGACTGTAGGGAGAGAATCGCCGACGTGGCCGATGACTATCGTATGCAATATATAGCCAGCTAGTGTAATTACGCTGAATTGAAGAGAGACGAGGACGAAATTCCACTACGATGAGTGGCACTTCAGGAATGTTCAAGCTCAAACCATATTACGAGTTTGACAACACACAAATTGATCTCCCAGACTGCATGTTCAAGATGCAGAATATTCAGGGAAATTCATCACAAGCAAGCAATGAAGAGGTAGGCTACCGTAGGCTAATTATGTTATGACATGATGAGTCTTTTCATTTGTTTGGGCATGCAATGATTCCTTGACATGCTTGCAAATGAAAATGAAGGAGAGTGAGCTGTTTAACATGGTTGAGATTTTATTGCAGTATTGATGAATGATGTAAATGTAACAGTTACCTCTACTCTCTAGGGATTTGAAAAAAAAAAAAAACTTAATTAAATGAGCCGAGGGTTTACTTAATCATGCAGAATCTGACGTTTTGAATACTTCATGCGAGCCAGCAAATTACATGTAAGTTGAAATATGCGCAGTATGTTGGACCGTGGTCATAATTAATGACAATCCACAGGCACAGAGTTTCACATTGATGCAGGATTCCAAAAGTGAAATTTCTGGGTAAAAACGAGCAGTTTATCTTTAACACTACAGTTAGGCAAATAACCGCACAGCAGCACAGCAACCCAGAAGCCAGGCAATGCAGCCCAATATCGTGCATCATATTGCAGCAGCAGCCGTTAGCTAGCCTAGACGTGCCTTCATTTCAAGTCACAAACAGCTATGCCTATGGCAAGTCTAGTAGTAGTAGGTAGTACCACCCGTAGGTCAAAACGGCGTTTTGAATAGCGAAACAAATTGCCGACGCGAACGCGAAATACATTGACTTAGATCTTCTATGAAAGAGAAGAAAAGTTTTTATTTTACTCACCAGCAATGTTCCTGAGGCTCTCAATTTTCCTCTTCCTGCTTTATATCTGATGAATGAACTGAAAATGGAGAATTTTAAGAAGACTGACTCTTATCAGACTCGTAGGTCGACAGCATGTCGTCGAGTAACCAATAGAAAAGCATGCTATAAAGTAAAATATATAGCTGTCGTCTGAACACAACAGCGTTCTACTTTGAGAATTCAGATTATATAAACATAGACAAAATAGCTAATATTATTTACTTACCTACAAGATACAGCTACAATCCGGTGACTACAGTACTGGGGCTGAGTTCAGCAACAGTAGTCGGACGATTCCAGCTCCAGAGAGTGATGAGGCGAAGACAACCTTTCCATTCGACGGTCCAGAGCAAGAATCATATCTCTAAGTGATGGTCACTAGTTGCTGGCTGGCCGGCCGCCCATAGGGCAGCGACGGACACGTACATGCACCCATTAAGATACACAGTACGTGTGTACACCGGCAAGCTGGTTAGTGTGTAACCAAGCCTGGTGTGTTACACATGCATACGCGCCCCATAATTTCTATACCCAAGCCATCAAGACAGCTATGGGATTTTGGGGCAAAACCCCTTTTTCGGTACAGACTTGTCACATTTGGGGGACGAGGTCAATTCATTGACTGAGTACACAGAATGAGTGGGTAGTACTATAAAATGCCCAATATTTAATTCAGATAAACTACGGTAAGCTAACATCTATGAAATAAGTTTCTTGACTGAAAAACCTAGTTTTTCTCCGGAGTTTTTTAAGGGAAACTCTGCATATCAAGTGATAAATTTAGTTTTTCTATTCTAGAAAAAAAACAAAGTTTAGTACTCAAAAAACCGGCCTGTTTATCGTTTGATAACCCAGGACCAAAATCTAATTGAAACCAGATGGAGATTTCATTTGGTTTCAATTGGTTTCAACTGGGGTCAATTGGTTTTTAATAGGAATACAAATTTCCAGTTCAAACCATTTGAAAATTGGAATAGGGAGCGGTAGAATAGAGGATTCAACTGGATCTAGTTGCAATGTCCAATTGGTTTGAACTGGAAATTTGTATTCCTATTAAAAACCAATTGACCCCAGTTGAAACCAATTGAAACCAAATGAAATCTCCATTTGGTTTCAATTGGATTTTAGTCCTAGTTATCAAATGATAAACAGGCCGGATTTTTTGAGTGAAATACTACTTTTATCCATGTTTTTCAGCAATACTGCTAAACTAAAATTTTCGGGTGCTATTTGTTTTTCTTGAAAAACTAAGTTTATCACTTGATATGCAGAGTTTCCCTCAAAAAAACAACAACATGTTTATCGATGGACAGACTTATTTTATAGGCGATAAACTGAGTTTATCTGAATTATTGCGCATTAAGCTTGCCATAGCTGTTTGCGACATGAAGGCAGCTAGCCGAGGGCTGAGGGCTGCTGTGTTGCTATGCAGTCAACTGTGGGTACCGTTATTTGCCTCGATAAACTGCTCATTTTAACCCAAAATTGCACTTTGGAATCCTGCATCGATGTGAAACTCTAGATCGTCATTAATTGTGACTACCAACATACTGTGCAAATTTCAAGTTGCTGGCTCGTCGAAAAGTAGGTTAAGTTACATCAGATTCTGCATGGTTACTGAACTTTATCTGTAACTTGATCAGGTGATGACTTATTCTAACCATGCTAACTTATACAAATAACGTTACATTCCATATCCAATGAAAACTTTTGAAGTGAAATTTTAACTTTAAAAGCCATTTTCACAACTTACTGCATGAGAATGATATGATGTAACACAAATAAACAGTATCGATGACTAACAGTCATGAGACTGAGAGGTACATGTAGATCTAATGTTAAGTCTTTTCAAGCCTGGCAACATGCTTGTAGATCTTCCTGTTTATGAGTCTTTGTGATGAAAAATTCCATGTTTTGTTAGATATCTACTAGGTCTAGACTAAGATGACTTGGTCTGGTCTCATATTCCTAGACCTAGTTGTGCGTTATTATTAGATCTATTATTCAGTGTTGTTGTTGCTGTTATTGTTATTTACGTGGCTTGTTCTTCTTTTGGACAATGTGCAGGCTGACCCAGCAGTGATAGCGCTGGAACGTCGACAGGAATCTATTCTAACAGATCTGCGCTCAATAGAAGCAGAAGTTGCTGCCTTGACAAGCAAGATTCAGCCCACTCTTCACGACTCGAAGACATCTGGTCCTGCTTCAGCTTCCATTCAATCATCTTCAAACATGGTAGGCATTTCATCTGGTTTAGAAAAGTCTGGGGGGGGGGGTGTATTAGATGCTTCTAGCAAAAAATTTTTTGCAGCTTCAGTTGCTTTTCGAGACTTCAACTAGTTTTCTGCAGACATATTGTTTTATAGTGCTAAATATACTAAATACTAACCTGTTGAACACTAAGCCCATGTATAATAACTGGGGTTATGTGTGTAATACTGAAATCAAATTGTGCTCAACAGGTTAAATCGGCCGAGTTCAGCTCTGTTCTATCAAGTTACATTGATGTTTTGATGTTTCTTTTCTTTTCTAGGTCTCTGGATGCCTTCATGATGTAGTTATTTATGCAAACCCCAACAATCCTCCCTACTCTCTCCTGGTCCTCTATGAGCAGTTGAAGCAGCAGTTCAGATGTTTGACCAAGGTTCACATGCACTCATCGATATTCTCTGTCCCTGACAAGCTACTCAATTACTTCAGTCAGAATGGTGGTCAGCCATTCCTAAGGATGGATGCCCAGCTTTCTATCACTCTTATATGGAAGAATGGTAAGTTGGAACATGGGAGCTGATATAGTGCTCTAAAAGCTGGAACATGTTTGGTTTCTTGTGATGGATATTTTTTGCAAGAACCTATGGCTAACCCACTATGACATCATTTGCTGTTAAAATATGTTGGTTTAATACACTCATGCACAATTACATTTAAATCCTGATTATGGAGATGAACCCATAAGAGCAACAGAACGAAAATCAGTGGAAAATAGATGTTTCCAAATTGTTTGGTATCCTCATAGTAGTACATAGTAAATAATCATGCTTTCACTGATCATTCATTCTCATCCATCTACACTAGTGTCACAAGGTCCAGAGATGAAGATCCAGGCAAACTCCCAGACTCCCATCCAGGGTGAGGTGAACATCCTGCGCTATCTGAGCCGTCTCTTGACCCCTGCCTATGATGCCTCTGATGATATCATCACCGTTGCCAACATTGACAACTTTCTGGACCTGGCAAGCTCTACCTTGCTCAACGGCAGTTCCAAGGAGAAAGCAGCCGGTGTCAGGGGCCTCAACTCTACCCTTGGTAGGGGAGCTTGGCTCGTAGGTAGTGGTCCAACGGTGGCAGACATTGCAGTGTGGAGTGCATTGCACCAGACAGGCTTAGCCAGTGGAGCACCATCTAATGTTCAGAAGTGGCTGAAATCTTGCGCAGCTCAAAGTGAATTCAGGACTGCTCTGAGCGCTGTAGCGTGAATTTGTTGTTGATGATTTGCAGTGGAGAAAGTAGGAAGTACTTGGTTGCCTGCTACATGTATTAGATAGTAAATAGAATGTATACGAAGTGCAAAGAATTTATTTTAAATACAAATTGCACAAATGATATTTGGTTCTTGTATAGTTCATATGACATTGAGATATTATGTCCCTGTTTTCTCTGAAAATTGTTACCCCGGTTTTGAATAATACTGATGCAAATGTCCTCCAAAGACTCACATTTGCAATCTCTTTTTCTATATGGTGCAGTAATATTATCAAGGGTTTAGTGCAACAAAGGGCTGTCTGTGTTTTTGGCCATTTTGAGAAAACTTGCATGAAGTTATGTTGTAAACACTGGTTTAATGCAGATGGCCATACCTACTTTGGGTGATACCCTGCTGTAGCAGTGTTTGCTGTAGAAACCATTATTACCAATGGGTTCCTGGTCTCGTAGCGATCATTTTGACCGAAAAAATGCAGATAGCCCTTTGTTCCACTAAATCCTCGATACGTTGCGTTATTTGCATTGCAACCAGCCAGAAATTCGTAACACATAACAGAGTGCCATATATTTGCATTAGTCTAAGAAGCTCACATGGTTATGTCACATAATTTTCCTTTCTTAGAGGGAAAGTCTACCCTAGAAGTTTCAATTTTTCAATGAAAGGAGATAAATTTTAGCAACATTTTCAAAAAGAAATGAGCAAAATCGGTCAAAGAATAAGAAAATTACACTCATTTACATTTTCTATAAAATTACTCTCGGTTCTGCAAATTGGCAACACAGATGACATCATATGTGAGCAGGTCTCCATTCTCTTTGTATATGAAATTTCACATTTTCTCAATTTTCTTGGAAGTTATTCATTTTCTTACCCCATAGTCAAAGTATGTTACATAAAAAGCAATTCTTCTGAACATACATGGAGAGCTGCTCACATATGTCATCAGTGTTGCCAATTTGCAGAGCCAAGAGTAATTTACTAGAAAATGTAAATGAGTGTAATTTTCTTATTCTTTGACCGATTTTGCTCATTCCTTTTTTAAAATGCTGTTCAAATTTATCTGCTTTTATTGAAACAGTGAAACTTCTACAGTGGACTTACCCTTTAAAAATCTATTAAAAAGGAATGCTTATGACTGAGTTTAGAAAGTTTTTATTAGGATGGATATTAAGTGAAGTTTTCTTGTTTATAGATAGGTGTATTTTCTAGGATCTCTAGTTTAACCCAAGTCCTCTTGTCAGGAAAATGATAACTTTAATCTAAATATTTACTCATTAATTTACTGTATGCTTGAACATTTGGGCAAACTACATGTATTTTGGTACTCACAGTCTCTAGAATAGCAATCATATGTCACAAAATTCATTAACACGGGTCCTATTGACATATCTGTTATATTTGGATGGATTGATTTTTTGGTTTGTCTGAGTAATATCAAAACATTGATGAAGAAGAACTTGAACATATAATCAGGGCTACACCAATAAACATTTGGGATACATGGTTCCCAAATTCTAATTGTGCCCCCTCCCACCATTTTTACTCGATGCCAAAGTGCCCATGCATATAGACCCTTAAAAGTTGAGATCCTTTGCAGTTAAGGATGCCAGTGGCCTAGGTAAATAAAACCCAATGACATGATTTTTGCATTCTCATTCTCTTTCAGTTGTTAAATCATCTCTTTACTTCATCAAAAGGAATACATGTGAACATTCAAGACCCAGGGGGGTGTTTCATAAAGCTGTTCGTAAGTTACGCACGACTGGTGATATGTTCTTTTGCTACATGTAAATGATTGAGAATCTGATTAACACCCAAGAACATGTTCCAGTCGTGCGTAAAGTCGTGCATAACTTACGAACAGCTTTATGAAACACCCCCCAGGACCATGTTCCCATACCAAAATCATGGCAGGTATTATTATTATTACTAATTATGACTAGTATTCTAAATAGAGAGTACCGTATAACTGTAGACGAAGTACTAGTAGACTTACAAGTAATATGCATTAGTAAAAATAAATAACATGAAGAAAAGGAATCAATCAAAGATCTCTCCCCCATTCAATGTTAATTTTTATTGCCTTCTGCCTTCAATGAACAGGAAGGCTATAAATAGTTCTGCAAGTCTTATGCAAGAGATAATCAAAAGAACTACATCGTTGCCCAGCTAGCAGAAGAATGTGAATCAACTGACTGGTAGAAGGGCCTTAACTTGAGCATGAAATGCACAATGTTGAGCTTGAGTTAATGCCCTATGCCAGCAGAATAGTTCTCGTGCTCAAGGTAATGTCCTGCTTCTGCCAGCAAGGTGACGATATGCTTTATGGAGAGAAACTTTCTCAAACTTTTAAGTACATATATTCTGTTTCTTGTTTCAAGAAAGACAAATTTGTTAGTCTTTCATCTGGTTCAAGCATGTGATATAGTATCACTTTGTATTTTTTTAGTTGGGCTTTCTGTTTACATGTACTGCCCTGGAGTTTGTGGAACATGGCTGTCACTTTATACAAATCTAATACCTGTTTTTTTGTGTCTGAGCAAACCATGCTTTGAGAATGCAGGGGGAAACTGATCGAGATTAAACTTGTAATATAGCCCTATACACCAGATGAATGATGTACCACAGTGTTCCTTTACCAATGGCATTTCCAATCTTCATAGGTGGCTAGGCACCACAAAACCACCAAAGAGTCACCAGATAAGAATTTTTAGTTAAAGTCTCTGATTCTGAAAGAGTAGATTCTCAGCTTTAAAATGATATATATTAGGTGTTCCTAACCCATTGTACAAAGAGTTGAATGCCCAGTCCCACAGAATGTTACTTTTGAGAAATAAGGGTTTAAAGTTTGCAGCCTATTGAAATGCTCTGACTTGTGAGCCATTGTGCAAACGTGACTAAAGGAGGATTGGAATTCAATAGAAATTTCTGTGAAGGGATTATCAGATTGTCCTAAAACTTGGCATACTAATTAAGCACATCCTGCTTATCATAGTGGACAAGTATCAGTGCTAGAAAATACTTGTTTTAAGTTATGGGAGATCAAAATGACACAAGTATTTAGGATCCTAAAAAAGAAAACCAACGGAACAAAATCCAAACATGGGTCTACTAAAAACTGTCAAAAATACCACTCTTAGATTGCTTCAGATTGTTTGGTGCCTTCAAATCTTTAAATCACTTAGGAAAAGTATACACTTACAGGAAGTACCCAAAACTTAAATTTAACCATTCAAACCCAAAACACCTTTATTGAGCTGTGACTGAAAATCACATAGTGCAACTCATTGGTTTCGTGGTGTCTGGTGGTGCCTGGTCACTATAATTATAAACCCTACTGATTCTATGTATCTAACCTTTTTCTGACATTTTTGCTCTTTGAGTGAAAACAATGCAAAATTTGTATTCTTTAGTAAGATTATCATGTAGACTATGTATTATTATACATGTAGCATGTTGCATTCAGGATAATACCCATGTAATCAAGGAATGTTCATTTATTAAACTTTGCAGAAGTGTCCTTCCAATGAAAAGAGTGATTTTAATCATTTTGGCCCAAATTCACAAAGATTTGTTTTTAACTGTGGTTAAAACTATGGTTTCTGTAAATAAAATAAAGGGTAGATAATGAGTAAATAAGCATAGATATGGATAAGTGAACATTTTGAAAGACCATTACTACCCACCCATTGGGCAAGAGGACATGCATGTTTTCCGATTATTGAGGTTGAAACCATGGTTTATATTTAAAGGCATTGGCTAACTTTGTGAGCAGCTGATTTAAAAAATTCTCAAACTAAGATGAAACATGTGTATGAGTACTTGTATTTATACTCAAAAACCCTGAAACCAACCATAATTTGGAAGAAAATCTGTAAATAAGACGCAAACCGCGATTTTATTAGCTTTTGTCTCGAGAGACATTGAACTAAGAGGACCGTTTGGACGAATTAAAAAATATCGTTACTTGCCTTCCGCCGCGTGATACGTCAATACACACAGTGCGGTCTGTTGAGTCATGTGCGCATGCGCACTGCTTACGTTGGGTCTATGCAACCGACCCTCGTATATTTTTCAAACATTGGTTCACATTTCTAATATTTAAAAATACTTCCCGTTGATATTATGCTCTGAAACTTTCACACTGGTATTTTTACACTATAACCCTAATGTTTATCCCATTTTTAAGTAACAAAATGAGATTTTTTTAAAATCATGACAATGTTAGCCAATGCCTTTAAATCTCTTGTAAGTTTGGGCCGGTGTCTTTCATTAATACTAATTTAAATACACATTTAGGCTTGGGCAATGTACTCCAAAATCCCTCAAAGAGTCTGATTTTTACTCTTATGAACTTTATTATAGATTATATTTGAAGAAAAAAAAAATTATTTCCTATAACCCTTAGATAAAAGTGACATTTGCAAACAAATTTTACTGAAAATTTGTTCACAAATTATAAATTCCTCCCATTAAGCTTCTTCATTTACTAAAAGTGACATTGTAGTCAAAATTACCCCTTTGATTAAACAAAAGACGATAATTTCAGGTGCTTCAATATTCACAAATTTGTACAAGTATTTATTTCTATTTTTTGCAGAAAACAGCAAATATATTGAAGACAACATTCAGATACCTACATATACATACTGGCATGTTAACAACAAACGAAAGAAAATGATCTAATGAATACTTTACAAGCAGAACATGCAGAAGGCATATTTGTACACATTTGTGTTTTTTAATCATGCAGAAAGAAGAGATTTCCTTCAGGGTATTACAAAACCTGGAGATAAGAAAACACACATATTAACATCAACCAACTTGGAGGTTCTTACTGTATATCACACATACCTTATTAAGAGTATATTTCAAGTAGGAACATAATACATGTACTGGTGAGTGATGAGAAATTTGAATTCCATAGACATGGAGAATACGCAAGGTGAAATAATCATATCCACTAATATGTGCAATATCAATCGCTGAACAGAAAATTCAAATAAAAATGAAACTGCTCTGAATTTACTACCATGATGAAGCTGATTCATATTCTCCAGTATTAACACATCCATCAGATTTGTACTTGATGCACGTTTTTATGAATGGTATGAGAGGCTTTTGAAAATGCAGTTGACAATGCCTCCTATTTTGAGATAACAGGTCATCCACAACACTAATTACAATGTACAAAAATGTGACACTGTAGTCATTCATTATTAACATAATTATATTACTTTCACAACCCATTCTTTTGCTGAACTGTTCTGTCTTGCAAGCCCATATCAGTTGTTTTTGCCCTAAATTATGCCCTATCTCAATCAGACAAATTTTACGATGGACAGCCTAACGTGTGTTATGACAAGTGATATAATACTAATATCAAACATTAAACTTTATTGATACATTTCTATTAAAAAAGAAAAGAACTTGGATAGAGTACAAAAAGCATAAGAGTGCTTTAAAGCAAGTTCATGTACACTTACTGCAGGGAAAGACAAATATGGCTAATAAAGCGATGAGGATAAGGGTCAGCTTAGTAATACATTTACCGCCATTTATGATATGAATGTTCACATGACGAAGGATACATGTGTCCTTACATCTGAAAGTTACACTCGTATCATTTCATGAATCCCATATAATAATCTGATTCTGACATTTTTATTCAGCAAATCCCACACACCTAATCATGCACGGTTGGGTACATTCAGCCAATGTACAATATATAACACCTAAAAATTTTGAACTTTTTGTCTGCTTTCAGTATGGATCATTTCTGTCCATATATTTTCACCCTCAACCTCCAAATATATCGTTCAGTAGACATTTTTTCACTGGTTTCTTTCAGTGTAAATAATACCAAAGATTTACAGCATGCGTTTCTATTTGGCACTGATGGCATAATATCCATTTAATTTACTTAAACTACAATACACAGTGTATTTGAATTAGATGAGCAAGAACATTCCGTAAAACCACAAAGGCCTCGATTCAAAGGGGAAATTAAATTGCTGCTACAGGTAGTCTTTATTCTACCTTAGTCAAGCTGCTCTCCAGTCAAAATCAATGCTTCTCAAGTCAAACACCGTTAATCTTTCTGCAGGATCAACTACATTCCTGCCTGTCTCTTTTGTTCTTTCTTTGTCTTGTACTTATCGATTAGACATCTTCATTCCAGAATGAATGAAACTAAGAACAGTTACAAGCCATTTAAAAGGTATTTATATCATGCAAAAGCATGTAATCACTGCCATTTCTTGCCTACTGTAAAAGTGGAAATTTTTTGCACAATTAATTTTTCACACTCGGGTGTGTTAAACACAATCGCACATTTTTAATTTTCACGGACAGTTGGATAACTGTAATCATGTGCAAAATAAAATATTTCGTGCCATTTCATTTTTGCAAGCGGCATGCTGCGCAAAATGCAAGCAAAATTTCCACACCATGAATTACTCCATGTTCACATTACTGATCAGGCCATGTTTAACCCATTCATAACAGAAGGTCCACATTGTGTAGTTTGTCCCAAAAACTTGCTGCAGAGCCTTAAAACTCATACAAAATACATAGCAAAAAAAGCAAAAAATCTAAAAATACTGAGCCCATTTTGGTTGCAACAGTATTTTTTATTTGATGCTGAAATTTTTCAAAAGACAAAAGTGACAACATTTTTTAAACTTCTGAACATACTTTCTGTCAATTCATCTGTATTTCAAATACATGACTTTGTTTGGAAATGCAGCAATAAAAGAAAAAAAAAGGTGTTGCCAATTCGAAGGATAGTCGGTCAAATAATTCCCGTCATAAATGGGTTAACAACGTTGAGTTTATCTTTAGCCTACTAGCACACATGAAAATAAGACTGATTTCAAAACAAAAAATTGAAACTGGGAAGTGAATCAAGAAATGCAATTTCTTTTTCAAACTATGGTAGTACCACAATCCACAATCTTGAAGCAGTGAACAATGCCAATAGAAGAAAAAATATATCCAGATGTTGGTGCCACAATCTAGATTCATAAAGCTGATCGCATTAAAGAATAAATGAGCAATACACAAAAATTATAAGTGTTTGATGCAATGTATTTCACTTATATATTTTCATATTTTAAGGGGATGATGCAATGTATTTTGGTAGCCATGTATGTATGGTATCCAACATAATATGCTTGATATATGAGGCAATTAAAATAATGCATTGGGGTTTTACAATCAACATTTCAAATATTAAGTGAGAAAAGACTGGTTATAAATAAATCAAGGAATCAATAAATCTAGCTAAACAGCACTGTTAATCCCTAAAATCCACCTGGGCTCCGTAACACAAAGGTTTGCAATCAATCGCGAATTGGCAATGGCCAATCATGATCATTGCTCCATGCGCATATTGTCCAACACACCCACTATCAACCAATCACAGTCGTTTGAAATTGGCAATTGATTGCAAATTTTTGTGTTACGGGGCCCAGGACTGCTGAAATCAAGTTGTGACTTGATAAAAATAACAACATTGCAGACAAAAACCTGACTGCTGACTTTCTTCTTCCAAGCGTGTCAGCTTTGACAAGGTGTAATGTCATGAAATCGCGAAATAGCAACACTTTCTGTTTTCCAAGGGCTAGTTGCTATCAATGAAATAACAAAAACAAAAACAACAAGACAGTCCAATGTAGCAAATGTAGGGTGTTCATTGATGTGAAAAAGCCCTCAACGTTAAATTCATGGGATCCTATACCTCTACTGTAGGCCAATTTCATCCTTATTAATATCCGACTGTTGATATGCGACAAGCCCAATCAAATAGTTAAAGTGACAGAGAAATACATGTAAATTAGAATGTTAATCTATAACTCTGTGCAGTACTAGCTAATGAAAGCCAATCCATCAAACTTAGTCTTCAAGAGGGATATTCCTGAAGAGATACGACATGGACTCCCCGTAATGTATTCTTCTGATAGATTCTGAGAGGAGAAGGCTGATGTCTACTGTCCTCAGCTTGTTACATTGAAGACGCTGCAAGTCATGTGACACTGTGTTTGTAACAATCACCTAGAAAGGCAAAGGAATGCAAAGAAAATAAATAACAACAATGGTTTGAATTTTAAAGTGTGTTGTCTTTTCTTTCTGACAATGTTCAATACTTCCAGGGCTATCCTGAAGCATCTCATGTCCTCATGTCAATAAACCACTACACTTCCTCACACCGCTGCAATCTTTTCATCATACACTGCGTAACTTTTTGACGATTACTGGAAGAAGAAACAACGCTCTTAGTACCATTTTTACCACAGTTATATCCATGTTACTTTGATAGACATTCAGGCATTCAAGAAATTCCTATCTGTTGGATGCCCATTAAACCTGCACTGTGTGGTCAATATGGTCCAGTGACATATCCATTACACCAAGGCCCCTTTTGAATATCAACATTTGCAAATTACAAATTCAATGTGTTAGCCTTTCCCTTTATAAAACCCATTTCAGTAATCATCTTTATACACCTTCTGTCTATGGACAAAAAAGAATCAAGTGAGCTACAGACCGATAATAACTATGTCCTGCTCAATGTGAGAGGGCCATGTCTACCAATATTTAGAACAAGGTATTGTATCACAAATTGACTTACCTCATCAATACATGAATCCTCAATGATCTTAGGTGCTTCTGAGGATAAGAGACCATGTGTGGCAATGATATAAATCTTGTATGCTCCTCTCTCTTTCACTAGTTCAGCCGCTGCCACAAACGATTCTGCCTCATCGATCATGTCATCCTGGGTACACAAGAGATGGGTTGGGGAAGGAGGAAGAGAGAAAGAGGGAGAAGACGAGGGAGAAAGAAAGGGTAATGGGAGAAGGAAGTGAGAGAAAGATACAGAAAGAAAATATCAAAATTTACAGTTTAATATAATATATAAAGAAAGTGTGGACCCTATAATTATGGAAGAGATAGCTTCAACTTTCACATCATTCAGTTTCCACTTTTGAAAATAAAAAGCATGGCATATTACAGTACCTTCTTTAACATTTACAGTACATGTGGACCTAAATATTTAAAATAATATAATTGTAATATAAAAAATCAAAATGAAAGATAATAGTTTCCACATAAGTCGCTAAAGAGGTTCATCTGGTACTGGCAACGTAACTGGAGCAACCGTTCTTCATGTGCAATCAGTACAATTTACTTGTTTTTTGTTGTTTTTTCAAGGGGGGGGGGGGGGTTTTGGTAAGCTACTATACCAACCACTCCATAAACTGGAACAACATAAGCATTCTCTCCCAAGACATCAAGAC
Source organism: Echinometra lucunter (assembly GCA_029962745.1). NCBI lineage: Eukaryota > Metazoa > Echinodermata > Echinoidea > Camarodonta > Echinometridae > Echinometra > Echinometra lucunter. The sequence continues at coordinate 2,389,100 of CM057155.1, forward strand.
TACCATGTAAATAAGGGAAGCGTTACACTGAAGACTTGTTCAGATAAGATGAGACATATCCCCGCAACATTTTAGCGTACAAGTCAATGGGGAATGAGGCCACAAAAAAAACGAAGCCAAGGCAAGAGACTTTTTTTTGTCGCCTGGCTGCAAAAAGCTGTAGACCAATCAAATCCTAAAAAGTTAGCGCAGAGTATGTTGTCATGAGTTTGTCTGCACAACTTTTAACAAAAACTCTCTTTTATTGAGAGTTGATGTGTTAATGCATGTTTATTAACCTAAGTGAGGTGCTTTGTTGCACCATATCTGAACACTAAAAATGTTGCGGGGATTTGTCTCCTCATATCTGAACAAGCCTTTACACTCTGAAAAGGACAAAACCACAAACAGAGACCTAGGCCAATACAATCTCCCCAAAATGTATGATCCCATTCTCCCACATGTTCAGGCAGCTTTGGCAGATTGTGCAAAATGAACCTTTTCTCAGTTTCCCATTCTTCTAGATTCAGACATGTTCAGGCTGCTTTGGCAGATTGTGCTAAAAGAGCCTTTTCTCAAAGAGTTTCCCATTCTTCTAGACTCGGATATGTTCAGGCTGCTTTGGAAGATTGTGCTAAAGGAGCCTTTTCTCAAAGAGTTTCCCATTCTTCTAGATTCAGACATGTTCAGGCTGCTTTGGAAGATTGTGCTAAAAGATCCTTTTCTCAAAGAGTTTCCCATTCTTCTAGATTCAGACATGTTCAGGCTGCTTGGAAGATTGTGCTAAAGAGCCTTTTCTCAAAGAGTTTCCCATTCTTCTAGATTCAGACAGGTTCAGGCTGCTTTGGTAGATTGTGCTAAAAGAGCCTTTTCTCAAAGAGTTTCCCATTCTTCTAGATTCAGACATGTTCAGGCTGCTTTGGAAGATTGTGCTAAAAGATCCTTTTCTCAAAGAGTTTCCCATTCTTCTAGATTCAGACATGTTCAGGCTGCTTTGGAAGATTGTGCTAAAAGAGCCTTTTCTCAAAGAGTTTCCCATTCTTCTAGATTCAGACATGTTCAGGCTGCTTTGGCAGATTGTGTTATAAGAATCTTTCTCAAAGAGATTCCCATTCTGCTAGACTCAAAGTCTAAATATGCAATTTCCAAGAAATGGCACATCTGGCTCCTGCGTAAAGATTAGAGGGCAGAACTATCCGGAACTAATACCAGAAGAAGTTACTGATGCAGGAATGAGTTTCCTATTAAAAAAATACAATGCAGGATACAATAATATGACCAAGACTTACCACGATGATGGCAATCCTTCCCCCAACATCACCTACAACATTGATTGGTGGTTTCTCTTTGGGTGTGAACACTGTAGAAAAGAAATAAAGAAAGAAAGAAAGAAAGAAAAGAAGAAGAAATTGGAGAGGATAAGAAAAATGTTTGCATTGTAAATCAGAGAAAAATATCCTCTATGTACACAAGCATACTGACAGCTATCAACAATGACTCTTCATACTTCTAAATAGCATTTTGATAAACAAAATTAGTTTTCAAAGAAGTATACAAATGTATTGTTCCTATACAATTTGACACTCGATCCTCAACCTTTCACAAGTACAACTGCTATAAAATATGAAGGACAGCATAGGATGTATTACAAAACGGGTTCAAGAATGTAGCCAATCAGATGCGCTGAAAGGAGTTACGTGTGTGCTCTTTATTATTTCGCTAACATGCACCGGAGTGCAAAAAGTGTGCAGCAAAAAAGCATAACTGCACTGGCTGGAAATCCTAATGCATGCATATGCTACCTCTAGGTGCAAACCCAATGCGCATTGAAATATGCGTAGTTTTACACAGCAAGGACATTGATACGCATACCAAGAAGCGCATTATACTGTTAGGCTAGGCTGCACTTATCATACATGATTTCATAAAAGAAAGCAAATGGCAGCCTCCATGACTGCGCGAATCTTGACATTTCAATCGGGTTCGTAGCTTATATTCTGACTTTATATTCATACTGCCGACCCGTTTTATAAAACAAATAATTCCCGTTTTGTGGCTTGTGCATTTGTGATAAACATTGCACTCAGTTATGTCACAATGAGTTGAATAATGAACTCGACAAAGTCTCGTTCATTATCCCATTGTGACTTAATGTGCATGCACTAATGCACTTGCAAACATGAATCATTTGTATAAAAATACACTGATGATATACAATCTTTTTAGTACACAAAGTCAATGTAAATATCGATTTTTTTTCCGCATCCACCCAATGCTGGAGGTGTTAATATTTTCTGTCCGTCCTTTCATGCATCTCACTTGCACGATCCATTTAAACTATAAACTTCATACTTGGTGCTAGTTTGAATCCCTATAGAAAGGCCATCTGACTCAATTTTGGGGTACTTAGGTCAAAGGTCAAAGGTCACAAGGGTCAGTTTCTGTGATTTCAGATTAAAACCCTGTTAACATATCAAGAACCATTTGAGGAATAACTTCATCTCAGTGTTAGTATGCATCACCATATAGAGAAAATCTGATGTTAGATTTTGAGTAATGCAGGTCAAAGTCTAAAAGTCATAGAGGTCAATTCATGAAATTTCTGGTTTTAGCCTTGAAATGTGAGAACTTAAATAGCCATTTATGAACTTCAAATGGGTACTGCATGTAGTATGCATGACCACAGGAAGATGATCTGAATAAATTACGGGATATGTAGGTCATAGGTCAAAGATCACAGGGGTCAATTTCTGAAGTATCAGGTTTTAGTCTTGCTAACCTAATAGCTCAAGAACAATTGGATGGATGAACATCAAACTTGGTGCTAGAATGTATCCCCATAGGAAAGTGACCTGATTATATTTTGAGGGTAAGTAGGTCAAAGGTTGAAGGTCACAGAGGTCAATATGCATGGAATTAGAGATTTTTGTTAGTTTTGTTATTACCCAACATGTATCCCATCAACTATTTAAACTGTGAGCTTTAAACTTGGTACTAGAGTGCATCACCAAAGTGAGACATAAACTTAATACTAGTGTCCATCACCACTGTGGCACAAAGTGATTTGAACTTGGGTTCAGAAGGTCAGTATAAATAATTGATTTTTTTTTTTTTTAAAGTCCTGTTATCACCATATCTCCACTATTTTGAATGTATGATTATGAGGAGACAAAGCAATCAAACTTTTGGGTTATTAGGTCAAATGTCAGAAGTGAAAGAGGTCAATGTAATAATATGTTTTATGTTCCAGTTATCACAATATTTCACCAACATTTGAGCCATACACTTAACTGATTTTAGGAAGAGGGAAGAAGCAGTCAAATCCATCTTGTTTCTGTACTTGAGCTGTTTGAGAGAAAGTCAAGTTTCATTGATGACAACTGATACAATCCTTTACTTTTCTTAATGTTCTTGTTTTTGTGTTTTGTTTTTTGTCACTGTTTCTTTACAGCGACACAAGACACAGTGGTGAAAATTGATAGATACTTACACGGAAGCCCAGGCATTCCAAGAGCCTGACTGCTACTGCCTGGTGCTACTGGGGGCGGTGAATGACGGCCATCAACCCTGTCTGATTCAGACTCCTTCTGTTCCCCATGGATTACTGCTAACCCCAGACGCAGCCTCTCAGCATAGGATGTCGCCCTCTTTGCTGAACCAGGATTACGGGCAACTATTACAGCATTCCGCCAATCAGGAATCTATCGATCAAACCAAAATAACTAAAATGAAGTCTTTTGGTCCTTTCAATATATCAAAACAAAGTGTTCTTTTAAATAAATATCAATGGAGTAGAGTTACACATGAAATGATAATCTTGTGACCTCCACCACTAAGTTTTCGAGTAAGCGACTAAATTAGGGAGATTGGGATTGAAAAGTTGATTTTAGGTTTTGTAGAACAAACAGATATCTTAATTCATTTGTGCCCCTGTCAGTAAGAATGTACAACTCAACACCTTGATGTTCATTGACTGTAGGATCATTTCACTATTGAGTTCACTTGTTTTTGTCAGAACTCAGTTCGTATATTAAACTCAGCACCTTGATATATCTAGTATATGTGCAGGTAGGCAATTAGGCTCTTTGTTACTACTATGTGCAATATAATATTTCATCCATTGAATTACAGATTATCTAATAGACTCCACTCCATTGAGCAGGAACAGATCAATTTGTACATGAACGGACCACATTTCTTGTAGCTTTTTACTCTAAACAGCACGATTTTAACTAATAGTATTTCATATTCATGTATCTCATGTGGTGGTCCTTTTGCTTATTATATGTAATGTAGGCCTACTATGCAGCATACTCTTCTTCTTCTTCTTCTGTTGTTTCTTGCATGGCCTTCTCTCTCCTCTCCATACGCTTTTCCTCTTTCTAATTTCAATGGATGATGCACATAGTCCATACTAATTTTCATGAACTTATTCCTTTGTGTTCAATACAATGTATATTGCAATGATTGCCCGATTAGTCATTTGCAAGTTTAAACATGACAGATATTAATAAACCACTGATCAAATTTCAATAAGTCTTCACCGAGGTGATGTTAAAGGTTAATTCCTAGACAAAAAAGATACTATTGTTTCAAACGATACCTGCCTACAATTTAATAAAAGAAAAAAAAAAGCCTGATATTACAGTGTAAGGAGTCTAGTACCTGTACATTCAAAGTGTACAACAGGCAACTATGTGAATGGTTAACAATGAAATGGTAAAGGTCATGCTCTACATGAAAGTCAACAAAGATATATGTATCTGCAGACATTGTCTGTGTAACAGGCAGCATCTTGTCTTATCATGTTTATTCAACATACAAAATGCACTTTGTATTTCGTGACATGTACTTTCATAACTTCCTCCTTTGTTTCTGTTGTTTATATTTTATCGCTCCAACTCTCTGATTTTGTATTATATTATGTTTATTTATTTTCGATGCCTAAGTAATCTTGTCTTATGAACTACATATTTCTTATTTCAGTATTGACAAATGTAACTGTTTTTTAATGTTTGAAATATGTAACGAGTCTCTTAATTGTATACATGACCAATTCAGCCATTGGGCTGCGACTCATGTTTTTAATAAACCTTGAATAGAATTGAATTGAACTGAATTGAATTGAAAAGGATCACATGCATTTAAGGCTGAACTGAAGTTCAAGCAAGTAAGGTAATAGAGGATGGGTTGGTATTAAATGTAACACCATAAATCATACTTAGAAATCCACAATCTTAATGGAAAATTACATGTACTATAGCAACAGGCAGCAATTAATCTAGATATTTAGGAGCTCTAGGATAACTAATATACTACACATTTAATGCTGAACTAAAGCTTCATAGGTTTAATTTTCACATGCAGGTTAGGTAACAATAGGTTCGAGCTGCTGTTGTAACAACTTAATCATACTTCCATATCTACAATCTTATATAAAACTTACTAACGGTAGTTCAATCTGGTGAGGAAGCATCAGACAAAGGACATCACTAATATATCAAGTGCTCAAACTGACTGGACTACAAATATGAAAGTACATGCACATAGGACATTTCACGTTCTTGAATATATTTGACTAAAAGAAGGGAGAAGCTCCATGGAAGTACAGGAAAGATCACTTACATGTTCTTGAATGTACTGGACTAAGAATGGGGAAGCTCTGAGATTGTCCACAGGAACATCAAAGAACCCTTGGATCTCTTTATGATGTAAGTCCATTGTGATGACATGTGTAACACCTGCAAAAAGAGCAAATAAAAGAAGATATATTTGATCTGCAAGTTCGATTTCAGTTGAGCAATTCCATGGTATTTTCACTTTTTTTAACCTGTTGAACTAACTAGGGCTAGGCTCTATGGAAAATGCATGTTATCCTGAAGTGAACTCGTGTTCAACAGGTTAAAAGTCATCACTTATGTCAGGGTTTTCACTAGAAAATAATCCACCCACGGTTCCCCTTCTGTACGAAGTGCAGAAGTTTCAGAAGTGTTAAGGAATAACCCGTAAAGTTAGGTGTGGCGGCAGTATATGCTATAGCAAAAGGATGAAAAATGCTTCTTGGTGAGCAGGAGTTGTCTACTAATGGCATAATAGCACAAATAAATTGCCAAAAAACAAAACAATCTGTGGCATTTATCATTAATGTTAGGAATATATACTCCCAATATTTTTTTACCCTTCTTGCCACGCATGGTGCAGCTATTTCACACATGGTTCTTCCTTGTCTGAAATCCTGTACGCATGGTATTGGAACCATGGGTGTTATGTACTGCAGAGAACCATGCTTATGTGTGCATCACAAACTTTATAATACTTAGAGATACAAGAAGTTGATAGCTGAACTATAGCAAATGGTGGCATTCTGAAGAGACTATGTTGGTAAAATGACGTTGATTGTCCCAACAGATCAAAATTTAGACAAATCACCAATTAATGCGCATTAAACTGGCAGCATACATGTTCAGTTGAGGGAGACATATATGTGTAAGTCAACATTCATGTCTTGGTAAAGACCTCTCCAAAGAAACCATACTTCTGACAATCATACTAGTAAAATGATAGGGTTTTTTCCAGGCCTTTTCCCCACTAAGTGTGAACAAGGCTTCATGAGATAGAATGCTTACCTCCTTTGCAGAGCATTGTGGCAAGAAGCTTGGCAACAATGGAGCCCCTTTCCTCATCTGACTCTGCTTGCTGTATGGAAGGTATGGGATGACAGCTACGATGGATCGAGCGGATGATGTCTTACAAGCATATGCTATGATCAATAGTTCCATAATTGCATTGTTCACATCTCTGCAACACAAGAAATCAAGACATATTCTGTATATAACTTTTCAAGCATCTTTTTTCCTTTTTCAACTTTCTATTAACAGTTTGACATTAATTCAATTTTCACTTTTATTCAGTTATTCATAAATCAATTTTGAATGTTACTGGTAATTCCTATCTAAAATACATACAATGTAGTACACTCAGGGTTCTCACTAGAAAAAAATCCACACACGGTTCCCACTCTGTGCAAAGCGTGGAAGTTTTGGAAGTTTTACAGAATAACACCTAAAGTTAGGTGTGGCGGCAGTATATGCTATAGTAAAAGGATAAAAAATACTTCTTGGTAAGGAGTTGTCTACTAATGGCATAAAAGTAAAAATACATTGCCAAAAAGCAAAACAATCTGTGACATTTATCATTATTGTTAGGAATATATGCTCCAATATTTTTTCACCCTTGTTGCCATGCATGGTGCAGCAATTTCATACATGGTTCTTCCTTGTCTGAAACCCTTTACACATGGTATTGGAACCATGGGTGTTATGTACTGGCGAGAATCATGCTTGTATATAGGCATGTGTCTGGACAAGTATCACTACAAAATGCTTGAAATGCACATTTTGCTGGAGCAATCTTTGTTTGAAACCCTCACAAGGAAATGTAGCAAATTATTTGACAGGTATAATTTAAAAATTACACTCCAGTGTACATGTATATAATTCTGATTTCATAATAAAATTATGAAAATACCTGACCTCTTTACAAAAACAACAACAAAATATGCAAAATAAGTCCAATTTTATGGATAGTGTCAACGGGCTAAACATTAGTTCAATAAACCATTGATTGTCTCTTGGAAATAAACACCTGTTACATACATGTACAATGTAGGTTTTTAGGCATCATCTTTTTTCAGGGTGTATGTTGAATACAGAAAGATTTTAGCCTCTCTACTTGATGAGCATTATTCAGCTATAAATATAGGTTTTCTACCAAAATTAGCAGAAAATGTTATTTACCTGTGTTTTTCAAAGGTAGGTATTGTTTGCATCTCACTCTAGGACTATATTTTTTATCAGTACCATAATTATATCCAGCCTATGGTATTAGTCAAACAAAAACCTTAAAAAGTAAAAGGAAAGACAAGTAAACAGAAAGAAAGAAAGAATAAATAAACTTACTTTGCACCAGTCTGAAGTATGAAAATATCCTTGCCTCTCACTGATTCTTGAATTTGTACCTTTGTTTCTACAGGAAAAGTAAAAGAAAATCCAGAGCAAATTTTTGGTTAAGTAGAAACACAAACAAAAATAAACAAAAATCACAAGCAAACATAAAAAAGACTACCAGTTTGGAACATCTCACTTTGAGAACAAACTCTGAAGTCCTCAATATGAATGGAGTGTTTCTTTTATCGGTTGTCACAAAGAAACGCATTACCTGACTTTACCACTTTACATGGTTGGACATAAAAAGCTTGGTAGTTATGGATAGATAATACATGTAATTATCAAACAAAAATTACAAATAACCACAAATTAAGTCCCTGGCAAAAATCACTAGAGATGATTACTCATTAATTTCCCCTGTATATAATGTCTATACAAGTGTCTCACAACAGTCTGTCTTGCCAGTCTCCTCTCTGTAAATTGTTACTTCCTTTTACAATCCACCCTCTCTCTCTGTTTTGTCCCTTTGCTTTTTGGAGATCAGCGAATTCCTTGCATTTGGCACCATGGTCTAAATGGATTTCACATACAGTCTATTAACTCTTATGGTGCCAAGGGGTTTTGCTTGTTCCCAAATTCTACCAAATCATGAAAAATGCTTGCTTTCCAAATGCCCTTTCTTCAACAGTAATTTCTATACAGATAAGTTGTACACAAAAATTGTAGAAAATTTATTATCCTTTTAAAAGATATCAAATATTTCCATCAATTCAATGTTCTTGCATGAAAATCATTTGGAAATAGTCAAATAGAAATGAGCTTCCCTCTTGACCTTTCGGTTTTCATTTCTCATTTGTTTCCCATTGTCTTATGCTAAAATAAGAATGGATCCTTTCCAAAATCTGCAGTTTTCTACAAAATATCCTATGGCAGCATATAGTCATTATAGTGACTGACTGATATTTTAAATACTGCATATACCTGCATATTACAGATGAAAGCAGTCTGGGATCTTACCTTTGTTATCTTGTGTGTAAACATCCACCTGACCAAGTTCTACTCCAAGGCGCCTGGTGAGAAAGAAAACATTGTTGTGTAGTACAAGTATGGGTGTATAATCACAGAGGTAATAACATGCTCAAAGCAATCAAGCAGATCATGGAGTTGAATTACTATCATGTTGGACAATGATAGGGTGTACTGTAGAGATGCTAAGCTGTACAGCCTGCTGCTTATTTGCCCCAAAGCGAAATTGGTGCTATAGTCTCCAGCGTCTGGCGGTGTGTGGTATTTGATCACTTGATGTTTTTTTTTTTCTGGTGTTGCTCATGAGTGGATTTGAACATGTTTGCCACTTTCCAATTCAATCCACTTGGCTCTGTTGAAGTGTTTATCATTATCTTAAAAAATTAAAAAAAAAATCACAAAGAAACACTACATGTAGATCTAGAGTATTGAATTTCACATTTTCACTTAGATCTAGATTGAAATAATAATTTTTTGTTAGAATTGTAGTTAAGCTAGTAGTAAACAGAGCTTCAGCCAAATTGAAGACACATGTCGCAACCCCAAAATAATTAGCCTCCTCCTATTAAAAATGAATTTCTACCACCCAGGCCAGGCCAGAGGACAAATATGAAAAACTATCCTCGTCTTTGACTCTATATTATTATTGGCGGACTTGTGATGAGTTTCTTCTAAGAAGTACTGGACTTTTAGAGTGAATATTTGACAATCATTCATTATTATGCCCTGATGTACATGTATTCAGGCACTAATGCATTTTCGTATCCAAGCCTGACAGAATAAAGCACACTGCTGCACTGCAGTCAAGTCACACACACCACTGTGCATGCTGTGCATGCACATACCTGCACCCGTAGCGTAGGTCAAAACGGCATTTTGAATTTGAAAAGACTTCCTTTTGCAACAGCCACCCAAACTTGCTAACGGAAAAAAGCACACCTTGCATGTTGGGTGGCTGTCGCAAAAAGGAAGTCTTGCCCTGCGGTTTATTTTGTCAGTCATCGCCATCGGCATCGGACATGGATACGAAAGTGCATTAGCACCATGTATTCACACTGCAATCATATTCATCACCAACTTATTATCATTATGACACTCTCACTCAATCTTAATTCCAGGACCGGCCCAGACTCCCCAAGTCTTATTCCTGTGGTTGTATATTCAATTTCGCCAATACGCATTCACACAAGTTTGCCAAGCCCAACACAGCAATTGCTCCTTAGATCTTGACTACTATCAGTGACTATAGTCTAGAGTCTAGGCCTATAGGCCTACTAATTTTTGTTTTAACTTTGTAAGTTAACACAGTTACAATGTAAAATTGAGTTACCGTGCAACAGAATTTGCCAATTCTGGATGGCTGTTTCCAGCAAAAAACAGCAGGCCGGTGGACCGATTACTAGCATTTCGTCTGGCCATTGCTAAGGCTAAGCTCAATAACTTCGGTGGTCGACGTCGTATTCGCGTGACTGTGAGCTCCTGACTTCAAATATGTACACAGCTTTACACTAGCACTGTAGTCTGTACTAGCTAGCTGTAAACACGTAGACGGTACGGCTAGCTATCTAGCTGTGCAGAAATAATTCGTTTCTGATCGACGATCAAACGTGAACAGCTTGATATGCGTGGAGTATACAAGTCGCGGGTGGAAGTTGCGGATGAAAAACTTCCGTACAGATCAAAGCTTATTTCAATTTTTTTTGCTATTAAAATAACATTTCTTCATAACAAAAACGTGTAATATTAATTGATTTTATTTACTCAGAGACTGATTACAATTTCTACTACTTCACAAAAATACGACATATTTTTTCAGTAAGATCCTTTGTTGCCAATTTTCCTTCGCATTAACTTTCCCGCGGCATGTGATGTAAACAAGGATTTACACGTGAATTCCAGGCCAGCACGCATGTTGATGCTACGAGCCGAGCCTCCCACACTCGTGTGTGTGTTGTGGGTCCGGTCCTCCAGGGATCGGACTAGGCGATAGCTAGCCTAGCTACTTAGCTACATGTAGCTCCAAGGACGAAACGATGACGACGAGACAGCGAGTGAGCGTGTTACATGTAGCAGGACATTGCTTACTGCTGACCCATCAGCCCACTGTCATTAACTAGATCTAGATCAACTTACGTTCTGACGTTAATGCCATTCTACGTTTAGAAAAGCAATGAGGGTGAGCCACTGGGGCCAGATCATGCGGCTGGATTGTTTCATGTAATGCTGGCGACAAAATTTAGTTGTGGAGCTTTGCGAAGGGCTGTCATCATGTCTTCATCTACTGCTGATACCGTCCTTTCCCCATATTTCCAGGGTAGAACGACTCGATCCGGAGTGGCAAAGCTTCGCATGTTGGGTAATGGCAAGAGAACTGAATCTCATTCAAATGACAAAGTGGAGGAACAATCACAGAAAACAAATGAAAAGGGAGAAAGAGCTAAAGACAAACGCAGACTAGGTCGTAAACAGAGACATGTCAAGATAGCATACGAATCAAGTGACCCAGCTGGACTTGTCAAGAAGAGGAAATCTCAGTCTTCGGAAACTTCTGCAAGTACTTCACCATCACTTTTTACTATCTCACCTGAAACCTCAGAGAACAATAACACCCCCATGAAAAGAGGGAAAGGGATTCCAAGTCAAAATGATCATGAAGATGGAAACGCTAAAAAGAGCTCAAGTGGGAAACGAAAAAGTGGGGACTTATCAAATGCCAACTCATCAAAGACAAATGCTACGTCTGAGGATGCCAGAAAAGATGACAATGGGAAGGAAAAGAGTGGATGGGAACCAGTGATGTGGAAGGAGCAATTGGAGAATATTTGTGAGATGAGGAAGAACAGAGATGCACCTGTAGACAGCATGGGAGCAGAGAAGATCTGTGACAGGTCTGCAGCTCCAGAGGTAGATCTATATTTTGCACTTAAAATCTGTGCAGCTGGATAGCATTGGTACATGTTTAGAGGGCACCAAAATTGTTGGGGGCGGGGGGGGGGGGGGGGGGGGGGGGGGGGGGGAGTATGACTGGTAGTACTCAGAGGATGAAGTGTGAAAAGGGCAATTTCAGGGTAGAAGAAGTTGTTGATTATTGGTATTATATCATTTTTAATTTTTCATTTTTTGCCATTTGATTTTTGAAAGGAAGAGACATTCTCTTCCCCTCCCCGATGTAAGCCTCTGAACTTCTTTTTCCAAAGCAATCTTTATGGGCAGGTGTTCTTTATACAGGCTCTTGAGGTGTTATGCATGTCTCACTTTTCATTAATAAAAAAGTCTATTAATGAGTGGTTGATAAGCACAGGTTCCTCTAAAGTCTGAAATAATATATCATTAGTAGATGGGAGGGGTAACAAATAATGTTTATTTGTGTTTAGCTGCTGATATGAAATAAATTTTGTGAAGTTCATATAGTTAAATGATAATATTTCTGCAACAATCTGAAAGCAATCTCTGCAAGTATGTAGGCCCACAGACTACTGAACCAGAAGAGACACGGTGGATAGGGATGGGGGGGATGGGGAGAGCATTGTTTGTTTACAATGATATGTCCGTTTTTTTGTCTTTGGGTTTTCCTGTACCTACATGGTAATACTACTGTTTGTTCTTCTGCCTTTCATTTTTCCCTAGGTGTATCGCTACCATGTTCTTCTTTCATTGATGTTGTCCAGTCAGACTAAAGACCAGGTGACTTCAGCTGCTATGGTCAAGCTTAGGAATCATGGCTTGACTGTTGATAACATTCTCAAGACACCAGAAGCTAAAATTGGACAACTTATATATCCCGTTGGGTTTTGGAAGGTAATACATGTATAAGATAAAGATATTTGTTTGGGTAATTCATGGCATCTCACTTTGTTGTCTGAGAAACATTTAATTTTTCTTGAATTTTTCCATATTAATCAGTAGCATTTTGAAAGGATATTAAATAAGTTGCATTTCTCTGTTCCTAAATATAGGTGTGAAATTTATGGGGGGTTAACTTTGCAGAAAGCAAATGCTGTTTGATGAGTCTAGTGAGTGATGATCAATGTCTTGCATTTAAAAGATTATTTCTGTAGGTGACTCAATTCTCTAATAACTTGCACTGTCCAGTGTAACCAGTTGCCAACTGTATCTGTATTAAGAGTATGGGAATTTGATAATTCAGTAGTCAACAGGTTAAGAACAGTAGCATCTTGTTTACTTTTATAACAGAGGAAAGCTGATTATATCAAGAGGACGACCCAGATCTTGAAGGACAAGTACCAAGGAGACATTCCTCCATCACTCAAGGAACTGGTCCAGCTTCCAGGAGTTGGACCTAAGATGGCCCACATCATCATGGACATAGGCTGGAATCAAGTCACAGGCATTGGGGTAGACACGCATGTCCATCGGATCAGTAACAGGCTCAAGTGGGTCATGAAAGAGGCCAAGACTCCTGAAGACACAAGGGTTGGTCTGGAGGATTGGTTGCCAAGGTGATTAAGAATGATGCAGATGTCTGTTTGGGTTTTGTTCACTCATAGAATGTAAAATGTATTTATAAAATTATAATACAGTCAAACCTGCTTTAGCGACCACCTGTCTATAACAATCACCTGTCTATAAAGGCCACATTTTCTGTTTCCCTTCAATGTGGTTTCTCATTGGAGCATGTATTAAAGGAAACTTGCCCATAAAGACCACCTGCTTATAAAGGCCACTTTTCTTGTCTCCCTTGAGTGGTCTTTATACACAGATTTCACTGTATAACAAGGTTATAACATAACCTTGTACTCCTAAATCACTGTGGTCACGCTGAAGATGCATAATTGCTGCCCTCTACTGCAGCACTACTGCATACAACAAGAAACAAATTACAGATTCCCCTTTCCACAGAGAGAGGGCACAGTACACATGTACTGCTCAGTCAGGGCTCTGATAGCAGTTGGCTTTCATAAAAAGATATACATGAAAGCAAAATTAAATCTTATAATTCCCTATTTCCTGAATACCGTATATGGTTTTAATTTAATGGTCATCAAAGGAGACAGACTTTACAAGACCTCATATCTTTATGTCATATAGCCTCAGATTGTGCATGTGAGGAACCTATGCGTGTATTCACGAACTGTGGTCCTGAATGAGCAATGGGGATTTTATTTGACATTTGCTCTTCAACATAGTATTTACAGAGCCACTTGTTTTTTCATTTCCATATGTTTTGTAACAGGAACCTCATTTATGTTATTTAATTGCAGTGTATATACTTGGCATGACATAAAATTTATCAGATCAAGAGACAATTAATTTGAAGAAGTTCTTGTACCTCATTAGGTTTTGGATGTCTCAGCAACATGTTTTTTGCAGAAGAACAAAACACAGAATTTGAATATTTTATGTAAATTAAAGAAGAACTTGTAATTTATAAGAAGTTGTTATGTTCATATTTTCCCCCCAAAATGATCTTATCTTCTCTGTGATCTTGTGGCACTCACTCTTCATTTAGAAGCATGGGGTCGTTATGGTGGCCCTGAAGTACGCTCGACAACAGGTCATGTGCGACGTGAATTTCGCATCCTAGGTCCTGAACTTTGCATCCGAGGTGATGAAATTCATGATCCGTGGCGCAAACTTTGCATCCCAAGTCGTGAAATTCACAACCCGCGGTGCGAAATTCAGGACTGGGATGCAAAGTTCGCGCCATGGGTCCTGAATTTTGCACTGCTGGTGGTGAATTTCACAACTTTGGATGCAAAGTTTGCGCCACGGGTCATGAATTTCGCATCGCGGGTCGTGAATTTCACGACTTGGAATGCAAAGTTCAGGACTTGGGATGCGAAATTCACGTCACACATGACCTTGTTGAGTGTACTTCAGGGCCACCATAGGTTGTCTACATGAAATATGTTGTGATACCAAAAGTTTAAATGCTCAAAATTGTGTTACTTCTTTTCATTAATGCAGGGACATGTGGAGTGAGGTCAATGTACTCTTGGTTGGATTTGGCCAGCAGACATGTCTGCCTGTGGGACCAAAATGTTTGGAGTGTCTCAACAAGGATATTTGTCCCCTCGGTAAGCAAGAGATCAAACGCAAGAGTCCTCTTAAAAAGAGCCCAGACGAGAGGAAGTGAAGATGTTAATGTATGAGATCAGTGTTAAACAGATGCCTTCTTCTGAACATTTGTCAGAAATTATGAATGTCAGTGGGCATGAGGGTAGAAATATAACCTCATTGGGATGAGGCTATTCTCCTTAACCCATTTATGATAGAGGGTACACATTGTGTGATTTTACCCAGTTAAATTTTAATGGAGATTCCCAGTAAACATACAAAATTCGTAAGTAGAGAGAGGGAAAATTCTTCATGTACTGTGCCCATTTTGGTTGCCTCAGTATTTGTGGTTTGATGCTGAAATTTTTTTTCAATTGAAAATAAGTTCAAAAATTCTTAAACTGGTAAAAGTTAAAATCAATGTTTATCCAAACAACTGCCAACTTTTTTAAATCTTCAAACTTAACATCAATGTACATGTACATTCATCACAGGTACATGACTACTATGTAGCATTAAAAGAAAAATACATGTGTTGCCAATTTGAAGAAGAGAAGCCTTTTCAAATTAGGCAATTGATAATTCCTGTCAGGAATGGGTTAAAGACATTGGTTAACATTGTTATGATTAAAAAAAACTCATTTTTGTTACTTCAAAATGGGATAAACATAAGTGTAAAAATACCAGTCTGAAAGTTTCAAAGAATAATATGCACAGGAAGTATTTTTAAATATTAGAAATGTGAACCAATGTTTGAAAAATATATAAGGGTCGGTTGCAAAGACCAGACGTAAGGAGTGCGCATGCGCGCATGGCTCACCATTCCGTACTGTGTGTATTGGCATATGATCACGCGGAGGGAGGCAGATAACGGTCTTTTTGAACTCGAGCAAAACAGTCTTCTTATTTATTTCTCTGAGACCAAAAATGATAAAATCGTGGTTTGCGTCTTGCTAACAGTTTTTCATTCCAAATAATGGTTGGTTTCAGGGTTTTTGAGTAGAAATACAAGTACTCATACACATGCTTCATCTTACATGTAGCTTGAGAATTTTTTAAATCGGCTGCTCACAAAGTTAGCCAATGCCTTTAATGTATGTTTTTTACCGATGTTGTTTCAAGCCTTTTACGCTCAGAGTTTAGAGATTAGAGCTTGTATTTTATTCATTTATGATGATGCTCCAGCAACAATTGCAATTTCAAAGATTGTGTATGTTTGTGATGTTCAACTTTCTTGTGATAACACATAGTGCTATATTTGTATTATTTTTAAGTATGTTCTAAATTAGAACATTAGACCTATTTCCTGTACTTAAGCCTATGCACGTATGTCACTACATGGAACCAGTGGTGTAAAAACCTGGCACAGATATCAAGTGTGTTTGCAAATATATGCTTGGTCATTCTTAACTGATGAACTACATGTATTAAAAATAATAATCCGTTCTTGTATAGCATAATAGCGCATATCACATTATCATCTAATGTCTCTATGCGCTTCCAAAGGACTTCCATGTTTACACATGATTATATTAGGACAGAATGTGAATGTGTAATATTACGATTAATTATGGAAATAAAACTCAAATTCAAATAACAAATTGTGATGATGGAAAGCGGAAGGGTTAGGCTAAAAGAGGAGGATGCTATCAAAATGAAGAGCAAGTGGTGGGAAGAAGTGCTATTATGGCACGAGAGTCAGTAACCCCTAGTATTAAAGGAAAGAGACTGAATGCAATAAAAAATGATGATGATGATGATGATGATGATGATGATGATGACTACCTATAGGTTGTATTTTTTTCCCACTTGCATGTATAAGATGGCGGCCCAAAGGTTTATTTCTGTCTATATTGAGCACTTCCTTGTTCTGAAATATACAAACTTGTTTACATTAGTGATCTAGTGTAAACAGTGATCCTTCCATATATAGCTGAGAGGAAAAAAAACATAAAATAATGTGGAAGTTTCTTGCAATAATCCATATTAACCCAGTCCATGGATTATAAGAAGAAAGCTTTGATGAGAACAAATGTCCCTTTTAAAATAGTTTTTCTACCTCAGATGCCAATGAATATTGTACATGAATTCATGTACCTTATTTACGAGTTAGTCGGTGATTAATGTTTTGCACCTTGTTTGTAAAGTAATATTCCAGGAGCCAACCAATGACTCATCCTATTTGCTACCATTGCTGTTCATAGAGAAGGCATCATCATCAGCTCACTGTTTTAGGTGTAGATGAGAAAAGAAAGGTCCATTTATACTTTTAAATTGTATGATGACAAGCTTGTATTTCATTTCAGAGGTGATCTGTTAACATTTTTTGGGTTTTGTTTTATTTCGTTTGTTTTTTGTTTGTGTTTTTGTTGTGCTTGTTTTGTTGTTACTTGTATTTATAAGCTAGGACATGAGTTAAGTTAGTTTAGGGGGTGGTTGAGGGTCAGGAAAGAAGGAGGAGTTATTCTTTATGTTTTGTACAGACTGCTGAACAAGATTTGCAAATCATTTCCCTCCATCACTCTGGGAGAAACTTACCTTGGGCTCTAAAATCAAGAGGGTGTTTTTAGTGCAAAATGAATCTGTACAGGGTGTCTAAAGAGTTGTCCTGCAGCCATTCAAACCTAGAAATGGGTAAATTTGCTGGACATTTGTGTTAAAAATCAGCAATCCTTCTGCCATTTAGTGTGTGTACATTGTAATTTTGTGCTGGTTGCTATGTGTGGCAAAAGAGTGACTGTGCCAGTTGGCATTCTTTGCAAATGAAAGGTTAATAACATTAGGTTACAAAGTTTACTTTAGTAGTGGAAATTTCCATCTTTATCTTCTGAAGGAGTTGTATTCTGAGATAACAGTGTAAATGTATACATCACAAAGCTTTTGTGAATTGTTTACCTAGGAAACCCACATTTACATGCAGGGCTTAAATTAATCCAAGGCCACCAAGGCCATGGCCGTGGATGCCCTTTTGATTTGCCTCATTGCCCCTCTCATTGGCCTTGGAGATTGTTTGTGCCCTTTCTAATTCTTCCCATTTATGCTGTAATATAGGAATGTGCCCTACAGAAAAGTGGCCTTGCCCTAAAATTGCCTACCAGAACTGGCTGGTTCATGTATAATTCATATGAAGAACATGAGAATTCAGTAGTCATCGTGATAAAATTAATTGGTTAGGCCATTCTTCACCAGAAGGCTTTCGTCGGAAGAGAGGACGTATCATGGGCCGGGGGGGGGGGGGGGGTGTCACTGTCATTACAAGGTGGACACCATGCTCTTACATGGACTTTCATAATGGACCCTTTTACCCTTTTCACTGTACGCGCGTACATCGCCCGTCCGTGAAAAACAATTCTTTTTTACGCGTTTTTGTGTACGAGCATGGTGTCCACCTTGTAATGGCTGTGTCCCCCCCCCCCCCCCCGATCATGGGCAGATCAAAGAAACTTAACTCCACTTGGTTTGCCTGATGGAAAAATCTCCACAAATAGTGACCCGCCGCAAACTAAACGATCCAACTGTGACCGGATTTCGAACAAGAGGCATTTAAATTAAATATGAAAGTTTAAAGTAGTAAAATTATCTTATTTGATGATAAGAATAATATAATCGAAATTTTGGTTAACTGCAAGCCTTGTGGTCGGAGTAAAGGCCAAATCCGCTTCAAATCGTAGCCGATCGCAAATTGCTATGACATCACTACGATTAGGAATTGAGTTCACTTTTATTCCCGCAGAGAGGCTTGCAATAGCCCGGAATTTCAATTTTAGTATTCATAAGACTATTCGGAACTTTGATCATCAACATTTTACATTTTTGAATGTAATATCAGATGCTATAACATTTTTCCCCCAAAATATCGCATCGCAGACGGATCGTATGTTTGCGGCGGGCTTAACACAAGTCTTCAACGACTGACCATTCGTATTGTCTACAAATTACTTGAAACTGATATTTTTTTAAAAATCAATTTGCATGTTTCAATGTGTTACTAATATGTAATGTATTCTCACTATATTTTTCACAAGTCTAGAGGAAATTTTTTTCTGCCAGCAAATAGTCATGAAAGATATCGTATTATACCAATTATTACAGGAAGTCTGTCTAGATAAGGATATGATCCTTTAGTCATTAAGATGTATCGTAACTCTTCTATCATTTTCTGGTTTTCCCCATTAGATCGCTATCTCTTTCTCTCTCTTTGTCTCTTTCTCTCTCTTTTTCTCTATCTCTTTGTACTGAGTTTCTTATTTTGATTAAAGCAAATTACATATACTTCAAGGCAGTACTAGATAGATTTTCAGTATTAGATTTCTTTTGTGGGAGAAACAAACTTTGTATTCGTCATGTCCGGAGGGTTTTTTTTTTTTTCTTTTAACGAATGGTTCAATATTACAATGCATTGAAGAATGTAGGTTATGTACTCAGACTTCGTGTTTTTGTGATACTTTTGTAAAACTGATTAAAGGTTCTTGTCCACCTTTTTATGACAGCTAGTTTTGGTTTCATTTTGTTTAGGTACTTAGCCTATCACCATACAAGGTTTTCTACCATGAAGAGAGAGAGAGAGAGAGAGAGAGGGGGGGGGGGGGGGGGGGAGAAGTCAACCTTTTCTGGGGACCACCCTTTTCTAGTTTGTAGGCACAAACATGCATTAATTAGACAGGTTAGAGTGTCTGAACTATTGGACTATCTGAATTTTGAACTGAGTTGTGTGTGTACTGATGTACATGTATTATTTCTGCTCCTGACTTCTTTGACACAGCTAGAGCTGAGGCTGACAAAACTAGGCTATGTGCAAGGCTTTCGTGCTTAAGTGTTGAAGGCTTTACATGTATACGGAAACGTGCCCATGGAAAAACTTTTGAATAAAATGCCTATTTCATATTTTCAATAATTGTTTTTATAATAGCTTGTGAACACACTTGAGGAAATAAACACCGTAGGGATGGACCCCATGTGACCCCAAAACTGGGCTATGTGCAAGGCTTTTATGCTTAAGTGTTGAAGGCTGAAGTGTACATTTACCATACAGAAACGCGCCCATAGAATTTTTTTTTTTTTTTTAATTAATGCCCACTTCAAACTCCTAATAATTGTATTTATAAGAGCCTGTGAAAACACTTGATGAAATAAACATTGTAAGGATGTAACCCCGTGAATCAACTCTCGGTTTCACCTTCAAATTATTTTCAAGTGGATGAGAAAAGTCTTCACTTTGCAATGGGGAAACACAGATGTATTCATCTGTTGCTCCTGGAATCGATATAATTTTCTTCCTTGAAGGGCTAATAGCCTAGCCTCATACCTTGAAAAATCCCATTGCCCAATCTGACACAGTGCGCATCATGATTACCGTCAATGCAACCCAGGCATCAGTGTGCTCTTAGTGAATAAAGGTGGCCAAGAAGAGTAAACAGTGAAAGTTTGAGCAAAATCGGACAATCTGTTCAAGAGTTATGAATTTTGAAAGTTTCACTAAATCTCGATTATGGGATCCTTGAGTTGGCAACTTTGCCAGCATCTGTGATGTCATCGTGGACAACTCTCAATTCATTTTGTACATAATTTTTCCAAAAAAATGAGTTTGTATGAAATTTCAAGTCAGGAATCAACACAATCCTTCCCAAAATGCTTGCAGAATTGATATAGCTAGCCATGCCATACTCAAACAGTAAATCAAAAGAATTTTTATTTTTCTTGAAAATAAAGAAAATGTTAAATTCTGTGTACAAAATGAATGGAGAGTTGTCCACGATGACATCACAGATCCTGTCAAAGTTGCCAATTCAAGGATCCCCATAATAAGGATTTACTTAAACTTTCAAAGTTCATAACTCTTGAACAGATTGTCCGATTTTCCTCAAACTCTCACTGTATACTCTTCTTGTTCTTCTTTATTCACTGGAAGCACACTGATGTCTGGATTGCATTTTCCTTTAATAATAACGTGTTTATCAGTATGGCCTAAGAAGTACCATAAGTAATCAGCTTAAGTATGAGTTGAGTGTCCAAATCATTTGAAAGTGTCGATCAAACTGAATACCGTTTCTCTTTCAGAAAGTTTGATTGTTGGATAAGCGATTATCGCAAACGCGTTCAAAATGACGGCCGTCGTTGTTCACATAATCAACACAATTCCCCTTCAAGTTTGCACGTTACTCGTTCTCAATAGACCTTATGCACGTCTTACATTGAGAATGGACGCAATTTTGGCCAAGAACCGTTCTTGTTTTCAACAGGACAGGGAGTTTTTCAGATCATTTTTAGCATGAAAAAAGATTTTTGTTCTTTAGGATTTGAGCATGCGTACAAGACACGCTCGACCAGCGACCGCGTATTTGGTTGCAAAAATTGTCGATTTACCCTTCCTGTGAACGCCCCCCCCCCCCCAATTCATCTCTCTCTCTCTCTCTCTCTCTCTTTCCCTCCCTCTTTATATCTCTAACATTTCTCTCTTCTCTTTTTTTTTCTTCTCTATCTCCAATCCCACCCCTACCCATACTATATTTCTTTTTACACACTCAATGAATCCCTCTCACCCGGTCTCTCAGTTAATACTCCCTCTGTCTCTCTCTCTCTCTCTCTCTCTCTCTCCAGTCCCACTCCTACCCAAACTATATTTCTTTTTACACACTCAATGAAACCCTCTCACCGGTCTCTCAGTTTATGCTCTCTCTCTCTCCAATCCCACTCATACCCAAACTATGTTTCTTTTACACACTCAATGAATCTCTCTCTCCCCCGGTCTCTCAGTTTATGCTCTCTCTCTCTCTCCAATCCCACTCATACCCACAATGTTTCTTTTACACACTCAATGAATCCCCCCTCCCCCGATCTCTCAGTTTATGTTCTCTCTCTCTCTCTCTCTCTACAATCCCACTCCTATCCTAACTATATTTCTTTTACACACTCAATGAATCCCTCTTCCCGGTCTCTTAGTTTATGCTCGAAGTAGCCACTGTATTCCTGAATTCATTGCTGCTTTTATTAATGATCAAAACTCTACACCAAGCGTGTTACAAAATAAGCGTATGAATGACAAAGAAATGGTATATAAGCGGAAGATAAGGAGGGAAGATTTAATGTGTGCTTATGCTGCTGCTACCACTACTACTGTACTGTTACATACTATTACTGCTGCTACTAAGCTCTTGTATATACGGAATGCCACATTTAGACAGGGGCGGCTTTACAAGGGGCCAGGGGCGACCCCCATGATTTTTCAAGTGATTTTAAAAAAAAAGAGGAGAAAAAGAAGAAAAAGAGGAGGAGGAAGAAAGAAGAGTATGGGTAAACAGAAGGCTGGGTCATGAAACTATACAATACCTCTTTTCTTTATTTGAAACGTAAATAAATTTACCTACGGGTCATCTTGCCCTCACCT